>JAOWBW010000224.1:921574-1518807 GCA_026119855.1 Campanula takesimana
CCTCTCTCACACTACACACAAACTACACTCCCAACTAACAATTAAGACCCAACATTTCTATACTAACACAAATGACCCAAATAAATGCAGGCATAATTATTATAACACCATAAATGGCACACAATGAATATTTAAATAAATAATAATTAAATAAATAAATAAGCAAATAATTAAATAAAAATCATTTAAATTAATAATAAAATAGAGCCTAGATTTAGGGTCGTGACATCAAGATTCGAAGAAAAATCACTCAGTAAGTTGAGCCGCGCATACGCGCCATGCGCCTCTCTTCATTTGCGCCTGCGCCCTTATAGCCGCGCGCAAGGACTTATACTAGCTATGCCTATGCGCCTATGCCCCTTGTTTTAGCGCACATCATGTGCGCCTCCTGGCTCAAACGCGCCTCAAAATTTATTCAACACTCAGTGATTTATTGAAGATTCAAAGACTTGAGAGAATTCAAAATTACGCCAATGATTCAAACGGTGGTTAAAAGATGCATATAGGCCTAATCGTTAACAGTGTCCATAACGGTCCTATTTTATGTTGAGTGTCAAAGTGACCATAATATATGCATGCTCCAATCAACGAGCGACAGCTCATCTTATCCACAAGGATTTCCAACGGCTAGTTTTTTTAAGTTCACTATAAATACCCCATAACTTCAACATTTGAATGCTGAGTTTTGCTAAGAATTTCAAGAATTTCTCTCTCTAGCATTTGTTGAAGATTGAAGATTGCCTTCGTTTTTCCAGATTTCTCAAGAACATCTTCATACCTTCATCCTTAGCCCAGATCTTCAAGCCTAACACTTTAGTTTTGTGCTCTCCATCTCAAAGATCTAAAGAGCCTTGATACTAAGAACACACACGCACCTCTTTAAGATTGATCATTTAGATTCTTCTTTAAGAGATACACCGGTTATTGTTTTGGATTTGTTCTTTCATAGAAATAGATCTTGAGGTAGTTTTATAAGCTCAAAAGCATTATTGATTGAACTGAATTGTGTTCGTGTTTGTTATATCATTTACCTTAGTTCCTTATTTCACTCACTTTGAGCCAAATACTTAGAAGTGTGTGTTGCGCTCCTTTATCACACTTTGCGCCCTATTTTCATTACTAAATTCCGCTGTGCATTTCACTCACTCACTTAGGCGCATTTCATAACGCTTACTTGATAAAGTGCGCATTCGCAATTGAGTTTTTCAAGGGTACGAAAAGAATTTTAAAACAGCTATTCACCCCCCCCTCTAGCTATTTTTCATACCCTTGTTGCCCTTTGGGACAACAAGTGGTATCAGAGCAACCCCTTTATAAAAACATTTTTCGTTTTTCAAGCTTAACAGCTTGGTGCCGATTCTAAATGGCAAACTCAAAACCTATGGCAACTGCAAACTACACTCACGTTCCGGTCTTTGATGAAGATCATTTTGACGTGTGGAAATTCAGCATATTGACTCATCTCAACTCAATCGATGAAAGGCTCCATGACACCGTCGTTTATGGACCTTATATTCCGATGAAGGCGAATCCAAATCCACGCACCAACGCTGCCCAACCTACAGTTCTCAAACCAAGGGAAGAATGGACCGAGGAAGAAATTAGAAGAGTTGCAAATGATGGCAAAGCAAGAAACATTCTTCTAAGCACTCTAAGCACGGCTATGAAACAACAAGTCATGCATTGTGCTACTGCTAATGAGCTATGGGATGCTATTGAAGAGCATATAGAAGGAGACACGGTTTGCAAGGAGAACAAGAAATACGAAGTTCAAAAGAGTTCAACAATTTCTCTCAACTCCCCGGTGAAAACTTAAGGCAAACTTATGAACGCTACTGTGAAATTATCAATCTATGTATTTCACTTGGCATGAAGTTTACCAACAAAGATTTGAATGTAAATTTTCTACAAGCTTTTGGATCAAGATACCTACATAAATCTAGCGCTCTTGAAGACGCTGGAACTTTAGATGTTTGGACTTTAAGGAACCTATATGCAAATCTCAAAGTTTACGAACTCAAACTCCAACGAATCAGCGAAACTGAAGGAAAGTCAAAATCTATGGCTATGATGGCGCACAGAGAAGCTGCGCCTACACCGCGCACCTACACCTGCGCCTGTACAAGATGAGAAAAGCTCCGATCCCAAAATTTCTACTTCTGAGCTATTAGACATGGATGATGAAGACTTCGCTTTATTTGTGAAGAAATTTCAAAAGTTCAGAAAATTCTCAAGACCCGGCTCAACCAACAAAATTTCAAGGATCTACCAGCAAAGCTCCTCAAAAGTTTTCAAGGAGCAGTGATTCAAAAAGAAAAGAAGATCTTGTTTGTTTTAATTGCAGGAAACCCGGACATTTTGCATCAAGCTGCCCGATCCCAAATTTGAATATATGCAGAAGAAGAGCAGCCATACTCCCAAATTCACTCCCAAAGTTCACTCGTCACACAAGGGAATGGTTGCTGAAGAAGAAGCACCAGCAAATGAGCACAACACTTGGATTGAAAACAGACTCCGATGAGAGCGATGAAGATTCCGATGATGGACTCGTTTGTTTGATGGCAAATGATGATGAAGTTGATGCTTATGATTCTGATGATGACTTCTCCAAGGATGTTCCCGATATGAATGCCTTGAATAACCTATCAAGAAATCTGCAGGTTTTCAAGAAGTGAAAAAGAAGAAAGGACCAACCATCAGCGAGCTCGTTGAACAAGGATTTCTCACTCCGGCTCAAAACGATGGTGGATTGCTATTCTCACGATGTGATCTTGGAGCAAGGAACAAATTGAGAAAAGGAGCATACATTAGACCACAGGTTGAACCAACTGCTCCAATCTCCAAAATCAATGATGAAGTGATTGCTGAACAAGAAAAATTGTTCAAGAAGGCTGAAAAGGTAATTACTAGATTTGATAGTATGAAGGAAGCTTTAGCACTATCATGTGATGAAATTTCCCAGCTTAAGACCGAGAAATCTCTACTTAAATCTGAACTCACCCTCCTTAAGGAGCAGATAAAGAGCATGACTCCTCTTACTGTTAAAAACACTTTTCTAACAGAACAGAACTCACTCTTAAAGTTCAAAACGATGAATTGGTTGCTCAAATTACTGATCTTAAAAAGATTACAAATGAGTGGTCCAATTCTCGTGTCACTATGGAGAATATATTTGAGTCCCAAAAAGTCAGTGGTGATAAAAGTGGCTTGGGATTCTCATCAACTAGTGACAACTTTTAATTGTATGTCTGTGCTGAAAGAGATAGTGAATTTACCAACCAACAAACTTTGAAATTCCCAAGGAAAAACATTCGAATTCAATGGGTAAAAGGACAGGAAAAAGTCAAGAGACAACATTCCATTATGTCTACCCAACGAAGCAATTTGGGAAAGCTAATGGGAAAGATATAGCTACAGATGAACCATCTCCTAGCAAAATCATTCTTGAAAATAGGCGCGCTCCTTCTCCGAGTGCTCATTATGCGCCTAAGAGCCACGCGCCTCATCGCCGTGCGCCTCCTAGCCCTATGCGCCCTCCGAGAAAAAGCGCTCCAAAATTTCAAAAGAAAAGAAGATTTTGTTAAGGCTAGTTCATTTGACCCAAAGAAGAATGCCATCCCCAAGAAAAGTAAAGAGTTTGTGAAAAACTCAAGTGATTGGTGGCTTTCATCATTGTTCCATTTGTGATGTTCAGGACACAAGGCCGTGGAATGCCTTTTGCGATTCACTCCAAATGCCAAAGGACGTAAAAATCCTAAGGTCAAGCAAGAGTGGGTTGTCAAAAGTTGCTAACCCTAGGACCCAAAAGGAATAAAGGGGACCTGCTTAAATGTCTATATTTCAGGTTCTTTGTTTCATGGCTGGATCTTCAAAGCTAGAAATTATGAATGGATTCTCGATAGTGGGTGTTCAAGACACATGACTGGAGATGAATCCTTATTAGAAGATGTCCATGAAGAAAGAGGTCCCTCCCTCCGTAACATTTGGCATAATAACAAAGGTCAAGTTGTAGCATATGGAAAGCTCAAGAAAGACAAAGTGTGCATTGAAAGAGTCTCATCACTCGTCGAAGGGCTCAAGCACAACTTATTATCCATATCTCAATTCTGCGACAAAGGATTAGAATGCCATTTCACTTCAACGCAATGTCTTATCAAGAATGGCAAAACTGGAGCTATCTTACTCACGGGATATCGTAAGACAAATATTTATATTATTGATTTCCATAGTATGAACTCTAGTACTAATCTTTGTTTGTAGCAAAAAGTGTGAACGAAAATAGTTGGCTGTGGCACAAGCGCTTAAGTCACTTGAACTTCAAGTATCTATCTAAACTCAGCAGGAATAATCTTGTCAAAGGACTTCCCAAGGTTGCTGATCATCATGACAAAAAGTGCGCCGCATGTCAACTTGGCAAACAACCGAAGCAGTCATTTTCAAGCAAGTCAAATCCTTCAACTACAAGATGTTTGCAACTGCTTCACATTGATCTATTTGGACCAGTTTCCACCGCAAGTATTAGAAGAAACAAGTATACTCTAGTTGTGGTGGATGATTATTCAAGATATACATGGGTAGAGATGATGATTACAAAAGATGATTGTTATGATATTCTCACTACCTTATTTCGACTGCTCCAAACCCAAAAAGAAGATGACATCGTTAGTGTTCGATCCGACAATGGAACAGAATTCAAGAACAACGGTGTTGCTCGATATTGTGAAGATCATGGGATAGATCACAACTTTTCAACCGCCGGAGTCCCTCAACAAAATGGCGTTGTTGAACGAAAAAAATAGAACGTTGATTGAAGCGGGAAAGACGATGATAGCTGAAGCTAAATTGCCTAAGTACTTTTGGGAAGAAGCTATCAACACTGCATGTTTTACTCAAAATCGTTCTCATCAACAAACTTCACAACAAGACTCCGTATGAACTTTGGCGTGGTAGAACCCCCAACATTGCATTCTTTAAGATCTTTGGTTGCAAATGTTATATCCTCTACAACGGAAACGAACATAGAGGTAAATTCGATGCCAAAGCCGACGAAGGTATTTTTGTTGGGTATGCCAAACACTCTAAAGCTTTTCGTGTTTTTAATAGAACTACATTAGTGATAGTTGAATCTGTACATGTTACATTTGATGAACATTCTCTCCTTGAGCCACATTTGGCTCCAAATGTTGCTGATGATTCTATTGAGCTAAATGATACAGGTGCTCCTATTTATGTTGCGCCCACTCAAGATCAGAATCTATCAACACAAGGAAATCCATCTACATCAAATGCGCCTAATTCAATTTATAATGCGCCTGGTGAATCATCTATTGCGCCTCACTCAAATGATGCGCCTCATGATTCCTCTCACGCGCCTATTTCTACTGCTGCATCTGGTGTAACCCAAATTTCAATTCTGAGCCAGTTCAACCCCCAAATTTCAATGACTTTGAATCTGGTGAAGATGTACCAATTGAAGACCTTCAAATTACTACGACTCAACCTAACTTACCTCCTGAAATTCGTGAAGTTAGAGGTCACCCAATTGCTAATATCATCGGTGATCTACAAGTTGGTGTTCGTACAAGGAGAGCTACAAACTTTGATGCTTACACTGCTTTTATCTCTCAAATTGAACCAAAGAAGGCTGATGAAGCGCTCCAAGATCCCAATTGGGTTGTTGCAATGCAAGAAGAACTCAATCAATTTGAACGATGTAAGGTTTGGACTCTAGTTCCAAGACCAAATGATCATGGAGTGATTGGTACAAAATGGGTGTTCAGGAACAAGATGGATGAGAATGGAACCATCACGAGAAACAAAGCAAGATTGGTTGCACAAGGCTATAGGCAAGAAGAAGGAATTGACTACGATGAAACTTTTGCGCCCGTAGCAAGACTTGAAGCTATCAGATTATTTCTAGCTTACGCCGCTCACAAGAACTTCAAGTTATATCAAATGGATGTGAAGAGCGCGTTTCTAAATGGTGAACTCCAAGAACAAGTCTATGTTGCTCAACCACCTGGGTTTGAAGATTCACAATTTCCAAATCATGTGTACAAACTCCAGAAAGCTTTGTATGGACTCAAACAAGCACCAAGAGCATGGTATGATACACTATCAAAGTTTCTCATTGAAAAAGGCTTCACTCGCGGTAAAATCGATACAACTCTTTTCATTGCCAAACATAATGGTCATAAATTACTTGTTCAAATTTATGTTGATGATATTATATTTGGTTCTACTAATGAATTGTTGTGCAAGCGTTTTGAGAAACTAATGAAGAGCAAGTTTGAAATGAGCATGATGGGAGAACTCACATTCTTCCTCGGGCTTCAAATCAAGCAAATGAGTGAAGGCATTTTTATCAACCAATCCAAATACACAAAGGACCTAATCAAGAAGTTTGGACTTGAGAACGCTAAAGCATACGATACTCCAATGGCCACCGGCAACAAACTCGACAAAGATTTAAAAGGTAAACGTGTTGATCAAACGCTCTATCGAGGTATGATTGGCTCACTCCTTTATCTTACTGCTAGTAGGCCTGATATTATGTTTAGTGTTTGTGTTTGCGCTCGTTATCAATCCGACCCTAGAGAAGCACACTTAATTGCTGTGAAACGTATTATAAGATATCTCTCTGGCACTGTTAACCTTGGACTTTGGTACACCAAAGATTCGAACTTTTAACTTGTGGGTTATTCAGATGCGGATTACGCAGCATGCACCATTGATAGGAAAAGCACAAGTGGCACTTGTCATTTCCTCGGATATAGACTTGTGTCATGGGCGAGTAAGAAACAAGCTTCAGTATCTGTCTCAACAACCGAAGCCGAATATATCGCTGCGGGAAGTTGTTGTTGTCAAATACTCTGGATGAAGCAGCAATTGGTGGACTATGATATCATCGAAGAAAATTGTCCCATCTACTGCGACAATACATCAACAATTGCAGTTTCTGAAAATCCTGTCATGCACTCAAAAACCAAGCACATCGACATCAAATATCACTTCCTTAAAGACCACGTGGAGAAAGGCAATATACATTTGGAACACGTGGGAACCGACTATCAAATCGCCGACATTCTAACGAAAGCACTCGACGCAAAACGGTTCATGTTTTTGAGAGGTGAAATGGGTATGCTTGAACTCAACTAAATTCAATATAGTTTTGTCAATACTCATGATTTTATGTTTTGTTGAGTTATGTATATTAGGACAAAATGACAAATTATTTCAAGTTTCAAGGAAACTATGCGCGCCTAATACTTCTGCGCGCTCAACTCTTTGCGCGCCAAATTCTAGCGCGCGCCCAGCATTCAATGCCTCTTAAGTCATTCTGCGCGCCTAGATGAGTATGCGCCCTGTTGAAATAATGCGCCCCTTCATGCGCGCATTAACTTTTGCGGCTCAATCAATTCTCAAATTTAATTCCAATGATTGAACGTATTAAATACACAAGTACCAGGTATGTTCATTCCGTTCATTTATTATAAGAATCTTTGTCTTTTGACATTCCTTTAATTGTTCAAGGGTACTTGTGCAATTAATTTTTTCCTCGTTTTACGCTTTTCGAAAAACTTTATTTTATGGGGATATATTTCTTGCACCCCAAACTTACACCAAAATAGATGTTTTTGGGGTTTGTGCAAAAATTAGTCAAAATTGCTCATACACTTAAAGGGAAAGTGGAGCAGTTTTTCTTTTACCCAATATGTCACATCATGACACTTTATGTCATTCTGCATTTAATGCCCTTCAAATCCATAAATCCCTCATTAATGCGCCGTACACATGTCATGATGAGCCGAAATCACAAAAACCCCTCATAAATACACATCCTTTCAACTTCCCATCTTTTTTTAAATTTTTGACAGTATTATTTCCATATCAGTGCATTTTTTTTTAAAAACTAACCTATATATACACTTCCCTTCACTCTCTCTCTCTCACCAACTCCCTCATCATCTCCCTACACCTCCCTACCAACTCTCTCTCTCTCCCAGTCTCTCCGTTTCTCTCTCTCTCTCTCTTTCGTTTCTCTATTTTTCATTATATATATCTCGTTAATGGGTCCTAAGAGAACTACAAAATCTACCCAAGACGAAATGGTATGGATCCTTACACCCTTAAACTCCTAAATTTCTGCAATTTTTTTTCTGTTTCGTCATTTTTTTTTAAAAAACCCGAAATTGCACTTTTTCTTGATTAATCTTGCTTCGGTGATCCGTTTTCAAAATCGTTCGTTAGGTTATGTTCGTTTTGTGATTTCGAGTCTTTATAACTAACTTTTTCAACGATCAATTCGCTATTTGGTGCGAATCTGAAAAATCACCATTTTTGACTTTTCGGTTTTTAAGATCTTTGAATCCTTTTTTTTGGATTCGTTGTTGATTTTTACTTGTTTTGATTTACATATTTGTTATCCTTGTCTTCGTGCGGTCATTTTGATATATTGTATGCTTGATTTGGTGAAGTTTCACGAATTATGTGTTCTTAGTGTTCTTGGTGTTCTTCGAGCACTCAAGACATGTTCTTCGTGTTCTTCATTATTTTTGCTTGACTTGGGTCTCATAATTTTCAAAACGTGTTTTTCAAAATTTTCATTTTTTGATTCTAAAAACTTGCATATGTATGTTTGGATGTGTTTGTGAGTTTTTATACTTAGTTTAAATTTCTACATAAGTAATGCGCCTATATATGAATTCATGCGCCTAGTATAATTATGCGCACATTGATATTATGCGCCTCAAAGAGATTCTTGCGCTCACATGTGTTTGCGCCTCAATCCTTTATGCGCTTAATATCATCCTGCGCCTACACTTACTATGCGCCCCCAAATTCATACTTAGCCAATTTTTATGTTCAAATTTTCCTTTGTATATTTCATAGAACCATAAATATGCGCCCCGTATTTCTATGCGCCTCATAATTTCATGCGCCCACTATAATCATGCGCCTTGACTCACTGTGCTCTCTTATGCGCTCATGAATCTATGCGCCTAATTATTTTATGCGCCTAAAATTTTGTATGCGCCTAGTCCTCACTTTGCCTATTTATGATTCTATGCGCCTAATTCACACTAATTCCTTTAAATGTTTATTTTTTTCAGGATCTATCTAACTTCAGACCTGGTGAAACATTTGATTTAAACGAGCTATCTGCTGATCCTATGGGTGTCGAAGTTATGGATTATATCAGACTAGCTGGACTTCTCCCTTTGTTCACTCTGGAGCAACCTTTCTACTCTCCGCTCCTCGTTGATGAATTTTTCTCTACAGCAGAATTTGTGGAAATTCCAACAGACATTGAAGGGATGGTGCGCTATCGCATTCGCGCAGTAGTTCAAGACGTTGAGATAACCATGTCTGCCGGCACTATAAAGAACATTGTCAACTTCAACAAAACTGGCCCTTTGAGTGTAGCTGGCAAAGTCAATTCTTATTCAGCCGCCGCTCAAAACATTATGGCGCGTACTCTTCTTCGTATTCCTACTCTTCAAAACAATATCAAAACGGTGGAAATTAGAGATGGTGGTGATTTATTGGCGCATATTGCGCATCTGGTTGGCACTTCCATTATCTTCAAAACTGGAAATGTCAACAGATTTACTATGGAGCAGTGGGAATTCACAGCTGCCATCATTGCAAAAACCATCCTCAACTGGCCTCAGATCTTATTTACTAATCTTCAGGACCAGATTGACAAGTACAATAAAAACAAAGCTGACGGCAAGACGAAGTTCAAGACTCACTGCCGCATTCTCACTAAAATCTTCCTCTCCTACCCCGCGCTTGCTAATTTTCTTGCTGAGAACCCAGCCTACCAGAACACTGATGTCCCTATCTTTGGTAAGGACAGTTTAGTGATGAAGAGGCGCAGAAAGCGCATGGCCAAGCGCGCGCCAAGGGTGAAAGGCGCTCAGTTGGTAGATGAAGCCACTGAGTCTGATGAAGAAGCAGCTGGCGCAGATGGAGAAGAAGAAGCTACAGTAGCGCCACGCACAGAACCTATTCCTGGCGCAGTGAAAGGCAAAGGCAAAGGGATTGCTGAAGAACCAAGCAGACCTGCTAAGCGCCCCAGAACTGACACTGAAGAAGAAAAGGAGCTGAAACGCGCTAAAGAAGCCAGTAGACTGGAAGCGCAGTTAAAAAGAGATGAAGAATTCAGATTGAAACAGGCTGCTGATTTATCTAAATCTGAAAGGCGCAAAGGCGCAGGGTCTAGCGCTGATGCACGCGCGCCTGCTCATGATGCGCCTCCAACCGTTCATGCGCCTACTCCAACACCATCTTTTGATCGTCAACAAGTCAGAGATAAAATTTCTGCAGATTTATTTGGTGAAGATATTGAGGATCAACCTCAGGGGGAGCCAGATCAGTTAAGGCGCAAACCATCATCTGTGCGCCCAAAGGTTCCTGCGCCTCATCCTGAAGAAATTTCTTCAAGTGCAGAATATATTCCATCTCCTCCGCGCGCTCCTACTCCGCGCCCCTCTACTCCTGCGCCTCCTCCTCCCACTCCTGATATGAGTGTGGTTATTTCTCTACTAAAGCAACTCCAGCAAGGCCAGTCTCAAATGAACTCACAATTAGAGCTTCATACTTCAATGCTTACCCAGCAGGCTGATGAGATTGCTGCCATTAAGGGGGAGATAAAGCGCATAGATGCCAACATCAAGGACAAACACTTCCTGACCCCTCAACAGTGGAATGATGCTATTGATTAGATGAACGATTTATTCAAAGGTACTCTTGCTTCTCTTCACGAGCGAATTAGCGCTGGCATCCAACTCACCGATGGCCAAGATTTTATAAACGCTATAAAGGAAGTAGAGTTGAACATAGCGGGGGATATAAGGAAATTGTTTGAAATGGTGGCTGGAGATAGCCATAAGTTATTGAGCGTTGTTGATAAGCTCAAAGAAGTTAAGGATGAGCTACAAATCCTGGGACTATCTGTATATGGCGCAGAACCAAATGATGAACCCAGCGCTGCTCCAATTGCTCCTGATGCACATGCGCCTGGATCAAATGCGCCCTCTTCCAGCTCTGCTCCTGCTCTCAGCGCGCCTATTGACATTAACTCCCTGCTTTCAAAGATTGATGTCTTGAAGGAGTTAGTTGTCACTCACTTCAACGCCGCACACTCCAGCGCAGACAGGCGCTCAGATAGGATTTCCTCTGACATTGTTTCAGCGCAGGCTGCTATTGAAGCTAACTTTCAGAACGTTGCAGAAAACGCCGCTCAATAGCAAGCCATTACTCAACGCACCATTGATGAATATCAAAACATCAATGTTGGTCATTTGCGCTACCTCAGAGACGGCGTCACAGACACTCATGGTTTAGTGAACAGCGCCTATCAACTTTCCAAACAAATCCAGCGCTCCGTTTCTGAAATTGAAGAAGGTTTGAAGGAAGATGACGCGCCTCCTAATCCTTAGTTTTCTTTGAATGTAAGTTAGAATTTTTTTTGTTAGTAAATCCCTTTTGAAGATAGTGATTTTAGTGCTTACTTGTTTTAGCACATCTTTTGTCTTTGTTCTATTCGAAACTTGTAATTTGTAACTCCTACTTCCCAAGTTTTAATGAGAACAATGTATCACTTATTATCAAACTTTGTTCACTCAAACTCCTTGTTTGTAGAACAATGAATATTGTTTAAATTCATATGCATCATATTGAATTGTTTCATACTTTCATGCATTGAGTTTAAACTTGGTTTAAACACTTTTCAAAACTAAAATTCATACATCATTTTGAATGGGTTAAACTGTTATTTCTATCTTTCCATATGTAATGTGTTAACCTTATTGGAATAGATTAGAAATCTATATCTTGGACTAGTGTGTACATTAACTTGAGACATGATTTACCAATTTCATTCATTTGGACATGTTTTTATCAAGTATAATGTTTGTCCTTGATATAGTAGGTAATGGCATCAATCAAATAGGGGGAGATTGTTGGGTATGCCCACATATATATCTCAGTTTTAATGTAATAGGATTTATTAGATTTGATTGATCCATCACCTAAGCTTTATTTCATGGACTTTAGACCCACATGTAAGAAGTATTTATACTTCATTTTTTAAGATGTCAATTGTTATAAAATAGGCTTAGAAATAGGGCAAGAAGATCAAGATTCGAAGAAAAATCACTCAGTAAGTTTGAGCCGCGCATACGCGCCATGCGCCTCTCTTCATTTTCGCCCTGCGCCCTTCATAGCGCGCGCAAGGACTTATTACTAGCTATGCTATGCGCCTATGCGCCCCTTGTTTTAGCGCACATCATGTGCGCCTCTTGGCTCAAACGCGCCTCAAAGTGTTTATTCAACACTCAGTGATTTATTGAAGATTCAAAGACTTGAAGAGAATTCAAATTACGCCAATGATCCAACGGTGGTTAAAAGATGCATATAGGCCTAATCCGTTAACACGTGTCCATAACGGTCATATTTATGTTGAGTGTCAAAGTGACCATAATATATGCATGCTCCAATCAACGAGCGACAGCTCATCTTATCCACAAGGATTTCCAACGGCTAGTTTTTTGAAGTTCACTATAAATACCCCATAACTTCAACATTTTGAAGTTGCTGAGTTTTGCTAAGAATTTCAAGAATTTCTCTCTCTAAGCATTTGTTGAAGATTTGAAGATTGCCTTCGTTTTTCCAGATTTCTCAAGAACATCTTCATACCTTCATCCTTAGCCCAGATCTTCAAGCTATAACACTTTAGTTTCTTGTGCTCTCCATCTCAAAGATCTAAAGAGCCTTGATACTAAGAACACACACGCACCTCTTTAAGATTGATCATTTAGATTCTTCTTTAAGAGATACACCGGTTATTGTTTTGGATTTGTTCTTTCATAGTAATAGATCTTGAGTTAGTGTATAAGCTCAAACATTATTGATTGAACTGAATTGTGTTGTGTTTGTTATATCATTTGCCTTAGTTCCTTATTTCACTCACTTTGAGCCAAAATACTTAGAGTGTGTGTGCGCTCCTTTATCACACTTTGCGCCTATTTTCATTACTAAATTCCGCTGTGCATTTCACTCACTCACTTAGGCGCATTTCATAACGCTTACTTGATAAAGTGCGCATTCGCAATTGAGTTTTTCAAGGGTACGAAAAGAATTTTAAAACAGCTATTCACCCCCCCCCTCTAGCTATTTTTCATACCCTTGTTGCCCTTTGGGACCAACAAAAATTTATATTACCTAGACAATATAATAAATTTAAATGTAACTACTTACTATTACAATCATTAATACAATATTTTTGAGAATATTCAGTGAATGTACTTCATATGTATATCTACATATTTAACAGAAAATGAAAAGTATATTGAACAACTATTAATACATTTATAACCTTATATATTTCTATAAAAGAAACTAAATAACAATTTTAAATATTTTCAAAATATGCGTCATACGAAAGGTTGTCATGTTCCTATATAAATAAGGATCATACTTTCTTATTCTCCAAACTTTTGAATTCTTGGCTCATTTCCGGCTGCATACAGCATACAGCATACAGCATACAGCATACAGCATACAGCATTCTGCTTCTTCAAAATGGATATTCCGATTTCAGTCTTCAGTGAACTTCGAAAAGGAAGGTCTGATTGGTGTGTGAGAGTGAGGGTTCAGCACAAATGGGAAGTGAAAGAAAAAAACAACTTAGACATGCCTCCATCTTTGGAGATGGTTTTGGTAGATGCACAGGTTGTTTTTTTGTTTTTTTAAATATTTTTAAAAATGTTCATTTACTTTTGCAAACACTGATTTTTTTATTTTTTTTTCAGGGGGTGAGAATGCAAGCTACCGTCCCAAAGCATTTGATGCAGAAGTTTACATCAAAGCCTAAAGAGCATGGCGTGTACGTTCTGGGTAATTTACTTGTCGTGGACAACCGTAGTAGATTTAAAATAGTGAACCATCAATACAGATTGATGTTCATGGAGTCTACCGTTGTCCTAACTGTTGCTGGCATAGATTTTCCGAAAGACATTTTTAGATTAATGTCTTTTTCTGATATTGCTGCTATGACAGATGTTATCAACTCCGAACTAATAGGTATTGAAATATAATTTGTTTTAAAAAATGGTGTTTACAGAAATGAATGCATAAATGACTAATATTAATTATGTATTGAATTTTTAGATGTTATTGGGAGGGTTGTTGGCAGGGGTACACTAAAACATCTACATGCAAAAAGACTTTCCCCCGGTGCAAAGATTGTAGAAATTGAGCTTGAAGATCAGAGGTAATTTTATTTTTTTAAAGAAATAAAATAATTATGTTTTTATTTTATTGGGCCAAAAGACTTGCTGGGAATTAAGTCAGAGCCAAGAAAAAAAATTATGTTTTTATTTTATTGGGCCAAAAGACTTACAGGGATTTAAGACAGAGCCCACAAAAAAAATATTCCAAAAATAGCCCATTGATTGACCTGCCCAAGAGTACAAATTCATTACCAAAAAAAGAAAAAGAACTTTTACTGGGCTCTGTATTATAAGATTATTGCCCAATAGTACAAATTCATTAAAAAATATTTTTAAAAAAAATCAGTGACTTATGCACAATAGTGGCCAATATGCAGCAAGAATAAGTTGAGTGTTACCTTTTGGGATGAATATGCGGAGAAAATTCTGACCAAAATTGAAGAAAATGGTGCTGGTCCTCTTATCGTATTGGTGCAATTGATGAAACCAAAGATGTATCAAGGTAATTTTCCATTTATACTATTCATATACATTTTTTTTTTCATATTTATATTAGTTAACACATAACCAAAACATTTACTAACTTTCTTATTTTCTACATACAGGAAAGATAACATTAAATAATGCATATTTTGCAAGTGAGATTCATCTTAGCAACATGATTCCAGAGATAGATGAGTTCAAAAGGTACCAATTCATACTACTGTTAGCTTTTCAATAAAGTTATTTTGACTAATATTATGGTCTCACTAAAATGCATCACTTTTAATAATAAATGAAAATAAGAATCTCACTGATGAATCAAATTCATTCCAACATATTAGTCAAATCTCATCAACCAACAATCAAGCGACTTTTGATGATCTTGCTAATGGGAATATTGATGTCAAATCAGTTGCTGAGTTGAAAAATTGTAAAGAGGTGATTTCTTTTTCTTGTGGCTACTTAAACTGAATTCAAATCTTATTGCTAATGAATAAATAATGACATTCAAATAGTTAATGTTTCCCATACATATACATACAGATAACTCAATCATAATATTAGGAGAGTTCCAATGTCAATTATTTTTAGTGGACTCTTTAATGTAACTGCCCATATCTATGCATTTATCCAGTCTCTTCATTTTACATATGAATAAAAGCACACTTCTTCCATATTTTCTCCATTTAATTTTAAGATTAGAAAGTAGCAGATAATTCTAATAAATAAGCAAGTATATCAGTTCTTTCAAATACAACTACGGTGTTTACAGATATCAACATGAAGATTACGAGATCAATGTGTGTAGGTAACAAGAGAAAGCTCGATGAACAAGGAAAAGGTAGGTTATTCTGATCTTTTCTGTATACTTTGAGAAAAAAGTTATAGATATTGAAACTTGATTGAAGTAATCAATATAAATATATACTCATACCTGAATTGCTTTTGCCTTTTTGTTTGCTTAATTAATCACTAAGCATATGTATCTACGAAATTTTTGACTTATAATCTGCAAGATGAAACCATAATACATCGCATCAACCAAAACTGATATTTTTTACTTTTAATAAGAAAAGTTACATATGTGACTCAGGATGTGCATGTCTTTTTTCAGTGTTTTAAAAATGGGAACTTCATTGAAACAACATTCATGATGGAACATTGATTGGTGGACACCTATTATCCTCATCTACCTTCGTTGAATCAGAATGTTCACATGTAATGTGTCCAGAAACCTGGTAAAAAAAGAGAAGAGAGACAGTTAGAACAGAATAACTTAAGTTATAGAAATGTATACCTTTCCATTAGTAAGAGTTTCAGTCTATCTCACACACTTTGCACAAACAGCAACCTTCAGTTGCTTGAGTTCAGTATCATATTGGTCCAAGCCTGGGTGATACAGTTTTTCTAAAAAAAATTGCAACTTACTTTTGCAGTATTTACTCTGCGAAAAGGCTTATGAATTTAAAATCCCTTATACATAAAACGGCTACTGAAAAGAGTATAAGTAATTGCTAAAGCGTTTAGGCAGCCAATTACATGGATATTTATTTACTGTGGGTTCAAATGAATGACAATTTTTAAAATTTTCATTTGGATAATTTGTCTTTTCCTAGATTTTTTGTCAAAGTTCATTCAATCAATCACTAAAAGAGTGCGACTATCTATATGGGACGCAAGAAATATCTATTAAGAATATTTATTGTATGATATTATAGATTTTGAAAACTTAACCATTTTATCTCAATTACATTTTTTTGTTGTTGTCAAGATCATGCACTCGAGCCTTTGTCCCAATTGGTCGATGAAACTGTCTGATTTCGTTGCAATTATCACAGCAGTCATGATTGTTCTATCTCAGATGCCCTCCTTCCATTCCCTTAGATATATTAACTTGGGTTCACTCGTGCTCTGTTTCGCCTACACATTCCTTGTGGTTGCTGCTTGTATTTATGCAGGTGACCTTTTTCAACCTTAACAATTCCCGTTTTGCTGCCTTTTTTTTTTTTTTCATAGCATGCCCCAACCTCTATTTCAAGAATAGATTTAGCAAGGTCAAAATCATCACACACAAAAAAAAATAACACTGCCCTTTCTCTTTGTAACAGCAAGACCCAACTCTTTCAAAAAATAACAACAATAATAATAAACACCAAAACCAAATTGATGTCCTTATTAAACTATATCTTCCCTTGTCCGTTCCATGTACAGAGTTAACATTTGAACAATTGAGTTCTTAATTTTGTAGGGATCACGAATTAAACAAAGAAAAACAACCAAAAGCCATCACTACTCTTAAATAAACTAGCTTTAGAAACACTACAATCATCAAAAAGAAAATTACGTGTTTTTAATCAGAAATGATAACGAAAATTTCACAAAAATAAGCGATTTAAGAATTGAACTTGAAAAGAATAATCGATAATAAAATTTACCGAAGACGAGGTCTCCAAATTAAATGTCCGCTTAGGCTACATGTAATTTTTCTAGAAGCATCGTTTATCTTGGCAATTATATTTTCTTGGAAATGATGAAGCGAAGGATTGAAGATGCATGTATCCGATATAAGTTTGTTGTTTGAGAAATTGATGATTCAGAGTAATAGCATTGGAAGATAGAGCACCGATGGAAGAGAGATGATTTCAACCGCCGGTGGTAGAGAAAGAACAAGAAGCGGCGATGAGCGAAACAAAGAGAGGCACCGTTCCATTTTAGGGTTAGGTTAGGGTTGTTTGGAATTTCTCAATGTTTTTTTTATATGCTTCTTTTTTACTTTATTTTTAAATTTTAATGAGATAGACTGTTGTTATTTAAGGGTGTTGGGTTTCGGAGTAACATGCGCAGCGGAAAATAGCATTCAAAATTTTATGAAACCCAAAACCCATAGATCCATTCATATGATTAAATCAAATACAACAATATGAATACTAGAAAACTAACCCTTGATGACTTTGAATTTGGTCTTTGATCTTGGTGGAGAAATTGAAGCTTTAATCACGAACAAGTAAGAACACGAACTTTGAAGATGATGAGCTTCACCCTCTAGCGGTATCCACACCTTGAACGAATATCAAGAACACTTGATCTTGGTTGCTAGACCAAAATTGTGAAAAACGTTTTTCACAATCAATATGAACTATATGGAATTATATTTGTGTATTATTTTGTTCTTCAATCTAGGATGTCTTAGAACAAAATAAAACCTCTCTCAAACTCTTTTGAGATTTGTACAAAAGCATTAGCTTTTATTCTGGCCGAATTTTGATATTTATATACAAGTTAGACCTATTCCAAATAGGAAACTTGTGTCTAAACCCGTCCAAAACTCTTTTCCAAATCAAATTAGGAAACCAGTCCCGACATGGTGTGCGGCCGCCCAAAACCACCTGTACGGCCGCACATCTATCTGGAAGGTTTCTGGTACTTTTTGAGCCAAGCTGTGCGGCCGCCCAAACCCTTTTGTGCAGTCGCACACTTGCCCCAGATTTCCCTAATTTCCAAATTCCTCCAAAGTCCTTCGACTCAATATTCCAATAGTCTTTATTTAAGATTCGTTCTATTGTGTGTGACCCTCTAGGATTATACTAAGTTGGCAATGGGTTCAAACATGAAACCATAAGATATGATTAGTTCTAGCAAACCATCATACCTACCCAAACAGTATAACTAGATACAAGTTCGCATTCCTTTAGAACATGTCACAATCCTTTTGTCCACGATGTCATTGAACACAAGTCATGGTCAACAAGTCAACTTGTTTTGTTCAATACTTTCTCGATTCCGAATATGTTGATAATACAAATGACATTGATCTAATCAATTCATTTGAGTCCGGCCGAACATTTTCATCAACATCATTCCTACGAGAGGCCTAAGCTTGACATCTCTCCGAAGAGGGACAAATCCATTTAGCTTATTACTCTTCCCTACGTGAATCCGATTATGCCAATCATACCCTTTATAAATACCCGGTTAAAGGTAGCGTTTGAATATGTCAAACATAATGTTCATCAAGTGGAAGACTATAATAACTTCATGTCTAAGGATTCAAACGACATAACTAATATGAGATATATGTACGACATAGACCATGACATAAATCTCACACAGCGGGTCATGTCCAGTACCTTGTTCCAAACAAGTACCCATAAATCTAACATGATCATCCCATGATCATTTAGCCTTTATACTAGTGCTTAACAAGTACTAGGGACGGAGATTATTATAAGTAAACATGAACAACAATAATAATCAAAACATCTCTTTATTGATATGAAATAAATGATAACAATTACAACGTTTATTAAACGTGCCTAGGGCACCACTACCAACAATCTCCCACTGGCCCTAGGCCCAATCTCTCATGTATCTAATACCCATGGACCTAACATGACCTTCATGTTTAGCTTGTGGAAGTCCCTTTGTTAGCGGGTCCGCGACATTGTCATCAGTAGGTACTCTGCATATATTTTCGTCTCCCCTATCAACGATTTCTCGAATGATATGAAAACGCCTAAGTATGCGTTTGGATTTCTGATGTACTCTTGGTTCCTTTGCTTGAGCAATAGCACTATTATTATCGCAATAAATTTCTATTGGATTAGCAATGCTAGGAACCACTTCAAGTTCAGTGATGAACTTCTTAATCCAAACACCTTCCTTTGCAACATCTGATGCAGCAATATACTCAGCTTCCGTTGTAGAATCAGCGGTTGTACTTTGCTTGGAACTCAAAACCCGATTGCGATTCTTTGTCGGTTTGGAAGCTTGCATCCGTGTAAGCATTTACCACGAGATCATCTTCCATTCCTCTATAGACCAAAAACGAATCTTTAGTTCTTCTCAAGTACTTAAGAATCGCATTTACAGCCATCCAGTGATTTTCACCGGGGTCGGATTGGTATCTACTTGTCATGCTTAAAGCATAAGATACATCCGGCCTAGTACAAATCATGGCATACATGATGGACCCAATTGCCGAAGCATATGGAACATCATTCATTTTCTCATGCTCATCTTTTGTCTTAGGACATTGAGTCTTGCTTAGAGAAACTCCATGTAACACTGGTAAGGTTCCTCTTTTAGAATTTTCCATACGAAATCTTCTAATGACCTTGTCAATGTATGTACTTTGGCTTAAACCAAGTAGCCTCCTTGATCTATCTCTATAGATCTTAATGCCAAGTATATATGCGGCTTCACCCATATCTTTCATTGCGAAGCATTTTCCTAACCAAGTCTTCACGGACTGAAGTGTAGGAATGTCGTTTCCAATGAGTATTATGTCGTCCACGTATAAAATAAGGAATAGCACTATGCTCCCACTAATCTTCTTGTATACACAAGGTTCATCTTCGTTCTTGATGAAACCAAACTCTTTGACCGATTCATCAAAACGGAGATTCCAACTCCTTGAAGCTTGCTTCAATCCATAGATAGATCTCTGCAATTTGCATACCTTAGAATTATGTTCAAAACCTTCCGTTTGTGTCATATACACATCCTCTTGTAGTTTTCCATTTAGGAAAGCGGTTTTGACATCCATTTGCCATATTTCATAGTCATGATATGCGGCAATAGCAAGCAGAATTCTTATAGACTTGATCATTGCCACGGGTGAAAATGTTTCTTCATAGTCAATACCATGAACTTGCCTATAACCTTTCGCTACAAGCCTAGCTTTGTAAGTATGCACCTTCCCATCCATGTCAGTTTTCTTCTTGAATACCCATTTGCATCCTATGGTTTTTACATATTCGGGCGCATCAATCAAGTTCCAAACTTGATTGTCTTGCATGGATTGCAATTCAAATTCCATGGCTCCAAGCCACTTATCTGAATCAGGAGAAGACATCGCCTCTTGGTAGGTTGTCGGTTCATCATTCTTAATGATTTCCACCTCATTACTATCCGTTACGAGAAATCCATATCTCTCGGGCTCGGATCGTAACCTACTAGATCTGCGAGTTGCTTGTGTATTTTGAACAGGTTCCACAACTCCTTGTGGTTCTTGTTCTTGTTCCACTATTGGTTCAATGTCATTTTCTGGGTCTCGAATCTCTTCAAGATTTATTTTACTCCCACTGATTTCTTTGGAGAGAAACTCTTTCTCTAGAAAGATACCAGTTCGGGCAACAAAAACTTTGTTGTCCTCACGGTTGTAAAAGTAATATCCTCTAGTTTCCTTTGGATATCCCACAAAAATACATTTGTCAGATTTGTGTGCAAGTTTGTCAGAGACAAGTCTTTTGACAAAGGCTTCGCAACCCCAAATCTTCATGAAAGATAAACAAGTTTTCTTTCCGCTCCACATCTCATATGGAGTCTTTTGAACCGATTTAGTTGGAACACGATTTAGTGTGAATGCAGCGGTTTCTAGAGCGTAACCCCAAAAGGATATTGGAATATCAACTTGACTCATCATTGATCGAACCATGTCTAACAAAGTCCGACTTCTCCTCTCGGACACACCATTCCATTGTGGTGTTCCGGGTGGAGTCAATTGTGAAACTATTCCACAATTCTTTAGATGATCATCAAATTCATGACTCAAGTATTCTCCACCTCGATCTGATCGAAGTACCTTAATACTTTTGCCAAGTTGTTTTTCTACTTCATTTTGAAATATTCTAAATATCTCAAATGCTTCACTTTTATGCTTCATTAGGTAAACATACCCAAATCTACTATAATCATCAGCGAAGGTTATGAAGTATTGAAATCCTCCCGTAGCATTGCTACTTAATGGTCCGCATACATCGGAATGTATCAACCCCAATAAGTCGCTTTCCCTTTCACCTAACTTGGTAAAAGGTGTCTTAGTCATTTTTCCAAGAAGACACGACTCACAAGTATCATATGACTCAAAGTCACATGAACCCAAAAGTCCGTCCCCATGGAGTTTTGAGATACGCTTCTCATTAATATGACCAAGACGGCAATGCCACAAATAAGTATGATTTACATCATTAGGTTTAGATTTCTTATTTATATGATAGACATTGTCATTATTTTCATTCTTGACATTCAAGACATAAAGGCCATTAAATGAATTAGTAATACCATAAAGCACATCATTTAAATAAATAGAAAATTTCTTATTCTCAATAAGAAACTTAAAACCTTCATTATCCAAACAAGAAATTGAAATAATATTTCTACTTAAATCCGGAACATAATAACAATTGTTCAAAACAAGAATTAATCCGGAAGGTAAAGTGACTTCATAAGTCCCTACGGCTAATGCAGCAACTCTTGCTCCATTCCCCACGCGTAGGTCTACTTCACCCTCTTTAAGTAGTCTCCTATTCTTTAGTCCCTGCACATTTAAACAAATGTGAGAACCACATCCGGTATCCAATACCCAAAAATCAGTGGTAGAAAAGAGAATATCTATCATATAGATACCTGAAGTAGACGCAGCCTTGCTGCCCTTTTTCTTCTTTTGCTATTCCAAGAAAGCCTTGCAATTACGTTTCCAATGACCAATTTCTTGACAATGGAAACAGATTGCATCCTTTTGTGAATCGGGTTTTGCCTCAGAAGCCTTGGCAACCTTTGCCTTGCTTATCTTGGGTTTGACAACTTTCTTACCCTTTCCTTTGGCACTAGCCTTCTTCCCATCATGAACCAAGAGCACGGGAGAACCTTTGTCCACAATCTTCATCTCCGCAGTTTTAAGCATCCCATGAAACTCAGAGAGATTCTTATCCATTCCATGCATGTTATAATTCATCACAAACTGGTTATAACTTTTAGGCAATGAATTAAGAATGAGATCCGTGGCTAGCTCCAATGGGATTGGATAGCCAAGTTTCTCAAGGTGCTCTACATAGCCTTTCATTTTCAGCATGTGAGGACTCACTTGTTGCCCTTCATTCATTTTGCAAGAAGTGAATGCAACAATGGTCTTGTACCTCTCTTGCCTAGCTTGCTCTTGAAACATGGCTCTTAACTCCACTCCTATCTCATAGGCTTCCAAATGTTCCAAACTTTGTTGGAGTTTTGAGCACATAGTAGCAAGCATGAGACAACTTACATCTCTAGAATCATTACGATGTTTCTTGTAACTGTCTCTTTCTGCCCTAGGGGCAGTAGGTTCTGGTTCAGCAGGAAGAGGCCCATCAAGAATGTATAACTTATCTTCTTGCCTTAGAACAATTCTTAGGCTACGGATCCAATCCATAAAGTTAGTACCATTCTCTTGGAGCTTATCCTTCTCAAGGATCGACCGCAACGAAACTGATTGAGTGTTGTTAGTCATTATCTACAATTACGCAAAATTTCCAAAATTTAATAAGTACCAATTTTTATTAAAGAAATAAACAATGTATTTTTCAAAAAAAATACTCCCACTAAATTATATAACCTTCTCATACATCCAATGTATAATGTAATTTAAATGGGCTAAGATCCAACTTTAATTTAACTTTTGAGTCCACGGAGGCGGACCGCTCAAAACTAAATTAATTAGGTAGACAATCATGTCAATCATATCCCATATGATTCTTAGATCCTTTTATGAGATTCTTTGAGAAATCCAATTTCAAAAAGCATGTTTAATCTCATCTTTTGCCTAGGCTCAAAACTGTTTTGACGCCTAATTAAGTCCAACCATTTTAAACGTATAGGAATCATTCAATTTAATGCACCTTGCGGAGGCAATCCCACATTGAATTAATGAACCTCATCTTGCTCATACATAAATAAAATTAATGCACCTCGCGGAGGCGAACCCACATCAAAATCACCTATGTATAAACAAGTGTTTTAATCATGGCATGGCAAAAAGAACTTAAAACTTTCTTTGAAGGTTCATCACATATAGCATACAACACATTTATGAGCACATAATATAAACATGTTACGCATCAAGTTTAGCCACTAAATTAATCTCCATTAATTTAAGCATAATATTTATGTGTCATTAGTTTCTCTATAATTATGAGGATGAGACTCTTTGAACTTTGGTTATCATCTTCCAAATCAAGACAACAAGAAGTGCGGCCGAAACTAAGACATAAGGCATCCACAATTCCGCACTAATTCAAGAAACCAAGAAAGTAGTCCATGTGGCCGAAACTAAGCAATAGATGGTCTCGATAAACGTAGGCCAATTGCATCCACAATTCCACATGGATCTCCAATCATTGAATCAAGAAGTTTGTTTCTCAATTTTAGCAATTATGAACTCTTCATAATTCTAACTTCGTTTTATCTTTGAAACTTTGATTGCGATCAAGTTTGAGAAACACAATCTCGATGAAAGTAGATTAGCCATCCAAACCTTGAACCAATCTTAGAATCACAAGATCAAAACAAATAGGAAAATCAAACCCCAAGATCCACACCAAAACCAACTGCCCAAACCCCGCTCCAGATCAGCAGGTCTGGCCGGTATTGTCACTGATTCGGTTGGACCCCATCAAAATTCCAGAATCTGATTCTGATTCTGACCAACTGTGCGGCCGCCCAAGAAAATTTGTGCGGTCACCCAAAGATGTGTGGCCGCCCAATATTTTTTGTGCGGTCGCACAGTAGCATCAGACAGAATTTTTAAAGTTCGAAAATTTGTCTCAAAATTGTTTTCCCCGATTATTAAAACTTTGATCCAATCAAAAATTAATAATCAAACAATTCAGAATCCAACATAATTTTTAGTGCGATTCAATAGTGCGATTAAAGTTGTAAAACAATAAACCACATAAAATCATATAACACATAAATATCATATAATCAAATATTCATATCATGCTAGGCACATAAACAATTTATATACACACAACATGCGCAGCGGAAAATAGCATTCAAAATTTTATGAAACCCAAAACCCATAGATCCATTCATATGATTAAATCAAATACAACAATATGAATACTAGAAAACTAACCCTTGATGACTTTGAATTTGGTCTTTGATCTTGGTGGAGAAATTGAAGCTTTAATCACGAACAAGTAAGAACACGAACTTTGAAGATGATGAGCTTCACCCTCTAGCGGTATCCACACCTTGAACGAATATCAAGAACACTTGATCTTGGTTGCTAGACCAAAATTGTGAAACACGTTTTCACAATCAATATGAACTATATGGAATTATATTTGTATATTATTTTGTTCTTCAATCTATGATGTCTTAGAACAAAATAAAACCTCTCTCAAACTCTTTGAGATTTGTACAAAAGCATTAGCTTTTATTCTGGCCGAATTTTGATGTTTATATACAAGTTAGACCTATTCCAAATAGGAAACTTGTGTCTAAACCCGTCCAAAACTCTTTTCCAAATCAAATTAGGAAACCAGTCCCGACATGGTGTGCGGCCGCCCAAAACCACCTGTGCGGCCGCACATCTATCTGGAAGGTTTCTGGTACTTTTTGAGCCAAGATGTGCGGCCGCCCAAACCCTTTTGTGCGGTCGCACACTTGCCCCAGATTTCCCTAATTTCCAAATTCCTCAAAAGTCTTTCGACTCAATATTCCAATATAGTCCTTATTTAAGATTCGTTCTATTGTGTGTGACCCTCTAGGATTATACTAAGTTGACAATGGGTTCAAACATGAAACCATAAGATATGATTAGGTTCTAGCAAACCATCATACCTACCCAAACAGTATAACTAGATACAAGTTCGCATTCCTTTAGAACATGTCACAATCCTTTTGTCCACGATGTCATTGAACACAAGTCATGGTCAACAAGTCAACTTGTTTTGTTCAATACTTTCTCGATTCCGAATATGTTGATAATACAAATGACATTGATCTAATCAATTCATTTGAGTCCGGCCGAACATTTTCATCAACATCATTCCTACGAGAGGCCTAAGCTTGACATCTCTCCGAAGAGGGACAAATCCATTTAGCTTATTACTCTTCCCTACGTGAATCCGATTATGCCAATCATACCCTTTATAAATACCCGGTTAAAGGTAGCGTTTGAATATGTCAAACATAATGTTCATCAAGTGGAAGACTATAATAACTTCATGTCTAAGGATTCAAATGACATAACTAATATGAGATATATGTACGACATAGACCATGACATAAATCTCACACAGCGGGTCATGTCCAGTACCTTGTTCCAAACAAGTACCCATAAATCTAACATGATCATCCCATGATCATTTAGCCTTTAGACTAGTGCTTAACAAGTACTAGGGACGGATATTATTATAAGTAAACATGAACAACAATAATAATCAAAACATCTCTTTATTGATATGAAATAAATGATAACAATTACAACGTTTATTAAACGTGCCTAGGGCACCACTACCAACAAAGGGCTCCAAATTTTTAATTTCTCTCTTGGGCCTAGCTTATTGGTGGCCGGGTTTTTTCGTGGGCCATTTAAATTCTTTTACTTTTAGCCCATATAGTATAATACTTTCTCCGTCTCAAAATTTGTGATACAAGTCATTTTGGTTAAAAAAAAATCTCAAAATACTTGTCATTTACTATTTTTAAGGCTTTTTTGTTGTTGTATATCAATTATAACTTTAATAATGACGATTAACAAAAGTCAAGGTCAATTATTGAGTCATGTTGGTTTGTTCTTAAAAAGGCCTGTGTTTAGTCATGGTCAATTATATATTGCTTCGTCGGTTACTACTCGTGATGGCTTGAAAGTCTTAGTGTCTGACGAGGAAGGTAACAGTGTTGATGAAACAACAAATGTTGTTTACAAGGAAATATTTCAAAATTTGTAATTGTTTATATTAATTACATTATAAATATTTTCTTTAATGAAATTTTTGTAATTTTTTTTATGTATCAATTGTTATTTATAAAAGTGTTTTGACGTGCCTTTAAGACACGGGTGTTATACTAGTTATAGATCTAAAATCAGAAAAAGCAAAATTATGAATAGATTAAACAAGAGATTAGAAAATTACCTCAATTAAAATAAAGTAGGTTCAAGCTTACAATCCAAAGCTATGGAGTTTAGTTCTCCATTAAAGGGTTACACAAGCTCCAGGAGAAAAGAACATAGTGGTTTTCAAAAAGTGAAAGAATCCCCTAATCTAATAAAATTCTCTCCACCCAAGCCTTCATTGGCCGAGTGGTATAGGGCTTGGGATTTCCTTCGGGAGGTCCCAAGTTCGATTCCCCTTCCACCCATTCCCCAATAATTAAGTGGCCTCCACTCTTGGAGGTCCCAGGTTCGCCTCCCTACGGGGAATTTGTGGAGAACTTGTGTTATCAACTCAGCCCAGAGAGGGTACCCCTTATGTAGGGGAGTTTGTGCCAACAGGTGATCGTTCAGATGGCGCGGGGACGTCTATGGCAAGGAGGCTACCAGATGGCGTAGGGGAGTTTGTGCCAACAGGTGATCGTTCAGATGGCGCGGGGACGTCTATGGCAAGAAGGCTACCAGATGGCGCAGGACATGACAAGCAGACTACCAGATGGCGCGGAGACGTCTATGAGAGATTTTCAGGAGGCAAGTATCACTGTAATAGATTCCAATAGGCTACCAGATGGCGCAGGACGTCTATGACAAGCAGACTACCAGATGGCGCGGAGACGTCTATGAGAGATTTTCAGGAGGCAAGTATCACTGTAATAGATTCCAATATAGGAATTTGTAATAGGTAGGGCAATAGATCTGTAATAGACTTATAGGAGCTTGTAACACGATGACAATTGCCTTAAATGATATGATACAAACTTTCAAAAAAAATAATAAAATTCTCTCCCTAATAGTGACTCCCCAAAATCAAATTAAAAAGAATAATAATAATAATAAAAGAAAACGAAAAAGAAAAAGAAAAAGAAAAAGGAATAATATCCCTCTGCCAGATCCGCCGAAATCCATGATGTAACGTGCTGTCTTCCACATTTTGTAAATCAGTCCCTGGAGTTTTCATATTTTCATTTCAATCCTCCAACTTTCAGAAATTGCAAAACAGTATCTCAACTTCCAGTTATTTGCAGTTTGGTCCTATACTCCTCCGCTCCGGTTAACTTTGACTTTGCCTTGACTTTGACTATTCTTGATCATTGAGACATGACTTTGAAGCTCACCAAAAATTACATCCGAAAAAATAAATAAATAAAAACGACTATTCTACCCCCGGATTACAATAAAGCCCAAATGATAAAATAATGCCTAAAATACATAAAAACTAGTCTAAGTACATTAAAATGAATGAAAATACATAGGAAAATAAGGGAAATAACATATACAAAATCCGGCACATCAAATCATATTTGCCTTAGTTACTTAATAAGCGTGTAAAGTCAAACTAAGAACCTTAAACAGGAACGGAGGGAGTACTTCTTTTGTCAAACGAAAAAAACACCAAAAATTAATAATTTTTTTTTTTACCGTGGGTAGTGGTGTCGGGTCATGGGTCGAAAATACACCAATAACCCGGATTTAGAACCCGTCTTTATTTGAGACGGGTTATAGAACATTTAAGTTTTTGTCATTATCTAATTACAATTCTTTACCATACTTTTTCTATTCTTCTCACTCATAATACTATTTTTTTTAAAATATATTTTCTTAATTACTGTTGTTAAAAGCATATACAAACTTTGTTTTTGTTTTGTGATACTTTGTTTTGAGATGGAAAAGTAATTTCAGAAGAAGAAGAAAACGAAAGAGAACACATTATCTCAGGAATTGAAAGCCATAACCGAAAAGGAATGGGGTCAAAACTGGGGTCCATGAATATTCTCCAATAACCTTATCTTCATAGCATCGCGTTCATTGGGTACACTGAATCTCGACATGTCAACTTCTCTTTGGTTATCTTTTCTTTGAAAATTTTGCTCAAATAAAGAAATAAATCTCTTCATTGAAAATTGATGTGCCTAATTACTAAAGGATTAAATAATAATTTGGTCCCAAAACTTAGTAATTTTTATTAATTTGTTCTTTCATGAATAAATTTTATTAGTTTGGTCTTTTATGATGGCTTTTTTTCCAGTTTGCCCTTTACATCTGTGAGATTTTTCAAAATACCGAATATACCCCTGAAACTAATGATAGTTTGGTCCCTAAACTTGGGGTTTATATTAATTTGGTCCTCCATGATGGATTTATATCTTAGTTTGCCTCTTTTATTTATTTTTACTACTAAATTATATTTAAAAATTGTATAAATTGCGCTAAAAATAATTAATTAATTTTAAAAGAGTCTCAAAAATTTTCTCCTCTATTTTTTTTGTGTTACTCAACCTTAAAATTAACTCTTTAATGGGTTTGTATGTTGACAAAGTTTATATGATCCTCTTTAAAAATGTAATAATATACTTTTAAAAAATACTGTGACAGAAATAAAACATATCAATAAAAAAATAATTCTTTTAATAAATTCAACAATTTCATTCAACTGATTCACATTCAAACCAAAACTTTTTTTTAATAATTTAAATTAAAAAAAGAAATTCATTATTAATTTCATGGATTAAAGGCATCATTTTTTAATTTTAATACTTAATTACCGATTCTTTAAAAATAAGATTGAAAATTAGCAAAAGCATATAAATGGGAAAAAAAATAATTATTTGGTCCGAAAACTTGGTATTATTATTAGTTTGGTCACTCACGATGGATATTATTATTTTTTCCTATTTATATGGGTTTGCTAATTTTCAATCTTATTTTTAAGGAATCGGTAATTAAGTATTTAAAAATTAAAAAATGATGCCTTTAATCAATGAAATTAATAATGAATTTAGTTTTTTAAATCCAAATTAATAAAAAATAGTTTTAGTTTGAATGTGAATCGGTTGAATAAAATTGTTGAATTTATTAAAAGAATTACTTTTTACTGAAATGTTTTATTTCTCTCACTATATTTTTCAAAGGTATATTATTACATTTAAAAAAAATGATCATGTAAACTATGTGAACATACAAACCCATCAAAGAGTTAATTTTAAGGTTGAATAACTCAAAAAAATTAGAGGAGAAAAATAGTTGAGACTCTTTTGAAATTAATTAATTATTTTTAGCGCATTATAAACAGTTTTTAAATATAATTTAATTGTAGAAAATTAGTAAAAATATATAAAAGCGGCAAACTAAGATATAAATCCGTCATGGAAGACCAAATTCATATAAGCGCTAAGTTAGGGGACCAAACTATCATTAGTTTCATGGGTGTATTCGATATTTTGAAAAGTATCACAGAAGGAAGGGGCAAACTGACAAAAAAAGCCATAATAAGAGACCAAACTAATAAAATTTATTCATGAAGGACCAAACTAATAAAAATTTCCAAGTTTATAGACCAAATTATTATTTAATCCAATAACTAAATAATATCTTTATGAAAAATACTACAGTAAATTATATTGGAAATTTAATGGTAATTATGCAATCAATGAAAAAAACAATCCCGCAATAAACAATGGAATTATGGAAGAAAGTTATACACACAAACACAAACAATTGTTTGCCCGATTTTTTGAACGAAGCAACTACGTTCGAGGGAGTTGTCAAGCCAAGAATATACTCAATATTTGTTCATTATGATGCTACAATGTGTTCTATCTTAAAATGGGTTGGTCTCCTGTAAAACGTGTTTTTCCTAATGGTTAGGAAAAACGTGTTTTTCAAAACCTCCAGAAGACTCTATATTGATATCCAGAATGCTTTATATTGATATCCAGGACCCTTCTGGCTATTACTTTCAAAAGTTTTGGTTATCAATCTCATATCCAGAAGACTTATATTGATATTCAGAACCAGAGAACCCTTCTGGCTATCACTTTCAAAGGTTTTGGCTATCACTTTCAAAGATTCTGACTATCAATTTCAAAGGTTCTGCTATCAATCTCATATCCAGAAGGCTTTATATTGATATCCAGGACCCATCTGGCTATCACTTTCAAAGGTTCTGGCTATCAATCTCATATCCAAAAGCCTTTATATTGATATCTAGAACTGTTGAGAAGTTCTGATTATTTACAAAAATGCCACCGCGTTTTTTTTAAAACACGTTTTTTCCTAAGCGTTTGGAAAAACGCGTTTTTCCCAAAATTTTGCGTCTTAAAATTATGTTTTTATAGGTGTAAAAGGAAGAGCCTTAAACCTAATCTGGGTAAAAATCTTGTCAAAATAAGAAACCGAACAAAAATGAAAACAAGGCTATGTGGTAGCACCATGCAACTGGATGAAGAAGACTTGTGTGAGACGGTCTCAAACGGTGAGATGGATCTTGTTGAGAGAGGAAATGGTTTTACCCATCCCCGCCGGGGGCAAACCATTTACTCTCTCATCAAGATCCGTCTCACGTGTGAGACCGTCTCACACAAGTTTTTGTCTAACTGGATAGCTTCCAATCCCTCTATGCGATTGCATGGCTTCATAGTCTCTATCCGCGATCCAGTATGTCTCATATTCGTCTCCTTTTTCTCCTCTTAAGTAATTTGACTCAAACTTAAACTCCACCTAGACTTAGACTTTCAACCCACCAATGTTTCTTGTAGATTATGTGGGGGACGATCAATGGAGTTTGAAGAGCAAGGTTACAAGATGGTTATGGTGGACCACGTTTGTGGTGTTTGGGATTTACCCTTGTGTGACCTCATGAAGAAGTCTTGTGTCGAAAGTCTTATTGATATGATGATCAAGAGGCGTGTCCTGCTATTGGAGAGCAGCGGTACAAGTTTTGAGGAAAACACAAGAGGTGTTGAAGATGACCGATGACGATGAGACAGAAAGTGGAGACCATGGAAGATGCAAGATTGAAGATGACAACGATGTGGTAGAATTTGAGTCAAAAGGAGATTTGTTGGGATTTTGGCTCAAATTCTAATCCAAATTGGATTGTGAAAATCATCTGTTGGAATTTATTTCCTAATTGGACAAGAAGTGAGAAGATTTATGGGTGTAGGACAAGGATTCCTTATTGTACTAGGAAAGAGTTTTATTTGAAGCCTTTATAAAGGGTGTGAGGGTTATTATTTTGTGTGTACCTTGGTGGTGCCAAGAGGGGATTCCCTTAGGGGAGAGTGTGAGGAAGAGGAGATTAGTGGGTGTGCCTCCCCTATACAAATAGGCTTCACCAATATGGGTTTTTTTGGAGGGTTATTTGTGTGTGTATTTTCAAGAATGTTGAGAAGGAGAGATACCTCCATTCTTGTAATACCAATTTGAGAGAGTAGTGAGTCTTTGCTAGTTTCTTGAAGAAAACTCGTCATCTTGTAATTCCATGATATTATAGTGAAAAGTTGATCGGTGTGGACGTAGCCCATTGATGTTGGGGTGAACCACGTTAAATCCTGTGTCTTGTTCTTGTTTTGTGTGCGTGGGTATTTTGTTATCTCTTATTGCGATTTCTCTTGTTGGTGAGCGATCCCAACAACTGGTATCAGAGCCAGGTTGATGGATGGACCCGACGCAATGTGGATCGCGTGTGTGAGATATGTGAGATTTCCTGTGGTGTGACCTCGCGAGTGAAGCACAGCGTGTGCTTTGTGTCGAAAGTCTTCCCGATATTGGTGATCGGGCGGCGTGTCCCGCATGTAGTGAATAGCGGTGGTACAAGTAAACTTCGCTGGAGGTGGTCCTTGGTTTGAGGGGAGGTTTGTTGGGTATCAACCCAAGTCCCACATCGGCAATTGAAAGAAGAATTGTCTAATATATATATGTGTCCACACACTCCATTAGTATAAGGCCTTTTGGGAGATGACCCAAAAACAAATCCGTGCGGGTTGGGCCCAGAGCGGATAATATCATACTAATGTGGATTGGTGGGGGTGGTCACGGTCCCAACATATTAGACTCCATAATCTAATAAATTATTATTTTGTAAAAAAAGTAGACTTATTGGATATTTCTCTTCCAGAGGTTATGAGTTATAACATCATTGCGAAGGCGAAGGTGGTCTCATAAAAAGAACAAAAGGAAAAGAAATGGCGTATTTATTTGTTTTCAGATGTTTTGATTATTATTTTTTAACTTAAAGATATTTATCTCAATTATTAATAATTTTGGAATTGGTATCTATTAAATTCTTATTATATCTCCTACTCTCTTTGTTCTGAACAATCTGTAAAACCTTTTGCCTCGGGTTGTCGTCAAAAATTGTATTGAAAAAAGTATTAAATACAATTTAAAGCTTGAAATCGATAGAAGGTCTTCCAATCAAACCCCAATGTTTTTTTTTGGCACATCAGGGTTCGAAATGCAATGTTTACGTCAGTTATGGGCTTTTTGACGATTACTTAAAAAGTCAGTTAAATCACATGTGTCTAGCACGTGATGGACGTGTTGGATGAAATTGTAATTGATATTAGCTAGTAGGAGGTTTAGTGAAAATTCTAAAACACACTAGTGAAAAAAATTAATTCCTTTTATTATTTGAGAAAAAACATTTTTGTTTTGAAAGAAAACAATATTTATTAAACTATTTTGTAAACTAGTAATAGTTGACTATCCATAACTGACGGTAGCTCAACACAAAAATGCGGATTATGATAGTCTTTAGCCTCACAAAATAAACAGTCTGTATTGGCATAACAACATACATATGCGAAAGAAAAAGAGAAAGAAAAAGAAAAAGAAGGATTTGTATCTAATGTAACTTGGTAAATCTTCCAACGAACCCGTCTTCAAAAGCTATCTTGAGACACCAAGATACTGCTCCAAGAATAATTTGGACATTGTACAATATTAGCATTCAAAAAATCCCCACGTGAAAAGTATTTAGCTTTGAAATCTCGAACAAGCTGCACTTGGCTTGGCGAGAAACGGCCAACGAAGCATCCCATGCGTTACGATTATGAAGAGTTGCAGGTTACGAAAACCAAAATCACCCAATCTTTTATTCACACAAACGATGCCATGCCAATGATGCCATGCCAATGAATCTCATTGATACCACCGTTTCCTTTACTCCACAAAAACAAACTCACCGTTCGTTTTAATGTTTACTTATTAGTAATAATATTAAGTGTTGAAAGTCATTATTGATGTAATACATCACATTTTATAACAAATTCTATCCTTGAAAACCAGTCACTAATACCACCAAACTCATTCTGGCCGGACTCCCGTGAAACCGTTTCACGGCTCACAGCCAAGCCAAGCCGCCAAGCTGAGACTCCTGTGAGACCGTTTCACGGCTCACAGCCAAGCCAAGCCGCCAAGCTGAGGCAAATCATTTTTTTTTTGCCTCCCAACTTTTTTTCCATGCCATTTTTTGTTCGCCAGCAAAAGTAACACTTTTTATAAAGAAATGTAACACTTTTTTTCTTTCAAAAATGTCCCACAATTTTGCTGAAACAAATAAAAGATAACATAAGATTGACAACTAAACTAATGTTACATTTTATAATAAATGAATGTAACCTTTTTTTTTTTCTCAATTGTAATACTTTTCTAGGGTTTCACATTCAATTGAAATGCAAAAACCAATTATGCACATGAATTTTTATTTTTTTTAAAGAAAAAATGTAACATATACTCTATAAAACTTTTACATTCATCTATATAGCAAATTACAATCATATATCCATTGTGTTACACTTCAATTATTACTTTTTCTAACTACAAAAATTATTTATTTTCTTTTGCAAAACTGCTGTTACAACTTACAATAAAGTGTTACTTTTTTAAGACTAAACTGTTACTTTCTTTATAAAAACGTGTTACATTTTTTACGACGAGCAGCTAACTTTTTTGTGTGTGTTAAAAAGTATTATTTTTTTTAAAAAATAAAATTATATCATGACCTATCTAGTTTTATTCGTCTCGTCGAGACGAACACAACGGTATTTTTAGTTTTTTTTTTCCGACTTCAAAATCTTGAGATATACTCCCTCCGTCCCACCGAAAATTGCAAAACTTACCAAAATGGGCGTCCCATAGAAATTGCACATTCCATAAATGGAAAGTTTTTAATACTTTTTAATTAGTGGGTCCCATTTCTCATACTCACATCCACTAACCCACTAACTATTCTCTACCCCACTTTCTCTCTCCCACTCAACTATCAACACTCACAACACATCACCTTTTTCACTTTTTCCCTTAATTCTTGTGCCATAATTTTTTTTTGAAGTTTTCGGCGGGACGGAGGGAGTAGCATTTTAAAGTTATTGGAGGTTTTTTTTAGGAATGCCAGGTGTCACGATTTGAGGGGACTAGGATTGTTGCTGGGCGGTCCGGGTAACCCATGGGCGGTCCGTCTCACGCGGCATATAAGTTTTTGCCAACTCATTCACGTTTTTGTATACAAGTCAATTCAAATAATTTTATTTACTTATGTTAACCTTTCAAATTATTTTTAATTGCCAACATTATAAAAAACATGTCTCTCTCATTTTTTTTAAAATTCTTCTTCCAGACAAACCAAAACAAGGAAAAAAATCAACCTCTTTATAGAAGAAGAAGGGATTGACAAAAACTTGTGTGAGAACACTCCAACCCGTCTCATGGGTGAGACGGGTCATTTTTTTGACCCATTACCCGACCCACAACCCTGCTCCAGGACCCATGGGGGACCCTGCCACGTGGCAGCCCCTCATTGGCCCAAAAAAAAATATATTTTTTTTTATTTTTTATTTTTTGCTTTTTTTTAAAAAAAATTTTAAATTTTTATTTTTGGTTTTTTTTTCGGTTTGTGAAAAGTAATAGTTACCATCTCTTAAAGTAATAGTTACCATCTCTTAAAGTAATAGTGTTATTCCTATGTTTTCTTCGTTTGCCAAAAGTAATACTTATTATAACTAAAATGTAACAAACGTGTTATTTATATGTAATAGTATTTGTACATAATTGTAATACATATGTATAGATATCTATATGTTTTCAAACAATAAGTTACAATGGGGTCAAATTAATCATGATACATGTAAAAGTATTACATTATCTATAGAAATCTGTTACAATTTCGTCAATCAAAGTGTTACATTTACTTGTATAAACTTACTATTACATTCATATACATAAGTTATTACTTTTCAAATGGGTAAAAACGAGCTTTTGTTTTTTTAAAACAAGTATTACGTTTACTTATGAACAATGTTACTTTAAGAGATGGTAACTATTATTTTTTGCTAAACCACTGAAAAGCCGAAAAAAATAATATAAAAACTCAAAAAAAAAAACAAAAAAAAACAAAAAAAAAATAAAAAAAATTCGGCCAATGGTGGGTTGCCACGTGGCGGGTTCGGCCCATGGGTCATGGGGCGACCCGTCTCATGCATGAGACGGATGCCCTTGTTCTCATGGGAGACCACCTCGAAGGGATATGGGAAAATATCATATGCATTTTGAGAGCTTGAATATTTATACAATGCTAGCTTATCTTAAGGGACTAAGTAATTACAAGGAAATGATAAATAAAAATAATGAAAGGATTACATGCAACTAATAGTTAACAGTATATACAACTATTAAGATAAGGAATGTGTACCTCTATCAAGCCCCTCAAGATGAACGATCGGAAAGTGAGTCCAATATTGAACATAAGATCATGAAAACAAGCTCGAGCAACTAGCTTTTCCAGCGCATCGACGAGTTGATCATTGCAAAAATGTGGGACACTCGAAGTTCCTGTCTTGAACGTCTTGGTGAACAAAGTGATAATCCAATGCAAGATGTTTCTTTCTAGAGTGAAACCTTAGATTTGCTGCGACATACGTAGCACCCATATTGTCATATATAGTCGGAGTATGTAAAAGAGGAATTTTTAGTTCCTGGAGAAGCCATAAGGCTTTAGCCGTAGTGGTTGCAATGGCACGGTACTCAAGTTCGGTTGAAGAGCAGGTAAGGTGCGTTACTTTCTGGAGCTCCAAGAGATTGAATTTTTGCTAAAGTAAACAATATAACTGGTAGTGGAGGTATAATCATCTTTATTGCCTGTCCAGTCGGCATCGGTGAAGGCGTGAAAAATGGAGGGAGAGTCACGGATGAGGAGAAGGTCGTGAGTAGAAGTGCCCATTAAGTAGGGAAGAACCTGTTTGAGGGATCCCCAATGGATATCGGTGGGATAATGCATGAACTGCGAAAGTTTATTTACGGTGTAGGAGATATCAGGATGGGTGAGAGAAAGATATTGAAGACCCCCCAACTAGGGCTTGGTAGTCAGTAGGCTGAGAAAGGGGTATGCTGGCATGAAGAGAGAGAGGAGGGTTATTGTCCATGGGAGTGGGAATAGTATTGGCAGCGTCCATATGAGCGCATTGAAGAAGATCCTGTATATATTTATATTGTCTGAGAGTAATGCCATTGGGATGGGGAATAACTTTAACACCAAGAAAGTAGGAAAAGTTGCCAAAATCCTTGAGCAAAAGATGGGAAGAGAGAGTGGAGATAAAGGAATTGAGAAGTGTGAGATTTGACAAGATGATAATTATGTCATCAACATAGACTAAAAGATAGATTACAGAACCAGAGTAATGAAGAGTGAAACAAGAACAATCAGAGACACAATTTATGACCTAGAGATCGAAGATAGACTTGAGCTCATTGTACCAAGCACGTCGTGCTTGTTTGATACCATATAGAGCTTGATGAGTTTACAGACATGGGAAGGATAAGTGGAATTAACAAATCCAGGAGGTTGTACCATAAATACATCTTCTTTGAGAGAACCTTGAAGAAAGGCATTATTTATATCAACTTACAGAGAGACCACACATTTTGAATTTCAAGAGAGAGAATGAGACAAATAGTGGCAGGTTTAACAACACGTCTAAACGTATTAGAGCAATCTAACCAGGGACGTTTTTTGAATACCCTTAGCAACAAAACGGGCTTTGTAATGATCAGTGGAACCATCAGAATTATAATTGGTATGAAAAACTGATTTACATCCAATAAGATTTTGAGACGGAGAAGGAGGAACAAGATCTCATGTTTTATTTTGAAGGAGGGAATTGTATTCAGTTTGCATGGCATCACGCCAGACTTGACTCTTGAGAACCTGAGCAATAGTAGTAGGTTTTAGTAGGGTGGGAAGAAGTAATATGTGAAGGTTTAATTTTTTAAAGGCTTGTTAATGTTGTTTTACAACATAGTATTTGGCCAATGAGGAGGGAGGATGGGTGGAGGAATCGGAGATTGAAAAGAAGGTGATGAGGAGTGGGCCGAAAAATGGGAGGTAGACGGACCGGGAATGGATAGGGTAGGCAGTGTGTCTAAAGATGTAGGCGATGGTTGTGGGGGAGAGAATGGGTATTTAGAGTGTGAACCAATCGTCGGCAATGGATAAAAGAGGGTATTGTGTGGGACGGATATAGTGAAGAAAGGGAATTGAGATTCAATAAATTTAACATGGCGAGATGTATATATTTTGTTGGTGGATGGATCAAGGCAATGATAGGCACTTTGGGCGGCAGAGTAGCCAACAAAGACACACGGAGATGAACGGGGTTCTAGTTTGTGAGAAGTATAGGGTCGTAACCACGGATAACAGAGACAACCGAAACTACGTAATTTGCGGAGATTTCAATAACTTCAACCCAAAAAATCATATTCTTCAAATGGGGTTCGATTGGATTCAAGAGTTCATTTTTCTAATGGGTTCTTTTCAAAAGCCACGAGATTTCATCATGACGATAACAATAAACACCAAACAGATAAGAAAAAGTTATATATCTAGTGTCTCTTTTGGGATGGGATGTCAAAATAGAGTGATAAAATATGGAGAGGAGTAAGATAATATTTTATGTTATTCCGTCTCAAAGTTTACAATGCTAGAGAACTCATATTTATACTTAAAACATATGAGTCCTAATTCCATAAGGATTTAAAGAGATCTCCTAATTCTAATAACAAATCTATTTCCTAATTAGAAATACTCCTAACTAGGTAAATATTTTAAGTTGACTAGGTAAGTAAATAATTCTTTATGTGATTTGGAGATTGAGTATATCTCTCAAGTTGAAACATCTACAAAGTAGATTTTCAACTTGAAATACTCCGAATTTTAGTTACTTTTTTCAAGTTGAAACATCTACAAAGTAGATTTTGTAGATGTTTCAACTTGAAAAAAGTAACTAAAATTCGGAAAGATAAAAAAAAAATCTTCAAAAACACATGCAGTTAATGTTCCGGTAGTTGTTGAGACAGTTGTGAGGACATCAGACAGCACATCTGGCCGCACATCTTTCTCATGCTAGTTGCTGCGTTTGTTTAATTTGGACCATTCTGACCACTCTAGCTGCATGTTGACAACAAGATATTCATCTTCTTCTGACAAGTTGCACTTTGGAAAAGTCAGTTTCTTTCCTTCTTCGACATGTTGCTCTAGTTTCAACGCCGATATGTTGTTTTCTCGCAACGCCGACAAGTTGCTTTTCTCGCAACACCGACATGTTGCTCTTCTTTTTCTTCAAAATTCGTTTTTAGAGTGAACGACATTTAATCACGTTTTTAGAGTGGGCTACCGCTAAATCACATTTTTAGAGCGGGTACCACTTAATCATCGTTTTTATAGTGAACGACACTCAATCAAAAGATGGAAGTGGTGTTAATATGGTTGATGTGGTGGTCGGACCATCACTATGGTGTGGCCGAAATATTTGAGGAGAGATAAATCTTGCTAAAGAGCAAAAAGTTTTTTTTTTTTTTTTTTTGATAAATGAAGCCAACCTTTGTAATCGGTCTTTGATGCTTCGGTTTAAAGACAAATCCTGATCCTAACCGCTGGCAATTCAACAGAGATCAAGCATTCAAAGGTTTTCATGGAGGAGTTTGTTGAGAAGAGGTATGTCTGGCCAGTTGCTTGGCCAGTTGTTTCGCCAGCTGTTTGATCAACTGGTTGGCCGGAATTGATCATGATGATGATCGTGATAATATTTTCTCAAAGAGTCAGGCCCCCTAAATTGGAGGCTCTGATACCATGATAAAATATGGAGAGGAGTAAGAAAATATTTTGTGTTATTCCGTCACAAAGTTTACAATGCTAGAGAACTCATATTTATACTTAAAACATATGAGTCCTAATTCTATAAGGATTTAAAGAGTTCTCCTAATTCTAATAACAAATTTATTTCGTAATTAGTAATACTCCTAACTAGGTAAATATTTTAAGTTGACTAGGTACGTAAATATTCCGTATGTGATTTGGAGATAAAGTATATCTCTCAATCTCCTAACATAGAGAAAAAAAATGAAAGGGGAATTTTCGAGGGAAGAGATCAAAATTTTGAACACCATGGAGGCATCAAATTGAGGCAGTGAGAGATTTTGAGGGCGAGATAGAAACTGGCGGCCATGATTGATGCGCTGGAATGAAATTCAGGTCCGAGGCATTTGGATCCGCTGTGTAGTCTAGAATGAAAACTCAGCTGCAACTCCAGAGCAATCATTGCACGAGCAACACACGTCACTAAGCCGAGGGCACCTCTGGCGTAAGCCCCTCCGGTGTGAGAGTAAGAGTTTGCTTTTTAGAGAGAGAAAATAAATCTGGTAGGTGTGTGTGTGTTTGAACCAAAAACAGAGATTACCATTATTCATGACGGTTCCCTCTATTTATACTCAGATAGCATGTGCCAAGCTCGTGCTTTCCATGTGCTTCTTGCCAGCTGGCATCTTTTGATTGGCTGCCCATAAGTTGTTAGTTTAACACTTTACATGCTTGCACATCCAAGTATTTATTATAAAGGATTTAGTGGGGTCCTCCGTCGTCACACATTTCACACCCTTTTCTCTATGCCACTTCCGACATCAATATATCCCCATGTCGCCTCTTTTTGCTCCTAAGCCCTTGAAGCCCTTTTTTGTGTCCACATGACTCACGCCGTCTGTACTCTTTATGTCGCTCCATTTAGTATTCTTCTTTGCTATGCTAAGTCCTTCCTGGCCCAATGGGTTCATTTATCCATTTCATATATAATTTCCTAATTACAGGTAGATCCGTCAATACGGGCTGGCGGTCCGGGTTGGGCCCAACCCACCACAACCCACCTTCAAACGGGGCGGGGCGGGCTGGCCCAAATTCTTGGCGGGCTTAGAAAATGCAAACCCAACCCACCTCACCTTGGGTTAGTGGGCCAGGCGGGCCAGACGGGCCAATAGCCCAAATGTTCCAGTTCACCATTAACCACCACAACACACCGCCACCTCCACCACGCTGCCGCCACCACCTCCACCATGCTGCCGCCACCGCCACTACCATTGCTACAGACCACCTTAACACATAGATCTGCACACATACAAACAGGGACACACACACACACACACGAACACACACACACACACACACACGAACAGACACACACATTGATCTGCACACATACAAACACACACACACACAGATGCACTAGATCTGCATCAAAAAAAAATGACTGGGAATGAGACCAAGAAAGCGAGAGGGAGAAAGAGAGAGAGAGAGAGAGAGAGAAGAGAGAGAGAGAGAGAGAGAGAGAGAGAGAGAGATAGATAGAGATGGATACCGTATCCATGAACGGCGGTGGCGACATGAACGGCGGTGGCTGGGAGCGGGGGCGGTGGAGGGCTGCGGTGTGGTGGGTAAGTGAACACAAGAGAGAGTGTAGATTGTGAATGAAATTGAAAAGAGGGGAGGGGTTTGTTTGTTTGCTTGTTTATGGGAAAATAAAAAAAAAAAAAAAAAAAAAAAGAGGGTGGGTTGGCCCGCCCCGAACCCACTTTGGCCCGTAACCCAAATGGGCTAGCCCAAATTGGCCCACTTGTATTTGGGTTGGTATAATTAAGGCCCAACCCACCCTTTTTCCATGGCGGGCCGGGCCAGCCCAACGGGCTCAGCCCAAATTGACGGCTCTAATTACAGGTCCATTGTTCTTTCCCCTGGACCAATTCCTCATATTGGATTGGGCCTTTATCAAGCCTGACTCATTCAACGTTTATCAGATCCAGATTCATATTTTCAGTATGGAAGCATCAATACCCCCCCCAAGTTCTTGGCGAGATCCATTTATGGTTGAAGGGGATAAATTCAATATGTCGCATGTCCTCTTATAGCTATCTTGGCGAGAAGCATTCTATATGGATCTCAAACGGATCCACGTAAATCCACTTGATTGGTCAATGCGAGCGGTTTCTTACCCTTAGTGGAACCGTCACTTGGGGCTTAGTGCGCAATGATTTAACCCCTCATTTCAAAATATTTCGTGAACCGCCCATAATTGCGTCACATCACCTCGCGCCAGCTGTCAATTTTACCCCCCATATAAATACTAGATCCCCAATTTTGACTTTTCACTTTCTCTTTTATCCGCAAAAACCCCTTTCGTCGACGACGAGAAAACCCTAGTTGCCTTTCTTGCTTTTCCGATCGATTTCACCGTTCATTTCCCCATCTAAACCCAGATTCTTGCTCCTTATCCTTTTCTGGTCAAGACGTTCTGTCTCGTTCACTGGCTCGATGCTTATCTCAGGCCTCTCATTCTCTCCGGTGGTCTTCTCCGGGACCGGTTGAAAATTCTATCCAAAACCCTTCGCCTTCCATCACTTTTTCAGGTACTTCCCTTTTTTCCCTTGTTTTCTTTGCTTACTCTTGTTCCTTTGAGTTTTTTATTCCTTTTTCGAACTTAATTTTATGGCTAGAACAAAAATGACTGGTAGGAGAATCAAATATGGAGTCTGTCAAAATTCTGGGGGGTTTTACAAATTTGACTTGAACCTTTGGATGAGAATATCCCTAGATGATCTCAAAACCATAGTTAATAGGTATAAAAGAGACCCCGATTTAAATTCATTTCTCCAGGTTAAAGGTGACCACTTTCTCTCCCGGGCAGCCCCTATGTCGCGTCAATTCTATGATTCCCGCTCCTTATTTTATCACATTTGATTCTTATACAATCGTTCTCGGCAAAATAAAGTTGTTACTTCCTATCCCTCAAATTTTGCTATCTTAAAGAAAAGACGCCGTTATAAACAAATTCTTTCATCTTCCAGCTCTTCTCGAGATATGTCAGACCCAGCTAGCTCCAGCTCTGACTCTACAGCTTCCGCTCTTCCTGACTCAGGTGTTCATGTTCCTTTTCATACCATTCCTGGAAGGCCTGTTTACGATTTTACTGCTCCTGATTACAACCCCTACAGTGACTTGGACCGTAACCCTATAACCCACTGGCATAACAAATATAACATTGACCATGTGGTATATCATATTTTTGAATTTCAAGGGGACATTTTTCTTGCCGCTTCTCGAAGTCGCACAGATGGGATTATAGTTTTTCCCGCCCAATTAGAGGCTGGACTTCGAATCCATATTGACCCTTTTATTACCCTCTTCCTTCATGAATTACAAGCCTCCATCATGGAGATCCATCCCAACGCTTTTAGGATATTAACTTGTTTTATAGTCGCTTGTCGCGCCCTTCACCGTGAACCTACCATGTCCCTATTTAAACACTTCTTTTCCACTTATAAGCAAACTACTAAAAGGCCTGATGGCACTTCTGAAACCCGAGTATCCCTGAAATATTTGCAGGAGAAAATCTTCACCCCTCTTCCCGGCAAAATTCACAACTGGCTTGTCAATCCTTTATTCATTGTTTCTCGCTCTGGGTGGACCCATCCTTTCTATCTTAAGGATCTCAAACACTCTCTTGGGAAAAGGGAGGAATTGAACCCTCAAGATGAGGCCCTGCTCATGCGTATTCTAAATTCTTTTTCACCAGTTCCCAATCACCCCAACTCCCAACTTTCTTGTCGCCGCAAACTGTCCGATCGCAAATTGCTTTGCCAAGTTGGCATTTATGATAATCTTCCATTAGCTAAAGCACATGTTGATGTGGTTCATATGGATAGTTATACTTGATGGGAATTACATTCCGGTTTTTTGTTGTCTTACGAATGTCAGAAGTGCATTGATCCGAGAAAAATTGTCCTGCCATGTCCGAAGTTAACGTATGACTCTTCTTTCTTACTTTTACATTTGGCTATGATTATGAATTTATATTGTTTGCTATCTCAAGACTTCTCTTTTCTCTTGCTTCAGTTCAACGCAACATGAGTTCCGGTTCAAAGCACAATGCCAACCTTAGCTCTGAACAAAGTCATGCAGGTCTTGCGGGAAGACGCAACGCCCGCTTAGCTGCCCTTCCCTCAGATCTGCCTCTTCCTATTTCTAAGGATGGCACCGACGATGAAGCCGCCGCTGCTCCAAAATTTTCCGCGGATTTGAAAAAAGCTAAGACCTCCAAACCCCCTCCAAGAGAAGGCGACTTGCCAAAACTCAGTCTGATGAGCCTAAACTTGATAAATCCGCTTCAGCCCCCAGTTCCCGTGCCACTGAGATCGAGAAAACCTTGAATGAGGCTGCTAGCCAATCTACTGTTGCTGAGAATGAGGGTCAAGATGATGCCGCTAACGTAACCAATGTTCAGGAAGAAGACCCCCTATTCATGACTTAACCGGTAAAGATGAAAATCAGACCGACATTCCGCCACCCCCTTTGTCTGCTAAGATCAATACCGCTTCTGATCCTGTCCAAGTGAGCTGACTTCAACAAGATTTTATGATGCCTTCGGATCGTGACTCTATAACTCGCCTTGCCAGAGAAGTTTCTCAAAGCGCTCCTCCTCTTAAAGGTGTGATCCTTTCTGATCCCCCTACTGAACAAGTCGTCCTAGGACTTGCTACTCATAAGAGGATTACTGATTTAGACCAGATTGTTGCTTCCACTAGTATGTCTGCGAGTATGCTTGCCGGTGAAACTGGCTTGTACATGTCCATGGTATGTTTCTTAATGTCTTCCTTTCTCTTCATCTGCATCTTAACTCCTTACTAATCTTTTCTTTTCTCCTTTATTCGAGATAAGTAGCAGAATCTTGGCGCTTACTCAACAGAATCAGGATCTTGAGGGCGAGATTGGCCAGAAAAAATCTCAGTTAAAAGCCGCCAACGCCAACTGGGAGACCGAGAAGAAAAGGGTCCAACGACGCAATGTCTCTATTGACAAACTGCAGGAGGAGAAGAAAGACCTTGAAGGCAGAACTGAGAAAACTCGATCGGACTTAGAGGTGGTCGAGAAAGCTCGAGCAGACTTAGCGGCATCTAATCTGACCTTGAATAACCAGGTCGCTTCTTTAACTGATGATGTTGGCAAGATAAAGGAAAAATTGTCCGTTTCTGATGATAAGATAGCCAGAATGGAGGCTGAGCTTACCACCCTCAAGGTTCAAGAGGCTGAAGATTTGCAAAAGGCGCGGGATCAGACTGCCCTTCAAATTCTCCGCGCTACCGCTGCTGACCATCATGAGATTTCCGCTATTACTGCCGAGAAGCTTTTGGAATGGAGTTCCGAAACATTATTTATTGATCATTCTCGCAGGGGTCACGCCCTTATCCCCTATTCCGGAGATGAGCTTTATGATCTGGCTTCTGAGGATCTTTCTGTTGGCAAAGCTAAGTGGATTCCTCCTCCTGTTTCCGATCCCTAAATTGTGCAGAAGTGGTATGACCTGTGGATAGCAAAACTCCAGCCTTGACTGATGCTAAAGCCGCTGCCCTTACCTCTATTAATGAGCATCGTTCTAGGGCTTGACCTGATTTGTCTTCTGCCTAACCCTTAGCTCATCTTTTTACCATTTGATTGCCTGTTGCTGATGTATCAAACAGTTCTCCTTTCCAGTTTTTATTTTTTGATGTCGCTGGTGTGACTAAACAAAGTTCAGTTCTCGCAGGCTCGCATGCCTTAGTCAATTTTTGGGCCTTTGTTCCATGTCACCTGGTCCGGGCCTGCGCGCCTATTTTTGTTAGTGCTTTCCTTTTATGCCCTTAACTTTATGATACTTTTCCTCGCATGCTTGTGCTTTCCTTAATTATGCTTCTTTTGCCTAAAGATACGATTGTTTTACTTTTACCAATTTTATACATCCCCCCCCCAAAATAGTTACATTAGTCTTCAGGCTATCTCTCTTGTTTATGACATTTATCCCATCCTTTTCCTGACATATTCCCACTTAAAATTGCCATTCCCTTATACCGCATATTAATGATCTATTCCGCCATTTTGTGAATTAGATTTCCTGATGCATTACCATTGTTTAAGTATTGATATCACCCTTAATGATGTCGCTGCAAAACCGCTTAAATCCATACATTGTTCCTATGAATGTCGCAATAATCTTTCCCGCTCTGTTCCACTTTTCCTCATGTCGCAATTGCTTACATACACAATTTTGCTTATTTTCGTTGAGTTACCCTTTCATCTAATATCAGGTTCATGATGTCATTGACATCTTGTTAAACTCCTCGATGCATACACGTAGGGGTTATGATTGCCGCCGCCAGTACAGATCATTAATTTTGACCTGATTCCTAGCCCCCAAAATTTTAATGAATCCAACTTTAAACCCTGTGATGTGACCGGCTGAACTCCCTATTTTATTATTTCCAGGTAAATGGATGGGTTTTATATGCATTTATTGCTACTTTTGCAATTTTCCCTTTCGTCTTTCCCGACTTATAAAAGGAAAACTTTGTCCTTTTAGTTTTCACTTTCCTCTTTACTTCCATTTTCCTCATTTCCTTTAAAAGAAAAGATGTCTTCTAACTTTTCTGATGACTCCGATTATGACTCCTCCAATGACTCCGGTGATTCCGGCGACGACGGTGATGACGAAATGGAGGATGATGACGACAATGATGATGATGATGATGATGATGATGATGATGATGCCGGAGGTAGCGACTGTGGTGATAATGGTGGAACTGGTCCGTCTGTGATCATCAATATTTTTATTTTTTCCTAGTTTCCTTATTTTTCCTTTTTCTTTTTCTCTATCCTTCGGAAAGGTCATGACCCCGACCTGTTGTGGGGTCACTTATGTAATTATTAATGGAAGTTTTTAGTATTTTGCTTACATCGCTTCCTGACCTTTTTGGGAGACGAAAAGAAAAAAGGAACTTCAAAAGACCCAACATAATTTTTCCAGTTTGATTAGATCAATCTTCCGTTTATTTTCCCAATGTGTTATTGCCGCAGGCCCTGTGTCCTAATTGGGACTTCCCGCCGCCTTTATGGTTCTCGCCTTTGTACCCACATTGCCATGGTTCAGGGTATTTCCAAAAACCTTGTAAGTCTTGATGTCATTTTCCATGAAGTCGTTGTTTGAAAACAGCTTAAATCCCGACATCGTTTCCATGATGTCGCTATTTTAAAAAATAGCTCAAGCCCTGACATCGTTTCCATGATGTTGCTATTTTAAAAATAGCTCAAGCCCTGACATCGTTTCCATGATGTCGCTATTTTAAAAAAATAGCTCAATCCCTGACATCGTTTCCATGATGTCGCTATTTTAAAAATAACTTAAGCCCTGACATCGTTTCCATGATGTCGCTATTTTAAAAGTAGCTTAAGCCCTGACATCGTTTTCATGATGTCGCTATTTTAAAATTTTTAAAAATAGCTTAAGCCCTGACATCGTTTCCATGATGTTGCTATTTTAAAAATAGCTTATTTTGTTCCTTTGCCGCCATTTTTAAATTTATTCCATAGATTACTCCATCATCATTTTTTTTTTAAATATCATATTGTCCCAGACTCGTATTCTGATACTTACTTTGTCCTTACTGACATTTAACCAATTGTATTCTAGTTTTGCGACATTATTTCCTTGTTCAATTTTTATCGTGCTTATTTCCTTAACATGATGAATAATTAAATAGAAAGGACAGCATGTTCATTTCAACAGAGTATCATATTCTTGATTTCCTCAATTTTTCTCATCATAGAATTCATTCAAATAAACTCCCATTCATATAATAAAAAAGACATAAAAATCTAAGATAGACATCATAACTTAGATAAATATTATCTCAAATTTTTCCCCTTCCGCTCCTTACATATGTATAAGCCGAATATCGCTTCAAGTGGTGAGCGTTCCAGGCATGCTTTATTTCCTTGCCAGCCGAATCCTTGAGCAGGTATGTCCCTTCCCGTATCATCCTATGCACTTGATAAGGTCCTTCCCATGTCGGGTCCAATTTGAATATCCCAGATTTTTCCCCTGAGCCTCCACTCTTCTCAATACCCAATCTCCTGGATTGAATGACCTTTTTTTTTTAACCCTTTTTTCGTGATACGCTTTCATCCTTTGTTTATAATTTATCATTCTCATTCTGGCCTGCACCCTCCTTTCTTCCACTAAGTCTAACTCATTGCAACGCCCCTGTCCATTCCGGGCTTCATCATATCAAGCTACTCTGTAGGTTGGCAAAGCCATTTCGGCCGGCGCCATTGTTTCTGACCCATATGTCATGGTAAAAGATGTTTCACTAGTGGATCCTTTGACTGTTGTTCTCATATACCATAGCGCCTTTGGGAGTTCCTCCAACCAAACCCCCCCTCGTTCCTTCAGATTTTTAGACATGATCTCCAGGACTTGTTTGTTTGCCGCCTTAGCCTGTCTGTTGCATTGAGGCCAGTATACTGCTGCCGTTCCGTGCTTCACATTCAACCTCTTGCACTCATTAGTCAATTTTTAACCAAAATGTGGTCCATTATCGGTGACAATAACTCTTGGAAGACCATACCAGCACCAAATGTTCTCGGTTAGAAACCTGATCACTTCCTTTGTTGTTGTTGACTTTAACGCCTTCGCCTCAACCCATTTTGTGAAATAATCCACTGCGACAATGACCATCTGGGCCCCTCCTTTGGCCTTGGCAAAAGGCCCGATTAAATCTACTCCCCACATATCAAATGGCCAAGCTGCCACGATAGGACTTTGTTCGGTTGCTGGTTGCCGCGGCATGTGAGCATGTCGCTGGCATTGATCACACTTTTTCACGTATTCCTCAGCCTCTTTCCTCATACTGGAACAATAATACCCATGAAACAAAACTTTATCAGCAAGGGTCCTAGCCCCTGGGTGGCCTCCACATATCCCCTCATGAATTTCAAACAAGACTTGCTCTGTTAGATTCGGCCCCACACATCTTAACAGAGGTTTTGAAAAAGATCTTCTATACAACACCCCATCTTGAATGGTATACCTTGGAGCTGTCCTTTTTACTATTGCCGCCTTGCCCTCATCTTAGGGTAATTCTTCTTTATCCAAGTATGATATCATCTCGCTGACCCAGTCTAGCTTAATGAGCTCTTCTATGTTCATTACAACCGGTCTATCAATCACTGGCTCTTCTGCAAATTCTATTGCAACTTTCTTGGGTAGACCTTCTATTTCTTCACAAGCGGTCTTGCTCAACATGTCGGCCCTCTCATTGTCTTCCCGGCCGATCCCAATTGTCTCCCAATACTTGAATGTCGCCAGCAAATTTTTTGCCATTTCACAATACTTCATTAATGTCGGGTTATGAACTCCGAATTTCCCTTTTATCTGATTCACCACCAACTGAGAATCTGAATTGACTACCACACTTTTAATCCCCAGATCTCTACATAATTCCAATCCCGCTATCACTGCCTCATACTCGGCCTGATTATTTAATACTGCAAACTTAAATCTTAAGGCTTTCTCATGTTTGTATTCTTTATTGGGAGCCGTTAACAGATTCCCGCTCCACCCTTGTCGGTTGCCGATGAACCGTCTACATATAATGTCCAGCAATCCATAGGCCTTTCCCGCTCTTCTACTATTTATGGGTCCTGATTTGTGGCTTTTCGCTTCCTTGAAGTTCTCGTTCCCAACTCATCCTGTGACTTCTAGAATGAAGTTTCAAGTATGAAATCAGCTAATGCTTGAGCCTTTATAGCTTTTCGCGCCTCGTAGGTGATGTCAAATTCCGTCAGCTCAATAGACCATTTTAGGAGCCTTCCCGCTGAATCAGGTTGTTGTAAAATCTTCCTTAACGGCGCGTTGGTTAAAACTACCATCGGGTGCGACAAGAAATATGCCCTCAGTTTTCTTGAAGCTATTACCAACGAGTAGGCCAGTTTTTCAGCATCAAAGTACCTTGTTTCCACATCACTCAAAGCCTTAGAGACGTAATAAACCGGCTTTTGAATCCCTTTCTCTTCTCGAACTAACACTGCTGCTACTTCCTGGTCTGAAACCGCCAAGTATACATACAATTTCTCCCTCTCGACTGGACTACTCAAAATCGGCGGCTTTCCCAAATACTCCTTGTTAAAGGACTCAGTGCACTGTTCATCCCATACGAATTTTTGATTCCCCTTGAGTGCCTTGAAAAATGGCAAGCACTTCTCAGCTGACCGTGAAATGAATCTTCCCAATGCGATAATCCTCCCATTTAACCTTTGAATTTCCTGAATGGATTTGTGCGGCGACATGTTTACTAAGGCTTCAATTTTTTCTGGGTTGGCCTCTATCCCGCGCCTGTTGACCATGAAACCTAAGAATTTTCCCGCTGTCACCCCAAAAGTACACTTACTAGGGTTTAACTTCATAGAATTACGCCTCAGATTGTCAAATGTCTGCCAAATCAACCAAATGGTCCCCTTCTTTAGTTTTAATCACCATGTCATCGATATAAGCTTCTACATTTCCCCCAATCTGGCATTTGAAGATTAAATTTACCATCCTTTGAAAAGTTTCCCCCACGTTCTTCAGTCCGAACGGCATCATTATATAACAAAAATATCCCATTGGGGTCCTGAAAGCTGTTTTCGCCCTATCAACCTCAGCCATTTTTACTTGATGATACCCTGAATATGGATCAATGAAACTGAGCGTTTGGTGCCCTGCAATAGAATCCACCAACTTATCAATTTTTGGAAGCGGATAACAATCCTTGGGACATGCTGTGTTCAAATCTGTAAAATCAATACACATTCTCCATTTTTCATTTGCCTTCTTTACTAACACGGGGCAAGCCAGCCACATAGGATAAGTTATTTCTTTAATAATTCCCGCCTTTAACAATTTTTCCACCTCTGCTACAACCGCCTTCTCCTTCTCGGCCGACAAGTATCTCACCTTCTGCTTGAAAGGTTCCACATTGGGGTCCGTGTTTAAGCAGTGCATAGCAACATTCTCATCAACTCCCTCCATATCCTCCGGTTTCCAAGCGAAAATATCTGTACTTCCCTTTAAGAATTGTACTAGCCTTTCTCGCTCCTTCATATCCCAGTGCGCCCCAATCTTGACTTTTTGATCAGGATATTCTTCATTTATTACTAGCTCCTCCAACTCTTCCAAGGCCTGAATATCAGGCTCATCCCGCATTTGCAAGGTATCAACCTCAATCAGCCTTTTTTCCTTCTGCTTCTTTCTTGATTCTACATCCTTCCTTATTTCTTGCCCTTTATGACTAACAGGCTGGCCGTCCGGCCCCTCCACTTCAATTTCTTCGCATTCATCATCTGACTGAGTTTCCTCCACTATTGGCTTATCTGTCGACAATGTCGCCACCTCTTCCTTGCTTACCTCTTCCAATGAAAATTCTTCAATTTCAATCTCTTTTTCCCACATAAAATTTATGGCCCTTGACCATGTCATTTCGGCTATCATCAACTTGGTTGCCAAAGCGTTGTTTTCTGAAACAATGCTTCCTATTCTTCTCGCTCCTCATCCTTCTCCAACTCCTGACTTTCGGTATCCTCTGCAACATCTACCCTCATCACCGAATCATGTACCCCATAGCCTGTTGGGATTATTGCCAACTTTTGTCGCATACTCTCCGTTACTTCCCAATCTTCCTCATCACACTCCCCTAAATCAGAAATCATTCCAATAAATCTAGCCTTAGCTTTATTGACGGCTTGGGCAGTTGTTAAGGAACTTACACTTTCCATACGTTCCTGCTGAATTTCAAGTTGTTGTTTGAGAGCTATCTTTGGCGTACTTAATATACATCCAATCCCATTGGCGGTAGGGAATTTTACTCTTTGATGCGGGACTGAGGCTACCATCTCGAATTGTTGCATAAATGGAGTACCCACAATGGCATTGTAAGAGGATACCAAGTCAAGCACTATAAATTCCACCAGTCTGGATTTTACTTTCCCATCCCTTGAATCTCCAATTTCAACCATGAGCCTGATCACACCCTTTGGTTTTACCGTATGATTGGTAAATCCCTCCAGATAGCCCTTGTGCGGCAATAAGTTGGCTTATGTGAAATTCATTTGCTTAAACGCTTCATAATACAAGATGTTCCTCCCCACTCCAGTATCCACCATCACCCTGTGCATATTCTTGTTGCCTAACCTGAGACTGATAATGATGGGTTGACAGGCATGGGTTACGGTTGCCACCAATTCTTATCGTGTGAAACTTATCACTCTGTCCTCGGCGGGTGGGAAAGCTGGTATGTTGACTGTGTAATCCAGGGTCATAATTTGGTCTTGCATTTGGCTGATAGTGGCGGGATGATTAATAACAAAAATATCCACCTAGTCCCCAGCCTGGGAAATCCCATTTTGCTCTACCTGTACATACTCTTGCAATTGACCAGCATCAATTCTTCCCTGAATTAATCTCCTCAAATTAATACAATCATATGTGGCATGACCGTTTGCTTGGTGATACTCACAGTACTGGCCCATATCCCGCCGCTGACTTTCCATCATCTCGAAAGCTGGTGGAAAATCTACATTTCTAAGTATCTCGCTTGGTCGGGCATTTAGCCTTGAAAATCGCCTTTCTCGTCCTCTACCTCTGCCGCGTCCGCTTCGTCCACGGCCATATCCTCGGCCTCCATTCCGTCCACCTCTCTGACCTTGATTCCCATCATTTGGGGCGACATACTCCACTCGATCTCTTCCATTTTTTCTGGGTGCGGCATAAGGTTGATTTTGAGTTTCAAACCTGGCCTCCCCTCTACAGTACCCATTAATTCTCACCTTTAATTCCTCAATAGTGGTTGGAAGTTTCATACCCAATTCACGCAAAAGGTATCCCGGCAATAGACCTGCCATAAATAGTCCAATTACATAATTGTCATCCGTATCCATGATTCTCTCCGCTACTTTCAAAAACCTTTCCGCAAACTTTGCTACACTTTCACCCTCCTTTTGTTTGATTAAACACAAATCTTGTCGTCCCACTGACTAGATTTCCACGAATCCAAACTTTCTTAGAAACTTTTCCTTCAGATCCTCATAACTAATAATCGTTCCCGCGGGCAGTAACAGAAACCACTCCAGGGCGTGAGCTGTCAGTGTGCTTGCAAAGGCTTTGCATAATACTGAATCTACCCGAGTGAGTAAGCTCATAGTAACTTCAAAACTGCCAACATGCGTTCTTGCCGCCGTAGAGCCATCATATTTGGTTAAATTTGGCAATCGAAAATTAGGGTCTGGATCATCTTCTTGAATGTACTTGGTAAATGGAGATGAGAAAGAATCACGGTTATTCCCACTTTTCTTCATTTCCAATTCAATGACCCTTTTCATGAGCTCCCGGCTCTTTTCTTCTCTTTCATGTTCAATTCGGTAATTTTCCTGCTGCTGGGCTATATCTACCCGCTCTTTATTCTTGCCATTTTTTCCATCCCGCCTATCATGTAAGCCTCGAGTCTCGCCAATCGACATCCTATCTTCATCATATTCATCTTCGCATTCATACCACATAGAATCTTCATGAGCCGTAGCTGGCTGATGGTAAACTCTTATCCGTTTTCCGTTCTCCATTATTATTTGTGGTTCAAGCCCTTGAAACCTGCCTGCTTGATCTACACTCTCTCTTAACCCGTTCTTTATTTTCTAGGCCATTCCCTCCTACGTTCTATTATCTGGTCCTTTGGTCATACCGCCTTTTTGCGGCACCACAACCTCCTTATGAATTTGTTGGACTCTGTCTTCTCGCCTTGGTGGATTGATCCCCTCCGGTTGAGTTTTTTGTCCTTCACCCAATGTCTCCTGCTCTAAATCGATTAATTGCATCGGAATGGAATTCGGTGTTTGCCCCAATGCCACTAACCTGGCGTTATTAGCCATGAGTTGCAACAACATTTGGTTCTGACCGGTCAACCTCTTTATTTCTTCCTCCTTATCAATAATTGGGGCCGGTTGCCGCTGGTCCTTCTTTCCCTTCAATCGCCGCAAAACCACCTCTCTTCCAGCGACATCCCATTGATCGTTCCCCTCGACTATCCTCGCGACATCCCTAGCGCTAACGTCGTTATTATCCCCGGTGGGATTGGAGACTGCGACTCCTTGCAAGTTGCTGGTGTTTGTTAACATATTCTTAACTGGGGTAACCTCAGGCATGCTCAAATTACCCACAAATTTTACCAGAAAAACTGAAAATCCTCTCCAAACAACTCTCTGACAACCTCAAACTGATTAACCAGATTCTCCCTTACCAAACTACGCTCTATCTTCCCCCACAATTAGCTAAAATAGTGAAAAACAATTCACGCTTCTCTCACCACCACTAATTCATGCAACTGTTCACCCATTCAATCAAAATCAATAATCCATATATGAATGAAAACAAACTAAAGCAGAAAATAAGCGTTTCACCAAACTATTCCACAAAAATTCAGGAAATCACAGATCCAGACCTTCAATTACCACCAATAGCAAAACTGAATGCTTATACGTCGCCCAATTGATTCAACGTGAACAAAACACACACTCTACAATTCATCCAAAATCAATTCTACCCTTCCCAACATTATACGCCTTTCCAGATTATCTAAAAACTTACCTAGATTACTCATCAAATCACTGCTCTGAAGAATTTCAGGTCCCGGCAACGGAACCAATTGATGCCCCAGAATGAAATTCAGGTCCGAGGCATTTGGATCCGCTGTGTAGTCTAGAATAAAAACTCAGCTGCAACTCCAGAGCAATCACTGCACGAGCAACACACGTCACTAAGCCGGGGGCACCTCCGGCGTAAGCCCCTCCGGCGTAAGAGTAAGAGTTTGCTTTTTAGAGAGAGAAAATAAATCTGGTAGGTGTGTGTGTGTGTATGAACCAAAAACAGAGATTACCATTATTCATGACGGTTCCCTCTATTTATACTCAGATAGCATGTGCCAAGCTCGTGCTTTCCATGTGCTTCTTGCCAGCTGGCATCTCTGGATTGGCTGCCCATAAGCTGTTAGTTTAACACTTTACATGCCTGCACATCCAAGTATTTATTATAATAGATTTAGTGTGGTCCTCCGTCGTCACACATTTCACACCCTTTTCTCTATGCCGCTGCCGACATCAATATATCCTCATGTCGCCTCTTTTTGCTCCTAAGCCCTTGAAGCCCTTTTTTGTGTCCACATGACTCACGCCGCCTTTACTCTTTATGTCGCTCCATTTAGTATTATTCTTTGCTAGGCTGAGTCCTTCCTGGCCCAATGGGTTCATTTATCCATTTCATATCTAATTTCCTAATTACAGGTCCATTGTTCTTTCCCCTAGCTCAATTCCTCATATTGGATTGGGCCTTTATCAAGCCCGACTCATTCAACGTTTATCAGATTCAGATTCATATTTTCAGTATGGTAACATCAATGATAACAATAAAAAACCAATGTGTGTGTGTGTTTGAGAGAGATAGAAAGGAACAGATAGAATGGACTGAGCGACTGAGGAAGGAGATGGGTTGCCATTGACGCCGCGTTGTAATTGCAATGGAAAGAAGAACGATGGTGTTGGGCAAGGGGCTGAAAATTATTTGATTTAGGGATGTAGGAGAAGGAGATAGAGTGAGAATGGGGATGGGTATTCAATGGAAATAAGAACGATGGCATTGCATGTTTCATTAAATTTAACAATATCAATCCATACTTACATACCCATCACAAACTATGAAATACTCCCTCAGTCTTTTTAGTCTGTTCACTTTTAATCAGTTCACTTTTAGTCAATGGGAGTAAACTTTGATCAAACATTTAATGTCAATCTAATAATTCTAATGAAAATTCTAAAAATTGTAATTGATAAATAATCATTTAATTTATCAATATAATGTAGTAGCCCATATCGGTGGAATACAAGATCTTGGAGTGGTACTTAAGGTACAACCACTTACTAATGAATACCAATACATCCATAGATTTTTGGGTGGGCCTGTGGTAAGCCAAGTGGACCCAATATATTTGTATTCATTGGGCCAGTGCGTGGTTCTTGTGTGGCGGGCCGGGCTTTCATGCTCGGGTCGTTACAAATAATTTTTAAAATTTCATTGGAATAGTTAGATTGACATTAAATGTTTGGTCAAAGTTTACTCCCGTTGACCAAAAGTGAACAGACTAAAAAAAACAGAGGGAGTATAATCTTATCACTTTATGACACCTAAGTTTTTTAGAATTACCCTTGTGTGCGCCCTTAATTTGAGAAGGGAAAAATTACAACTTTATGCCATGTACCAAGCTTCTAGTTACAAAAAGGATAAGGTACTTTAGTTTGACAACATAATCCTACGTACTTTCATATTCGTTTACAATTTATGCAACCCCATTAGATGATGTTAAATTTTATTAACAGAATGCTTTTGTGGTCAATCCAAAACTAACCCCATTAAAGATTTAACGAGTTTTGAACCACACCACCACAAAGCAAACCCAGATAAAAAATAAAAAATCTCCACCACCACCAACCTCCTTTGAACAACGGAGTCAGAGGCGACGACGGGGTAGTATCGCCGGAGATGGAGGATCCAGATCTGAAGAGCAACCAGCCTCCGGAGGAAGGGAGGAGTTGGATTTGGATTTTTTCCGACCAGATCTGGCCGATCTGAGATGTGGAAGCTCGTCGGAGTTGGGAGACGATGGCCTTACCGAAGAAGAAGGGTCACCGGAGAAGAAGAATGGTCGCCGGAGAAGAAGAAGCATCGCCGGAAGATCTGGTCAAGAAGATGGATCAGATGGTGGTGTACAACCCAATGGATTCCGGCGACTACCTTGGTGGGATCTTCCCTGATCTTAGCTTTCTTCCATGGATTCGGACGACTTCCATGGATTCCGGCGACTACCTTGGTGGTGGTGTTGGCGTTAATGGTGGCGGCGGTTGTGTGTTGAAGGCTTTGGAAGATGAATACTAAAGGATGAAATGGGTCAGAAATGAGTACGTTAATTTGTTTTTTTAACTGTGTTGGTGTTCTATCGTTAGTATATTTAACGAGAAAAAATCATGTTAATATTCCTGTTATTTTTTTAACGTCCGTTAGGGTAAAAAATAGTGCGTTGCATAATTTGCAACCAATGGAAAAAGTACGTATACTCCCTCCGTCCCACATCACATGACACCCAAGAGGTGGGCACAATAACAAAGAAAAAAGAATAAAATAAGTAAAATGTGTGGTAGAAAATGAAGAGAGAGAATGAGTGGGGTAAATAGTAGTGTTGATTGAATAAATTGAGTAGTGGAATATGAAGAGAGAGAATGAGTGATGGGGTATAGTGAATATAAAATTATAAAAAAATAGGTTATTTTGGGAAGTGTCAAGTGAGCTGGGACAACCCAAAATGGAAATAAGTGTCAAGTGAGCTGGGACGGAGGGAGTATTTAAGATGCAAGTTTGTGGTACATTGCATAAATTGTAACCAAAACTAAAGTACGTGGTATATTTTTGTCGATTGCCCATTTGAGAAGGGGGTGGACTGCTGTGCGACGACGCCAGCAAGCCGTTTTTTTTTCCCTGCCATTTTTTGCTTGCCAGCAAAAGTAACACTTTTTATAAAGGAAATGTAACACTTTTTTCTCATATGTAACACTTTTTTTTTTCTCAAAAATATACCACAATTTTGCTGAAATAAATTAAAGATAACATAAGATTGACAACTAAACTAATGTAACATTTTATAATAAATGAATGTAACAATTTTTTCTCAATTGTAACACTTTTCTAGGGTTTTACATTCAATTGAAATGCAAAACCGATTATATACATGATTTTTTACTCTCCTTTTTTTAAAAAAAAAAAAAATGTAACATTTAACCTATAAACTGTTACATTCATCTATATAACATATTACAATCATATATGCACTGTGTTACATTCAATTATTACTTTTTCTAATCAAAAAAATTATTTATATTATTTGCGAAACTGCTGTTACATCTTAAAATAAAAGTGTTACTTTTAAAGACCAAACTGTTACTTTCTTCATAAGATAGTGTTACATTTTATTATGACGAGCAGATCACTTGTTTTGTATGTTAAAAAATATTTTTTTTTAAAAAAAATAAACCATATCATGACCTATGTAGTTTTATTCGTCTCGTCGAGACGAACACAACAGTATTTTTTTAAAAAAAAATCCGACTTATAAATCTCAAGATATAGCATTTTAAAGTTATTGAAGTTTTTTTTTTTTTTTTAAGGATGACACGTGTCGGAGCAAGTGGATGCGGGAAGCAGCGGAACAAAAATCCATGGAGCAGCCGGTCTCACGCTGTGAGACGGCCGCATATGAGTTTTATTCTTTGAGAAGTAGTATTAGTAAATTGTTAAGTTTACATCACCCTATTTAAGGATAATGTGAATATAAATTTCCCTTTTTATATTTCACTATAAAAGTTGGCTTAATTGATGTAATACTTCCTTTATTTTGAATTTTTTCCCTAAAAAAGTGCTAGATTCATTTTGAAAAAATTGTCTTTTTTTTTTCTTTTATGTCCAACTGAGTAATCTCATTTTTTTAAATACTTGTGATTAGTGCAATTTTAACAAGGTACATACATCACTCGATTATTTTTATTCCTAGTGAATATTTTGTCCCCTTGAACTGGATTCCTGACTACGTCCTTTCTTGAACCAATATATGAACTAGAGAGTGAAATTCTGATGAAGATCAATGATAAGTTTTTGTTTTATTTTGGTTATTTGTTATTTTATGGTAATTTTTGGATTTATTATTTAGTAGGTATAATTTTCGTGTTTAAAAGTAGATTTAGGATTTATTTTGACATTTAGTCTATTAGGTTACCGTATAAGCTAAAGTCAATTTCAGAAGATATTGACTTGTGTTTCAAATATTAAGACTCTTACAAAAATAGGTGTTTGGATGCCAATTTTCGGTAATCGTGAGCGATTCAATGAAATTTGAAGATTTTTCAATGTTAATCGTGCGCGATTCAACAGTATTCAACACTATTTTTTGGGCATTCTTGCGACAATTAACAGATTAATAGTTTTATCATTTTTACGCTTTCGCATGCCTACATCAGTTGGTACTCAGAGCCTAAATCAGGACGTGTTTTGGTTGAGGTATTCTTTTATCAATTTTTTAAACATTCAATTTCTCATGGCCTTTATTCGAGTCTCAGAGTGTGGTTGTTCTTGTTGATTGATCAAAACCTCCAATAGGATGAGTGTGAGTGTGAAATTTGTCAATTTGACATGGTCTTGCCTTTTACCAGTCCACCCACTCGACAACCTATAGTCAATTAGTTCCAATCGTTGATCTATGATGAAGATATTATCACCCATCAATTCATTGACCCGTGATGTCCCATATATTCAGGCATCTTCTTCAGTTTATATGAAAAACGTTACTCGATGAGTTCATTAATTTTTATTGGACTGATCGGATGGATATCGTTACAAAGATCAACAAGTTTAAAGTTCGTCAATCATATGGAGAAAAATGCCAAGATGTGTTTGAAGCAGTGCTCGAAATTCAAAGATGATTTTTTTGAAGCGGTGGAGAATGATGAAGATTAATGATAAGTTTGTGTTCTATTTTTATTATTCGTTATTTTATGGTAATTTTCGGATTTATTATTTAGTAAGTATTATTTTCATGTTTTAAAAGTAGATTTAAGATTGATTTTGATATTTTAGGAGTCTATTAGGTTACCATATAGTATTCGGTTACCATATACTCCCTCTGTCTCAGAGTATATGTCCACCTTTTCTATTTAGTCTGTCCTAGATTATATGTCCACTTTTTAAAATGATAAAAAATCTTTACTATTCCTCCACTCATTCTCTCTCCTACTTACTTTTATACTCACACACCAATCAACTTACTATTCCCTCCCATTCATTCTCTCTCATACTTTTCTTTTATACTCACAACACTTACACACTTCCACAATTTCTTAATCTCTGTGCAAATGAGAGGGTGAACATCAATACAAGAAAAATGGATTTTACTAGCATCGATACAGGTGGCATTAACCTAAAAATGCCACAATATTTATATTTACTGGCGGTTAGAAAATAGTGGCATTGGAGAATCTAGATTTAGTGGCATTTACTGATTCTAGTGGCATTTTGAATTGCCATTATATAATCATTAAATGCCACTAATTCCCTTAGTGGCATCGATAGAGATGGCATTAGGCTAATGCCACTGGCTAAAGAAATGTCACTAAATTGCAATTAAGTGGCATAATTAAATGCCTCTAAAGCTCATATTTCTTGTCGTGCAAGTAATATACGTGATTTCTACTTCTGGCTTAATTAATTAATTGGTTATTATAATTAATAAATAAGAGACATTTTGGATTTTGACTGGTGGATAATTATGAGAGATAAGAAATTTTACCTAGTAAAAAGGGTAGATCCACCATGTTGTGATTAGTCCGAAAATTGTATAGGTTGACTGTTTTAAATTCATTTTGAGCCAATGCTTGAATAAACTGTGTACGGTTTAAATACTAATTAAATGATTTTAAGTATGCTTAGTAGTAATTATAGTATACTTTCATTGTAGATTTTGTGGTACATCACTGAGTTGCGTTTTGGTTCAGCGTGCTAGGAAATCACTATCAAGTAAGGGATTGTACATCATTTATGTTATTGCTTCGTTATATTACCGTTTTAGTTATTAGGCTTCCGCATTATTTTTGACGATGTACGTTCTTTTATACGGTTAAACTGACATCGTGTCAGTATTTGCATTGACTCCCTCGGTCACCGTCTTTTGATAATCTTTTGTTATTCGTTTGCTAAATTTGTATCCTTTGTGGTCATTTGTTAATTCATATCATTTGTTTGTCAGTACGTGAAACCTTTTGTGACCTTTTAAAATTCGTATTTCATATAAAATGAGTTTTGATGAGATAATCTTTTGAAAACATTTTGTATCCTATCAATGAGCACATAAGTTAAACAACTCGTTACGGCGGGGTTTATTTGATTTAGGCCTGTAAAAAGGCAACCTTAGTTAACTGCCCAAGAGGGGTAGTGGGGTGTTCCGGAATCACCAATTTGTATTTGTGTGCTCTACTGAGCATTTGTCCCTACGGGGAATTTAGGTTTGAAAAGGTCACTAGACCACTTATGTGATTATTGGTATCTGTGAGGAGTCTCGTTATTTACAACTGGTATGGGACGGTCGTAAATAATTAGACTTCTCGAGTTAGTTTCGTTCAGTTATCAGTCCTTTGAAATTCTGAAATCTGTGAGTGGTTTAGTTATTTATAGCTGGTATGGGACGGCTAAACGTAATTAAATCATTCGAGTCTACTTACTTCAATTTGTCATCATTTGGAATTCCATAACATCTGTGAGTAATTTAGTTATCTACAAACGGTATGGGACGGTTGAAGGTAATTAAACTACTCGAGTCTATTTTTGTTAAATTTGTAAAATCTTTGAGATTTTGTGAAAAGTGTTTGAATTCCCTTTTTGATTTCGTACTCATTGATATTCCTTCAGGTCAACTCCTCCTTAGTAACCGGAGGGGTTGTATATGAACTTACTGAACTTTTGTTCGCTCACCCTTTCATTCTCTTTTTCTTTCAAGTAATAAATAGGATGTAAGTTTTAGTATCTGGAGCATTTAGAAGATGTTCAAAGACTTTTTAGATTGATTTTGATTACTATTAGTCTAGACGCTTTGTTGATTATTTCAGTTATTTGGTAATTGTAAGACTTTAATGTTTTGTTGGGTTTTAGATGTCATCTTTTGGCTATGTATTAATAAATGGATTTGATTAGTTTTATGAAAATTTTATGGTTTAGTATTGTAAATGGTGACGTGGCCGGACTGTGGGTCCTAAAGTTTGGGTCCAGGTTTCGGGGCGTTACAGAACATATACTCTAGGACGGAGGGAGTAGGTGATGTAGCACGGGTGTTTGACAAAGTCAAACATATTAATTATTTTTGTATTTTAATTAGTATTTTAGGATTTAGTTTAAATTAGTTTATATTTTATTTAGTATTTTCGTCATTAATTTTGGTAGGATAATTATAGTGGTTTTTAGGATAGATTTTGAGGAGATTTTGTAGTTTTTAAGCCTTATCAAGTTACTAAATAGGTTAGGAGTAATTTTAGTAGGTTTTAACTTCTTTTCTAAGTTGTATGAGCTCTATAAAATAGACCTAAAAGTGTATTCCGAAAATTAGACATTATTCAATAAAATTAAGTTTGCTTTTGCATCTTGTGGGTTTAATCCCTAAAGCCTTTGGCTTGGTAAAACCCTAATACCTGGATTGGTTTAGGTCAATAATCTTTAGGAGATAATTGTGGAGGGATCCTTATCCTATTGTTCTAATGGTTGATTTCGATCAATCCTTGTTTTATTTCCGCTGCGTTTCACATCAATTGGTATTAGAAAATGACGATCCTTGGAAGATGGCCAACGATGACATCAAGGACCTTGTCGCCGCTTTGACAGCCAGTATGCAAGACAGTATGCGACAGCTTTCTGAATCTCAGGCGCAACTAGCACAAGCAACTACTACCGCGTCACAGGAAGCAGCTGCTCGTCATACGGAACTTCTGGCAGTGATAAAACGTGGTTTTGGTGGTCATGGTTATGAACACCCTAGAAATCGGGCAAATCTTCGTGGGGAAAATCTCCACCGCGGTGCTCCGATTCACGGGTGTTTCCCAGATGGCGCATATAAGGAGGCCACGGCAGCGCCTCTTGCAGAACAGCGACCCAAACCGCCGGCCGACGAAGCCAAGAAGGAAGAAGTCAAAGAAGAATTCAAACCTGAAGAAAATAAGAGAGAAAATTTGGGTGTTGTTGACAAAAAGGAGGAAGTTCTTTCTCTAATTCAAGATGTTTTGATTGTTATTGCTCAAGGAAAGGACGAGGAGGAAGATCGACAAACGAAGGCTAAGACAAATGATATTTTTGTGGACGGGGTTGCAAATACTTGCATGGTTAAAGTTGGTGTTCTTAAGCCTGCCACATATATAGCATAGAAGATATCTACTGGAGAACCTAGTTTGCCTAGCATCTCATATTACTCTAAGTTTTTGTTCGGATGGGACGGAAAAATTCAATTTTTTTCAATTCCTTTAAATTTAAGGATATTGATTTATTCAAAGTATCTTTTTCGGTGGGACGGAACTTTTCAAACATCGGAGATGAACTCGGGGACGAGTTCTTTTGAAGAGGGGGTGTATGATGTAGCACGGGTGTTTGACAAAGTCAAACATATTAATTATTTTTGTATTTTAATTAGTATTTTAGGATTTAGTTTAAATTAGTTTATATTTTATTTAGTATTTTCGTCATTAATTTTGGTAGGATAATTATAGTGGTTTTTAGGATAGATTTTGAGGAGATTTTGTAGTTTTTAAGCCTTATCAAGTTACTAAATAGGTTAGGAGTAATTTTAGTAGGTTTTAACTTCTTTTCTAAGTTGTATGAGCTCTATAAAATAGGCCTAAAAGTGTATTCCGAAAAGTAGACATTATTCAATAAAATTAAGTTTGCTTTTGCATCTTGTGGGTTTAATCCCTAAAGCCTTTGGCTTGGTAAAACCCTAATACCTGGATTGGTTTAGGTCAATAATCTTTAGGAGATAATTGTGGAGGGATCCTTATCCTATTGTTCTAAGGGTTGATTTCGATCAATCCTTGTTTTATTTCCGCTGCGTTTCACATCAGTAGGTTAGAGTTAATTTTAGAAGATATTGACTTGTTTTTCAAATCTTAGGACTCTTATAAAAAAAGGTATTTGTGTAATTCCAAATTTCAGCTTTGATTAATAATAATTTAATATTGAGTGTTTACTCTCTATTCCTTAAAAGTGATTTAAGTTTTTTTTGGATGCCAATTTTCAGTGATCGTGCGCGATTCAACGAGACTTTAAGATCTTTCACTAGTAATCGTGCGCGATTCAACAATGTTTGACACTATTTTTCCGGCATTGTTGCGACAATCAACGGATTAATAGTTTTATCCTTTTTAACGCTTCCGCTTGCCTATATCAAATTCTAAAGTTTGGATCAATATATCAAGTAGATATCTATAAACATAGTTCCCCATGAGATTGTACATTGATGGTAGATCAAACTGATAATTATTGTAAGAAGCAAGGAAATGTTCAAAAGGACTCCTTGCACTAATTTCCTATTTCACTTGAAGCTAGATGAGAGTGTAAATCTGTATCACGAGACGGCAAAGACGAGCAAGGCTTCAAAATCGTCAGCGTGAATGTTCCGGCTATGGCTCCGATCGTTGGCGCTGTAACATAAATCCATAAACCCTCAAACTTCCATGCCAGAATAGCTGGTCCTAATGATCTCGCTGGATTCATTGATCCTCCTGATATTGGCCTGAAAAAAAAGGCAAAAAAACGCGTGTTTATGAGCACATTTTTTTTTTTTTATATAGGTTTATAATTTTTTTCCAAAATATTTGACTTTAAAATGCGGACTCTTTGTATACAGTTCAGCGAAACATACCCAGTAATAAGCACTCCAAGCCCAATAGCAACCCCAACAATAAAACCAGAAACATGCAGTACCTGCAAAAAGACTTCATTTTTAGTTTGAATTCATGCATTTTTTTCTCTCTCTTTAAGCCCTTATTTTCATTGAAACTAATTAAATTATTTGTAAAAGTTACTGTGATTTTTTTTTTGTAGTATGAAATAACGGAGAAATTTGTCGCAAAATAGTAATGTGTAGTTATACCGATTCATGTGCATGTATCAAGGACGCGGTTAAGAACAAGATAATGAAGGTTGCCATGAACTCTGCCCAAAATGCTGAAGCACATCCCCCTAATGGTCTTGTCACCACAAGCTCCGGTTTTAATCCATATACGATCTTTCCAGCGTAGGTTGCTAATACTGAACCAGCTAATTGTGCCATAATATAAAACGGCACCTTTGTAAACAAATTGGATAAACATAATTAGATTTAAATAGTATAATACACGAAAAAATTGAAGCAAAACAAAATTCATAGTAACTTTTTGAGTACCTTGCACCATGGAAATGGACCGACAGTTGCAAAAGCTATAGTGACAGCAGGATTAACATGAGCACCTGAGATTTTTCCTACTGAGAAAACCACTACTATTACTGCTGCAGCTGCTGTAACCGCGTATTCAAGTAGCCCGACTTCCCCTCTTGTTACAGTTGTGCTTGCTATTATCCCACATATTGAGAACATCACAATAAACGTCCCTAACGCCTCTGCTAATATCTGTCCGTCCCCATGCCCAAAAAATCATCAATAATTAGCAAGTAAAGATTTATACAGAAATTCAAAAGCGTAACATTTATGGAAAAAAACTTGCCATTTCTTACCACCCTAGCAAGAGTTAAATCCATTTGAAGTGGGAAGCAAAGAAACGAAGAATTCTTCAATATTACTACATCATTAATAATTTCGTTGCCCTCCGAAGAACCCATTTCTTGATCATACATAGAATTGAAGCTTGTTGATCCGTCTTTAGAAATATCAGAAGATGGGTTGGTTTTAAACAAGCCTTTCATGATCAATATTTGCTAAGAAAATTCTGAGTTATTGCACTAGTGTTGGTTTTTAAATATCATCTAGGAGAGAGGCAAAGAGATGTAAAGAAGATGATCAATTGAATATGAAAACGAAATTGTGTTCCTTCTTGGCATGCTTATATATATATATATCTCTATATATATACACATGTATGTATAAGCTTATTAATAATTCTGGATAGGATTTTAGTAAGAGGAGGTTGTAATGTTGGAGAATTGTTTGTTATTCACACAATTTAGGTTTTCTTCAAATCAAGGCTAGGGATGTGAGGTTTGCAGTTGTTGTTGCATATTCTCTGGCTGAAAATGGTTCAACTCTTCTTCAAGCACATTTCTTGTGTTCCTTTGTGTGTGTTATATGTGTGCGCGCGCGCGTTAAATTTCTCAACCTATTTCCAACAGTTTTAGTTTAGTTAACTCCTTGGCGCTGCAAGTAGATGTCTAATTGGCTCAAAATATATAGTAGACGTTAAATTTGCGTTTTTGTGGCCATTCAAAATGTTTTAATTACGCATCTCATTCTTAGTTCGTCTCATTTTACTGTTTGGAAATTGGTTTAAATTTTGTAGTGAACTTACCTGCATTTAGTTGTTGATTAAATTTGATGGACAAAGGGAAGCTTGTTGACAAGGGAAAGACCTTCTTCATTAACTAACAACTTGGCTAAACAAAATTTGTCTAAAAAATTACTTATAGAAAGATAATGGGCCTGTATGATCATGTAATGTACTGGGCTGACAAATGGGTAAGTTGCAAAGCAAGAGGGCAATGTAGAAAATGCAGGCCGAATTCAAAATTGGAGATGTCCATACGGCGTGAGGCTCGAAAGCCACGCGACCCACCCAAGAAAATACCCATGACGCCCGAGCCTGAGACTAGTCTGGACCAAGGTTCTAAAAAGTGCTAGGCGGTCTAAACGGACTTAGGCGGGGCCGAGAATTCAAAAATAGTTATAATATCTTAGGCGGGACTTAGGCGTTTCATGAACGCCTAGCGCCTAGGCGGGACCTAAGCGGCCTAGACGGACGTCTTTTAGAACGATGGTCTGGACTGGCCCACCCGAGAGCCCATCAGCCTACTGCGGGGGGGGGGGGGGGACTAGCAATTAATACGGGCCTCAAGTGGGTCCAAAAGCCCATTAATTTTTTAATTTTCAATATGCTGTTAAAGTGTTAATAGACATTGGCAGCTAGGGCATTTGTATAAATGTCCCCAATGGCTATAAACGCCCAAATTAATTTTGTGGCTATTTTAAAAAATCAAAATAAAATACAACAAAATGATATAGGCTAGTTTGGTGAACGGGCCAAATCAAACCCCAGACCAGAACACAATTTTGGTCTGGTGAGCAAATTTGAAAGCCTGCATCGGATGAATACTTTTGGGCCGGTCGGTTCATTTGGCCTTCTCCAACTGGATTGCTTATTTTCAAAATTTTGATTAAATGACACCTATATATGGTTATTTTCTTTTATTTTAAATCAAATCAATATACATAACAAAATAATTATGAATGAGACATTATTATGTTTTACTGGTATTTAACTAGACTCATTAACATAATAACGTTTATTTGCCGACAAGTTCCTAGAAAAACCTCACGAAAAACAAAATATCGAGTGTAAACATATGATTGACGTGGTATCACTAATTAATTAAATACTATCTGACGTACACAGACACTATATCAACAGTATCACCATTACAGTCAGAGAAGGAAGATAAGTATACAAGAAAAGAGATGGATATACCTCACTTGCTTCTGTTCTGAGGGAAAGAGCCATGAGAAAACCTACTTTTTAAAATTGGTGAGTGAGAGAGAGAGGAAAAAAAAATATAAAAAAATAAAATAAGAAGAGAGATCGTCAATAGGTAAGTGTAGCTGTGTAAAGTCTTAAGTAGAATGATAAATATGGAAAAATAACAAAATGTTTTGCAAAGGCAATTGCTTCATGTTTCCTCACATGTGACATGATTGAAATTAGGTAGGAAAGTTTACATGTACTGTTTTTTTCCCCAACAGAAAATGAAGTCATGCTAGATGTTTTTTTTTTTTTAACAAGATCTTTATTTGATTAAGGCAATTATCGAAACCGAAATTGGCGGCCCATATCAGAAACTTAATTATCAATGTAATCATCTTATATATAATTAGTTAATTATTGATGATTCGTTTAACAATTATTAAAATATCACTAAGATGATTAAACTGATATTAGGCTAGTTAAAATGGGGGTTGAATTGGTTTAAGTTAGTTGAATGGGGGGTTGAAATAATTTGTGGGTTGAAATTATTCAACCCAGTTGAAAGAAAGGAAGGGGACCCAGCCTTGGACACACGGCGAGCTCCGATTGGGAGCGCGTGCGGCTCACCGCCCGGCAAGGCGCGTGAGTCGCATCTTTGCCAGTTTTTTTTTTTCTAATTGGGATACTTGTCATTCAACCATTGGTCCTTAAGATTTACGGATTTATTTCTCATCCCAATTATTTGAGATCAATTATTTTATAATAAATTATTTTTTAAAAAAAAAATTCGCCAAACATAATTTTTTCCCTCTATAAATAGATGCAAGTTTCATTTGATTTGGACACCGAAAAAAAAACTCTCTTTTCTCAATATTAATTTCTCAATTATCTTTCATTAACTCTTATTTAAAAAATTTCAACATCTTTTTAATAAAATGGATTCCAATAATAATAATTATTATTTAATTTCAATTACAAAAAATTAATTAATTGTGAAGTATTTTTTTAATTATAAATAATAATAATAATAAATATTATTATTTTATTAATCATAAAAATAAAGAATATAAATAAAATAAAAGTAGTGAGGTATATGATGATGAGTTGGAAGGTAGTTGAATTTAATTAAACTAACCATTGTAGGGTGTAAAAGTGAAAGGGTAGTTGAATTATTAGGTAGAAGAGAGAGAAGATGATGTGGAGTGTTAAAGTGGTAGTTGAATGGGTAATGGTAGTTGAAACCATTGTAGATAGCCTTTAGTGCATGTTCAGTTAAAATTCATTTGTGTTGACCAATTATATGAGATTTTTTCCACACGGAGGGAGTATTATGTTTAGACTTATGGAAATGGAATATTTTATGACTTATTATTTATTTTATATTATTCTTTACTTTTTAAAAAAATATTTGTTTATAAAAAGTCAGAACAATTAAAAATATAATACAAATTAATACTCACTCCGTCCCCAAAACACCTTGCACATATTTCCTTTTTGGGTGTCCCATTGGTAAGTCCATTTTCCTAAAATGTTCAAAATATATTGTTTTTCTATTCTCTCTACCCCACTTGTCATACTCACACACCTACTTTTGGGGCCCACTTGTAAATCCCACTCAACTTATCACACTCACAACCTCTTTTCCACTCACAATACTTTTGAATATATATACTCATTCCTTAATTCTCACGCATCCTCAAAAGTGTGCAAGGTGTTTTGGGACGGAGGGAGTACATTTTAAGTAGTAAATATATGCCTTCAAAAAAAAAAGTAGTAAATATATTAAAATTTAAGAAAATGTATCAAATATAATTTTTTGTCCATTTAAACTTTTATTTGTGTAAGAATAGTTATTATGCCTAATCTTACTCTAAAAGAGTTAGTGTGTTACTAGAATTTATAAATTATTAAGCTAGTTATATCTTTAAAAAATATAATAAAAGTTACTTAGTAAGATACAAAATTTTGAAATTTGATTAATGAGTTTATTAGTAATTACTAGTATTTAATAACTTATTTATTGAATAAATTATTTTTAACATAGAGGATTAATGAGCTTTAATTTATTATTTATGATTAAAAATTAAGTAATTTGATCTTATGTGAACTTTTTTAATGATTTAATAGATAGGGATATCAAATAAAACAATTTTCTTTTTTAATGAAAGTGAGGACATAATAGCGACTAGCGAAATCTATATCTACTTCTATATTATATAAATAACAAAATACTCACTTTTCCTCAAAAAAAAATATCACTATTAAAAGTAAAAGTGACAAAGATAAATAACCAATGTTGACCTTTTTTTTTTTTTTTCAATCTTTGAAATTCATAGTAAGGGTCGGCCGGTGCATTGCACATGTAACACTAGTTATTTTTTTAAAAAATGAGTATTGAAACGAAACCTCAGCAGTGATATTTATCCAAATTTTAAGGGCGGACAGCAAAATTCTTTTTGGAATCCTGATTATATCTATGGCCCAACTTGCAATTTAAAGGTTGGCCAACTTGTAATTTAAGTTGGTTTTCTCAAGGATTAGAGAAAGAGGTAGTCGGAGCTAAACATATATGGAGAGAGATAATTGATATGAGAGACTCAAATAATATTATATGAATGACTCAAGTATTATTGATCATATGAGTAGGGTATTTATACAAGGACAAAAACTTGTGTGAGAACACTCCAACCCGTCTCATGGGTGAGACGGGCCATTTTTTTGACCCATTACCCGACCCACAACCCTGCTCCAGGACCCATGGGGGGACCCTGCCACGTGGCAGCCCCTCATTGGCCCAAATTTTTTTTTTTTTTTAATATTTTTTTTTGGTTTTTTTTCGGTTTGTGAAAAGTAATAGTTACCATCTCTTAAAGTAATAGTTACCATCTCTTAAAGTAATAGTGTTATTCATATGTTTTCTTCGTTTGCCAAAAGTAATACTTATTATAACTAAAATGTAACAAACGTGTTATTTATATGTAATAGTATTTGTACATAATTGTAATACATATGTATAGATATCTATATGTTTTCAAACAATAAGTTACAATGGGGTCAAATTTATCATGATACATGTAAAAGTATTACATTCTCTATAGAAATCTGTTACAATTTCGTTAATCAAAGTGTTACATTTACTTGTATAAACTTACTATTACATTCATATACATAAGTTATTACTTTTCAAATGGGTAAAAACGAGCTTTTGTTTTTTTAAAACAAGTATTACGTTTACTTATGAACAATGTTACTTTAAGAGATGGTAACTATTATTTTTTGCTAAACCACTGAAAAGCCGAAAAAAAATATAAAAACTCAAAAAAAACCAAAAAAAACAAAAAAAAAAAAAATCGGCCAATGGTGGGTTGCCACGTGGCGGGTTCGGCCCATGGGTCATGGGGCAACCCGTCTCATGCATGAGACGGATCCCCTTGTTCTCATGGGAGACCACCTCTTATACAAGAGGGTGGAGTACTCTCCAAGCTATTCTAGACTATTCTAAATTACATAAGGAGAAGGAAATAGTAATCCTAATAGGAAAGTAAATAATACAATGTCTAGGAATTATACAACTCTAACTATAGAAGGATTCTAATATACTTAATATGCCCCCGCAAGATGGACGACCGATAGGAGAGTCTAATCTTGAAAGTAATGAGATGAACCGAGTTGATGAAGCGAGTTGGTTGATGTGATCCCGGTTGTGGATGATGTTGCCATGATCTTTACATTTGTACAAGTAGGGTTTGCAATCCTCATAGGAAGTTGACGTCGCAATGACTGACTTGGGCTTTTACGTCGCAAGACGGGTACTGCCTTTTACCGTGGTTGCAAACAGGGTGAGGCTTTTACGTTGCGAGACGGGAGACGGGGTAAAGCTTTTGAGACGGGGTAGGGCTGTTGGCTTTTACGTCGCAAGGCGGTTTCGGGCTTTTACGTCGTGGGACGGGGGTAGGGCTGTTGGCTTTTACGTCACAAGACGAGTTCGGGCTTTTACGTCGCGAGACGGGAGTAGGGCTGTTACGTCGCAAGACGAGGTAGGGCTTTTACGTCGCGAGACGGGGTAAGGGCTTAGTGTTTGCGGGTGTAAAGGAAAAGAAATTAAGGGAATGCATAGGAGTTAGAAGGGGGGGTCGGGTAAAAAAAAAGTTTGGGTTTTGTTGTTTGGTCGCTACAAAGGCGGAGTTGCTGCTACAAAGGCAAAAGATTGGTTGCTACTAAGGCAAAAGTGATTGCTACTAAGGCAAAAGTTGGTTGCTACAAAGGCAAAGTTGGTTGCTACTAAGGCAAAAGTGATTGCTACTAATGCAAAAGTTGGTTGCTACAAAGGCAAAGTTGGTTGCTACAAAGGCAAAAGTGATTGCTACTAAGGCAAAAGTTGGTTGCTACAAAGGCAAAGTTGGTTTTAGTTTTTGTTGAAAGAAAAAGATGTTAAAAAAATAAAGAGAAGAAGATAAAAAAAATTGTGAATAAAACAAAAACAAGTTTTTTTTTTTTTTTTTTTTTTTTTGGTAACGATTTTTTTTTTTTTTTTTTTTGAAAAGATGACAGAGAGGGAAGAGGGTGAGTGGTCAGATGGGTTGTAAACCAAACTGAATTAAGGGTTAAACTTAAAGACCATGTGGGGAGAAAACAAAAAAAATACGAATTTGTCTTGAAAAAACTCAGAGTGATGGGTTTGGCTTCTTTTTTTTAAAAAAAAAAAAAAAAAATTCAAATTTAATTCATAGATGAACTCAATACATAATCATCAGCAGAAGCGCCTAGGAGACAAATCCTAAGGAGAGAAAAACTTCTCTCTAACTTCTGGGAGGAGGGAGGGATCGAACCCATGACCTCCAGGTTGGAAGCCATGAGCTCTGGCCACCAGGCTAAAGCCTGATGGTTGGGTTTGGCTTCTTTGGTTGCAAGAAGAAAAGAGGAACAAGAAGAGAGAAAAAAATAGGGTAGGACGGATCTTGCCGATTGTGGTGTAGAAGTAAGAGAGGCCGAAGCTAGTTTTGGGGATGGTGGTTTTTGGTGGAGAAGTCCCTTATTGGATCATAGCTCTGATACAATGTCAAGGATTAGAGAAAGAGATAGTCGGAGCCAATCATACATGGAGAGAGATAATTGATATGAGAGACTCAAATAATATTGTATGAATGACTCAAGTATTATTGATCATATGAGTAGGGTATTTATGCAAGAGGGTGAAGTACTCTCCAAACTATTCTAGACTATTCTAAATTACATAAGGAAAAGGAAATAGTAATCCTAATAGGAAAGTAAATAATACAATGTCTTGGAAATATACAATTCTAACTATAGAAGATTCTAATATCCTTAATAGGTTTAAGCAACACATGTACATTGACTGGATTTGAATTTGGATTTGGTTCACCATTTTAGTTGACTTCATTTTTCCTTTTGACTGTTCATATTTTGTAGGGTTATTTCGATTTATTTCTGTTGCTTGACCCCACCCCAACACTTAAAGAGGACTGTCCAATGGGCAGGATTTTCATTGAGTAAATTTAGTTGATAAAATATTTTAAAACTCTTTTTACTTCCTCTATAATATACTCAATCTGTCTCAAAATAAACGTCATTTTGAGCGCATTTACACAATTTTTAAGAATTGTAATTAATGTATGTAAAAAAGTCTCATATACCCTTAAAGTAATCTAATTACTTAGGCAATTAAATACTTGTGCAAGAGATAGTTGACTATCATTAATAAGCGTATAATTGGTACACAACAATAAAAAATCTAAAAAATAGTAAATCGACAAGTATTTCAAAACTAAAATTAACTCTTAAAACAAATGACATGAAATTTGAGAATGAGGGAGTAATAAATGAGGTGGTCTCTTATGAGAAGACCTAGATCCGTCACTACTAGAAACTGCAAGATTACCAACGGAATTGTTCGTTTGTAAACAATGACTTCCGTTGGTAAGTTCTATTTACCGACGAAACTGTTCCGTTGGCATTCCGTCTGTAAATTATTGTTGGTAATACCAACGGAGTTAGCCGTTGATATTACCAATGGAATCTCCGTCGGCAAAAGGAACAATCCGTTGGAAATGGTCCATTGGTAAAGCTACACGCCGGACGGCTACCGGAGTAAACGCCGGAGGGTACCAACGGAATGTACCGTCGTTAAGATCTGAATGTTACCAAATGAATATTCCGTTGGCAAGAATTAGTATAAATGAAAAAAATATAATATTTACCAACGGAATGTTACGTTGGTACAAGTACCAATTTTTTTGAAAAAAAATCTTACAATATGGATAATACCACATCTAAATATGACCTGTAAAAGATTCAATCACCATTCAACAACCATTCAACATTCTCACAAACCTACAAACTCAAAAACAAAAACTACTTAAATATCATTACAAATCCAATAAAAACAGTTCAACGACTCATTACAAATCCAACAAAAACAAGTTCAATTAGCTCCATGAACCTACTAAAATATCATTGCATATCCAATAAGAACAAGTTCATTTACGACCACGACCGCTCCTACCACTTTGGGAGCTCCTACCACCACGATGACTGTCACCACGACCATTCCCATTTAAATTAAGGTATACACCGACCGATGAGTTTAAGGAGTTACCGTTTTGTTGTTGCGGCTGCTGATGTTGCTGCATAAAGGTTTCCATCATTTGGTGCAAGCGCTCCTCAAATTTCTTTTCCATTCGCTGCTCCACTCGTTGCTCCATTTCTCGTGCTGCATCTTCTGCCTCAATTCATTGTATCTCCAATTGTCTTTGTACTTCATCACGAACCTTGGCATCGAATGTCTCTTGGTCCACATTCTGAGTACTAGAAGAAGAGAAGCATTGTGAAGAACGGCTACTTAATGTCAAGTCAAAAAATTCAGCGCCATGCTTTCCAAATCCAGGCAAGCGATCTCCCCTTGTTTCCTTATCTTCCATGACAATAGCCTTCCAGAGATCTTCTCGAAATGAGGTTCGTCTGGTGCTAGCAGGGTCCATACTTCCTTCTTCAGTAGCCTCCTCACGAGCTAGCCTTTCATAATTTTCCCGCCAATACACAAAATAAATAAACACTTACTCAAAATTATAGAAATTACTATACTTTAACAAAACTATATATTCATAATTTATTGATCTATATTACAATACACATTGAAAACACAGGTTAACAAATATAGACAAAGTGTGGTCTGCAATCGGATGGCTGGCATCATTTTTTTTTATTTCATCCGTAAAATAATTCTCAAAAATTAATCATTAACTGTTGCAATCCTATGGCTGCCATGGTAAGTTTTTCTTTTTTATACAACTCTAGCTCATGCAAAATTCTAATTCCGTCCCAAAATAAATACTCGAATTAAATCGAGGGTAGAATCTCGGTACAGAAGGAACTGTACAAGTCATAGTGAAGCAAATCATTGACCAGTTTCATTAGAGCTGGCTTCCATCTTGTTTAGGGGTTTGATATTTAACTGTTGGAGTGGCTTGGAGTGGGGTACAAATATTTAGGATGGGTATTTATGCATATACAACCTGATTATAAAGTCAAAATGATATATTTTGCAGCAATTTTGTGAAAGAACACTGATTATAAGGGTACACCGTGATTAGGATTCAGCCAAGGTCTCTAATTCTGTGTCATTAACATTGCAGCGATAGAGACTCCAGGAAGCAAGAAAAAGAGGTCTGATAGAAACTCCAGTAGTGCGAGCATAATTACTAGTATGTATTTATTTAGAACTAATATGAACACTTACAAATAAAGCTTGTTTGTGGGGGTTAACCCACTTCAACCCTAAGCCGTCAGCTGCCTCTGAAGTGTGCGTAGCAATGTACACAAGTGCTGTTGGAAAAAGTGTGTTTTGAAAGAAATAATGAGTATTTTCTGAAATGAATTATTTGTCGAAATGACAAAATGTTTGTGGGTTTGTGTTCTACTCCATGAGGACATAAAGATTGATTATTCATTTGTCCAATTTGGTTAAGGGATAAGTAAGATATGAAGGCTCAAAGTAAGTGGGTTGGAATGGGGATAATGTGTTATCCCACATTGAAAAAAGATGTAAAAGTGGGTAGGTTTATATACTACTATGCTTTCCATAGTGGTATGAATGTGTGGCATAGAGGCTCTCTCTCGCGCACAGGTGCGCGGGGGGGGGGGGTGCAAATCAAGGGCCCGATTTGCCTACCGGCTACCGAACTCATGTGCGAGCGCGTCCTGCGGACACGAATGTAGCCCCGAAATGGGCTGCTCGCGCGAACCCACTTTTTGCTATTTTTTTTGGACAAAAACAGTCCAGACCTTTGAGTTTCTCCATCAGTTCATCAGTTTTGGTGAACTGAAACACTTAGGATTCCGAATTAACTCTGTGTTAATTCCTCCTCCCTTCAGTTATCTTTTGATGCTATATTAACGAACCTACACCTCCAGTTTACATACACAAAATGTTCCACCACCAACAGTCCCTTGCAATTTTCTTTTGCTGCATATTGATAAATCTCTCTTTCCATTGCTCTCCTGCATTCTGCATTGGTGGTGATCAAAACCAAGCTCAGTATCAATTCGCCGGAAGTTCCCTTGTGCACTTACGTTCCGGTCCGCGCCGTTTTATCCTGGGAAGCAACCGTCCGACTGATCCTCAAGCACAATTCGGTGAGGGGACGAAATTGCTTTAAGGAGAGTGTGCTTCACACGACTCGGGCAAATTTCAGTATTGGGTTTTAATTTTCTGCGTGCTGTTTTAGCTTATTCTGCATCTGTTTTCTTTCGTATATTACCTGTTATTTCTTAAATTTTGTCTAACAATCTTAAAGCAATTTCGATTCCAATCGAAGGATAACAGAAAAAAAAAAAACAGAACAGAAAACTGAAAATAAAATAGTAACTAATACCTTCTGGTTTTGTTTCAGAAATGACTAATGATTCGAGCACTGCTAACAAATCTGCAACTGGTTCGGGAAAGGATTCCGAGACTCCTCGTACGGAGGATACGCATCGTGTGGAAACCAATTCAAGGAATATGGGTGTTCCAACTGTTCCGGCTCATCATAGTGAGAAGCCGGAGAAATTTGTTGGCCAAGATTTCAAACGTTGGCAGCAAAAGATGCTCTTCTATTTGACTACCTTGAATTTAGCAAGGTTTCTCAAGGAAGATCCGCCTGTGTTGGGTGAAAACGAGGCTGATCCGCAAGCCGTAATCGCTCTTGATGCTTGGAAGCATTCTGAGTTTCTTTGCCGAAACTATGTGCTCAATGGGTTGTCGGATACACTTTACAATGTGTTTAGTGTGAAGAAGACGGCAAAGGAGTTATGGGAATCCTTGGAGCATAAGTACAAAGTTGATGATGCGGGTTCAAAGAAGTTTATTGTAGGCCGTTTCCTCGACTACAAGATGGTAGACTCTAAAACTGTTAGGAGTCAAGTGGAAGAGTTTCAAGTTATAATTCATGAAATTCTTGCCGAGGGAATGATGATGTGTGAGAACTTTCAAGTGGCTTCTATCATTGAAAAGTTACCTCCCTCTTGGAAGGATTTTAAGAATTATTTAAAACATAAGCGAAAGACTATGGAAGTGGAAGCGCTTGCTATTCGTCTCCGTATTGAAGAAGAGAATAGGGTTGCAGAAAAGAAGTTGAATCACCTTCTAGTGGCAAAAGCTAATGTGGTGGAGCATGGTGGTAGTAGCTCCAAGAATAAAGGGAAAACTAAAGTTGTGCCCGGAAAAGGTTCTAGTTTGAAGGCTAAAGGAGGAATTTCGAAGAAGAAATTTGTTGGAACGTGCTATAATTGTGGCATTGCGGGCCACAAGTCCTCCGAGTGTAGAAAGCCTAAGAAGCAAGTTAATATGGTTGATGTTATGACAAATGAAGTTGCCGATATGAATTTGGTGGCGGTAATTTCCGAGGTGAATTTGGTGGGTTCAAACCCAAATCAATGGTGGATCGACTCCGGGGCTACTCGACATGTTTGTTCCAACAAGGACATGTTTAGTACCTTTGAAGCTTTTGAAAGTGGAGAAACATTGTTTATGGGAAATTCGGCTACCTCCGAGGTGAAAGGTAAAGGGAATGTGGTGTTAAAAATGACTTCGGGAAAAGAGGTGACTCTTAGTAATGTGCTTTATGTTCCCGACATCCGCAAAAATCTAGTGTCCGGTTCTCTTTTGGTTAAGCACGGGTTTCGTGTTGTGTTTGAATCCGATATGGTGACATTGTCTAAGAGTGGAATGTTTGTAGGCAAAGGCTATGTGAGTGATGGTATGTTCAAGCTTAGTGGAATGGTTGTGAAAGCAAATGTAATGGCTAATAAGCCAAGTGGTATGGTTGCAAATGTAATGGCTAATAAGCCAAAAGTCAATGAAATGAATAATTCTTCTGCTTACTTGCTTGAGTCCTCTAATTTGTGGCATGGTAGATTAGGACATGTTAATTATGATACTATACGTAGATTAATTAACTTGAATTGCATACCAAAATGTAAAATAGACTACAAACATAAATGTGAAACTTGTGTTGAAACAAAATTCACAAAACCCCCGTTCCATTCTATTGAAAGAAATAATGAACCACTTGATTTGGTTCACACGGATTTATGTGACTTCAAGTCAACACAGTCACGAGGGGGCAATAAGTATTTTATGACTTTTGTGGATGATAGTACAAAGTTTTGTTATGTGTATCTTCTCAAAAGTAAAGATGAGGCAATAGAAAAATTTGTTCTCTATAAAAATGAAGTTGAAAATCAACTTAACCGGAAAATAAAAGTCATAAGAAGTGATCGTGGTGGTGAGTATGAATTTCCTTTTGAAGGTATTTGTGCTCAACATGGAATAAAACATGAAACAACACCACCTTATACACCACAATCCAATGGAGTTGCGGAACGGAAAAATCGGACTCTAAAGGACATGATGAATGCCATGTTAATTAGTTCGGGGCTACCGGATAACATGTGGGGTGAAGCCGTATTGTCGGCCAACTATGTGTTAAATAAAATGCCTCGAAAGAAAATAAATAAGAGCCCCTACGAAATGTGGCATGGAAGAGTGCCATCTTACCAATACTTGCGAGTGTGGGGGTGTCTTGCGAAGGTTGCAATTCCACCACCTAAAAAGGTGAAAATTGGACCAAAAACTATTGATGGCATATTTATCGGGTATGCTCACAATAGTAGTGTTTATAGATTTCTTGTGCATAAATCTGAAATTGAAGATATACACAAGAATACTATAATGGAATCAAGCAATGCTTCTTTCTTTGAAAATGTGTTTCCATGTAAGAGAGACGGAGCAAGCTCGTCTAAAAGAACACATGATTCAATAGAAGAAGAAGAAGGAGATGAAGAAAATCATCATGATGGAAATGATGAAGAAGAGGTGGAACCTCGACGGAGCAAACGAGGTAGGGTAGAAAAATCTTTTGGCCCGGATTTTTTAACCTATATGCTTGAAGGTGAACCACAAAGTTACAAAGAGGCCGTGAACTCTTCGGAAGGACCTTTGTGGAAAGAGGCCATAAAAAGTGAGATTGATTCCATTTTACAAAATCACACTTGGGAGTTAGTGGATCTTCCTCCAGGAAGTAAACCACTAGGCTATAGGTGGATTTTTAAAAGGAAAATGAAGACGGACGGAACAATCGACAAGTATAAGGCAAGACTTGTAATTAAAGGTTACAAGCAAAAGGAAGGCCTTGATTACTTTGACACGTATTCTCCAGTTACGAGAATAACATCTATAAGGATGATACTTGCCATAGCTGCTTTGCGGAATCTTGAAGTACATCAAATGGATGTTAAAACAGCCTTTCTAAATGGAGAATTAGAAGAGGAGATTTACATGGAACAACCGGAAGGGTTTTCTGCGCCAGCGGGGCAAGAAAAGAAAGTGTGCAAGTTAATAAAGTCTTTGTATGGCTTGAAACAAGCACCAAAACAGTGGCATCAAAAGTTTGATCAAGCCATGTTGGAAAGTGGATTTACAATAAATGAATGTGATAAATGTGTCTATGTTAAAAGTACGGAAAATGGCTATGTCATTTTGTGTCTTTATGTAGACGACATGCTTATCATAGGAAGTTGTGATAAGATGATAAAATCCACAAAGAATATGTTGAACTCAAAGTTTGACATGAAAGACATGGGTTTAGCTGATGTAATTCTTGGCGTGAAAATTTCTAGAATTTCAAATGGACTTGCTTTAAGCCAGTCACATTATGTGGATAAAATTCTTGAAAAATTCAGCAAGGATGATTTAGCTATAGCTAGAACCCCAATCGACATGAGTCAACATCTCTCAAAGAATAGAGGCGAACCAGTTTCTCAAGTTGAATACTCGAGAATCATTGGAAGTTTAATGTATTTGATGAGTTGTACAAGGCCAGATATTGCTTACACAGTTAGCAAACTGAGCAGATATACAAGCAATCCTGGAGCGGAGCATTGGAGAAGTATAGTGAGAGTACTAAGGTACTTAAGACACACTCGAGAGTATGCATTACACTATACTAGACATCCAGCTGTGATTGAGGGATATAGTGATGCTAATTGGATATCCGATATAAAAGACTCAAGGTCTACGAGCGGATACGTGTTTACATTAGCAGGAGCAGCTATATCATGGAAATCTTCTAAGCAAACGGTTATAGCTAGATCCACAATGGAATCTGAGTTTATAGCGTTAGATAAATGTGGTGAAGAAGCCGAGTGGCTACGCCAATTTGTAGAAGATATTCCAAGATGGACAAAGCCTGTGCCACCAATTTGTATACATTGCGATAGCCAATCAGCAATTGGAAGGGCACATAATCATTTGTATAATGGTAAGTCTAGACACATACGTCGAAGACATAATACCATTAGACAACTACTTTCAACTGGTACAATTTCCATTGACTATGTTAAGTCAAAGGAAAATTTAGCGGATCCGTTAACCAAAGGTTTAAATAGAGAGTTAGTTGAAAGTTCAGCGAGGGGAATGGGACTTAAAGCCTCTTAAAAGTTAAACACAGTGGAAAACCCAATCTAGATGACTGGAGATCCCAAGAACTAGATTCAATGGGACAACATAACTGTTAAAAGACTTGTCGCGTCACTGTGGGGGAACCAACCCCATGTCCATTCCTGTTAGTGACATCCCGAAAGGATGAGGATAAGCATTTGGCTTTTAATGATTCTTATGCGTCGAAAGATTCGAGCGGGGTAATACGGGTTACTTATAAGAATCACCTATGTGAGAGAGAAGTGGGGCCGCTTCGAGGAGAATTGCGTGAGGCTCAATTCTTAGACCCTCTCACAGAACCAGGCTTATGTTCAGGGCCATGAACGAACATAACTATGAGAATTGAAATGAGTTAGGACGTTACTTGTGTCAAGCATATGATCGGCTACACAAAAACCATAACGATTCAAGGACATCGCGTCTATCGACTTGCTAGTAGAGTAAATATGCTTGTACGAGCGAAGATTCAATGGGCATTCCCACATCTATCGTATGCAAGTTTTCGTCTGCCGGACTTGATCACCATATTCCGCATTATTTCTTCATGTGGGGGATTGTTGGAAAAAGTGTGTTTTGAAGGAAATAATGAGTATTTTCTTAAATGAATTATTTGTCGAAATGACAAAATGTTTGTGGGTTTGTGTTCTACTCCATGAGGACATAAATATTGATTATTCATTTGTCCAATTTGGTTAAGGGATAAGTAAGATATGAAGGCTCAAAGTAAGTGGTGTTATCCCACATTGAAAAAAGATGTAAAAGTGGGTAGGTTTATATACTACTATGCTTTCCATAGTGGTATGAATGTGTGGCATAGAGGCTCTCTCTCGCGCACAGGTGCGCAGGGGGGGGGTGCAAATCAAGGGCCCGATTTGCCTACCGGCTACCGAACTCATGTGCGAGCGCGTCCTGCGGACACGAATGTAGCCCCGAAATGGGCTGCTCGCGCGAACCCACTTTTTGCTATTTTTTTTGGACAAAAACAGTCCAGACCTTTGAGTTTCTCCATCAGTTCATCAGTTTTGGTGAACTGAAACACTTAGGATTCCGAATTAACTCTGTGTTAATTCCTCCTCCCTTCAGTTATCTTTTGATGCTATATTAACGAACCTACACCTCCAGTTTACATACACGAAATGTTCCACCACCAACAGTCCCTTGCAATTTTCTTTTGTTGCATATTGATAAATCCCTCTTTCCATTGCTCTCCTGCATTCTGCATTGGTGGTGATCAAAACCAAGCTCAGTATCAATTCGCCGGAAGTTCCCTTGTGCACTTACGTTCCGGTCCGCGCCGTTTTATCCTGGGAAGCAACCGTCCGACTGATCCTCAAGCACAATTCGGTGAGGGGACGAAATTGCTTTAAGGAGAGTGTGCTTCACACGACTCGGGCAAATTTCAGTATTGGGTTTTAATTTTCTGCGTGCTGTTTTAGCTTATTCTGCATCTGTTTTCTTTCGTATATTACCTGTTATTTCTTAAATTTTGTCTAACAAGTGCAGCATCCACTTTTTCTCCATATTCCTTATCCTTGAACCATAAAAAATATTATACAAATTATATTAAATCATACAATAAATCAAAGAAACTACTACATATTTATATAATAGATAAATTGAGTAAACTAACCAAACGGTCCCAAGACTCACTTAAGTTAAGCGAACCCCCTGTGTGTATACTACCCTCCCCATCGCTCGAGTTCCTGTTAGCTTTAGCTATATCTGTTTGCATCTGAAAATTTTCACTTCCCCAATGTTGTTCCCACTCAGCCCATACCTCTGGCGTGTAGTTTTCTGAAGGCAAACCATTATCCAGCCACTTTACTCGCATGTCAAACACATTCTCCCTGTAGCGTTTAGTAACCATATTCTTGAAAGCAAATTTTATCTGGTCCTCTAAGAAACGGGGACAAGAATATTTGTGCAGCAGAAAGTGGGATAAATAACTCAAAAAATATCACACATATAAAAATAATTCAAAAGTAAATAACTAATTAAACATAATGGATTATTACCTGAAACTGGCCATACCAAATAACCATTTAATTAATGACGTTATACGGTTGTAAGTATGTTGGCTCATATTTGAATCAGCCTTGATGTTAAGAAGCTCAGACACGGACTCCAACACTATGGACTCTCCACCAGGATAAACTTTCTCATTTGCAGAATCCATTAAGTTCATAAACTTCTTTGCAACAAGATTTGGTTCCTCTCTTGGGTTAGGGGTCCAATCAAACTCTGGACCGACTGTATTTCGAACCATATCATCCATGCCAATAGACGGCTCTTCTTCTTCATCAACCAAATGTTCAGGTTCCCTCACTGGATCACGTATTATAGTTGGGTGATTACGAACACTAGTTTCAACCACATAGCGTTCCCCATGCGCTATCCATATCTTGTAACCTTCAACAAAACCTACCTCCATAAGATGTTTCTTAACATATCCATCACTCATAAATTTCTTATTCTTACACTTTTTGCAAGGACACCTAATCTTGTCATTGTGTACGCATTGGAGATGCGCTCTAGCAAACTCCATAAAGTGTTCTAAGCCTCTAATAAATTCATTTGTGATCCCTCTTCTACCTGGATTCCTACGATTGTCCATCCAACTACGATCTTTACCAGACATATTTAACTCCTGCATTTCATAACATTATAAATATTTATATGTAATTAATATTAGTAATCCTAAATTTGACGTCCAACGTAAAAGTAACAAGACACTACATTTAGGCTTGGAATTGGGTCAGACTTCTATTGGAATTGGGTCAGACTTCTATCCCATCTCAAAATGCACGATTATATGAAAAGATTGAATTTGCCAAGGACCGTATAATAACAATTGATGAGCTGATAAAAAAACAAGAAGTATTATGTACTGCTAGGAAAAAAAATTGTGGTCTAAATACATAAAAATAGTAAAAGTGCACATTGAGCTGAGACGGAGGTAGTATGCATTTTTGCAGATTGAGGATTTCTGATGCTATTGCAAGATAGAAATCATGAGCCAATGGTTCTATGTCCCTTGCAAGGAATGCTTCAAGAAAATTTCACCATCTGGTTGTACTTTTTACTATGCTGAATGTGACATTATTGATCCGGTTGGGAGTATAAGGTTCGTTAAATTTTTTAAGTTTTAAAATGGATTGTAAAGCACATATATGGGTATATTAAGAAACTTTGCAGCTGTGAATAGCTAAAATAAACCCCAAATTAGCTAACAAACGTGAGGTTCTGAACATACACTGGGTAAAAAAATTATAGATTATCACCAACAGCAAGAAAGATAATTAAACTCAGCCTTAACATTGGTAGGTGCTAACTGCCAAGTAACATAATCTCTAAGAATAAATTCAGCATTGTCAACCCTACAGTTTCATGCAAGAATGAATGCAAATTGACCTGGACACAATTTTTTTCCTTTCCCACGCTTATATATTAGTATATGAGACAAGATAAAACATTATATCAGCAATCCAACTGAACACAACACAATACCATTATGATAACACTACTTTCTCTTCCTCATGCCTTCAAATTATTTAATAAATATACACAAATTAAGAGAGATTCAATATTCTTGGTTCAACCTTAATTTCAAGAACAATAACCGAATAAAAGACAGAGTGAAGTATAAGACTCGATTACACCAGCCCTATAGGAGATGCAGTTGAGAAAAAGAGTTAAGAGTGAAACAATTTCAAGATGTACAAGGGCAAATGGAATATGATGATTAATCATCAAATTTCTAATTTTTCTTATCACCAGTGTAGAACACCTTAGGAAGGAGAAGCGGCGATTGTAGTGGTGCAGCGAGAACTGACGATGGCGATGGAGATGGAGATGGCGATGGCATTGAAGAGAGGCGACGACGCCTTCTTTTTTGGGGCCGTTTTTCTTTCGTCGATAGTGAATGAAGAGGAGAAGAGGCGTGAGCCTAACCCTAAAAAAAATAAAACACTAAAAGTTGGGATGCGATGGAGCAGCATAAGTTAACTAATGCTACATCATTAAATTACCAACGGAATTTCCGTTGGTACTACCAATGGAAATATAAATATAGCGTTGGTAATACCAACGCAATTATATCACTTACCAACGGATTTCATGTTAAAAAATTAAATGAAAATAGGTCGGTGGTCAAATTTAACATCCGTTGGTAAGTCAATTAATTCCGTTGGCATTATCAACGGATATATTCCGTTGGTAAGTTTCCGTTGGTAATTATGCCTTTTCTAGAACGTCTCATAGAAGAGACGGGTCGACCCATGATCCGTGTACAACATTCTCCGCGAAGCGTAGGATCCCAACTCATGCTCCACTCAAAATCTGCCACGTGGCAGCGACCCATTGGCCCAAAAAAATTTCCCAGAAAAAAGAAAAATGCGTTTTTTTTTTTTCACTTTTTTTAGTTTTTTTTTTTACTGTTTTTTTTTTGTTTACCAAAAGTAATATTTAGTATAACTAAATGTAACAACTGTGTTACTTATAAAGTAACATTGTTTATAAGTAAATGTAACACCAGTTTTATAAAAAAAAAAAAAACAAAAGCTCATTTTACTCATCTTTCAACTATAATACTAACTAAAAATACGTGTAACACTAACAATAACTAAATGTAATAATCATTATACTGAAATATAATAGTGTTTTTTCAGAATATTTTTTTATTTTTTATTTTTTATTTTTGAGTATATTGATTTAATTTTTGAAAGAAAGTAATATTTAAAAAATAACAACTTATATACATGAATGTAATTATTTGTACAAGTAAATGTAACACTTTAGTAGATGAAATTGTAATAGATTTCTATAGATAATGTTATACTTTTACATGTACCATGATAAATTGAACTCATTGTAACTTCTTATTTGAAAACATATAGATATACTATTATACAAGTAAACGTAACTGTTTTACAATGTTATTATACAAGTAAAATGTAACATTCGTTTATAAAATTGTTACTTTCTTATTTTTACAACGTTACTAACACAAGTGTTTTTAGTTCTAAAGTGTAAATGGTTGAATTATTACTTTTCTAAACATATGTGTTACAATTATGTATAAACACTGTTACATATAAGTAACACGTTCGTTACATTTTAGTTATAGTAAGTATTACTTTTGGCAAATGAAGAAAACATAAAAAAACACTGTTACTTTTTTGTATATATGTATTACTTTTATGTATACATACTGTTACATATAAGTAACACGTTTGTTACATTTAGTTATAGTAATGATTGAATTTCCAAATAATAGTTTTTTTAAAAAATAATTACCAAAACAACAACCCTAAAAACTTATTTACCAAAGTAACACTTTTTGCTAAAACCGGAAGTGGGATTTCCGGTTTTAATGTTGAATCCGGAAGTCCCACTTCCGGAATTGACTTTTTCGTTCTTTTTTTTTTTTCGTGAAATCTGAATTTTTAAAATTTTTTTTTTTGAATCCGGAACTGGTATTTCCGGTTTTAATTTTTTTTTTTTTTTTTTTTTGAAATAACAAAAAACATTAAAACAATTCTATAGGATGTTTATTTGGTTAATTTGGACTTAAATTGAATGAGTTATGGTTGCTCAAAGTTGAGTATTTAATCAACAATTCAAATTTTTTCATAATTTTGAAGACTGTTTTTGACATACACAAATTTTGTTGTACTCTGTATGATCTTTCTATAGAATGTTTATTTGGTTAATTTGGACTTAAATTGAATGAGTTATGGTTGCTCAAAGTTGAGTATTTAATCAACAAGTTTATTTATTTATTTATTTCCTATGTGACCGGGATGCGGTCACTGAATAATCGGATTTATGTATTAATGTTGGATTTGTGGACAAGTTTATTCTATTATTCAGTGACCATATCCCGGTCACATAGGAAATAAATAAATAAATAAATAAACTTGTTGATTAAATACTCAACTTTGAGCAACCATAACTCATTCAATTTAAGTCCAAATTAACCAAATAAACATCCTATAGAAATATCATACAGAGTACAACAAAATTTGTTTTAACACTTTTCGCCAAATCCTAGTCTAAGTATGTCAAAAACAGTCTTCAAAATTATGAAAAAATTTGAATTGTTGATTAAATACTCAACTTTGAGCAACCATAACTCATTCAATTTAAGTCCAAATTAACCAAATAAACATCCTATAGAATTGTTTTAATGTTTTTTGTTATTTCAAAAAAAAAAAAAAAAAAAAAAATTAAAACCGGAAATACCAATTCCGGATTCAAAAAAAATATAAAAAAAATTCAGATTTCGCGAAAAAAAAAAGAAAGGAAAAAGTCAATTCCGGAAGTGGGACTTCCGGATTCAACATTAAAACCGGAAATCCCACTTCCGGTTTTAGCAAAAAGTGTTACTTTGGTAAATATGTTTTTAGGGTTGTTGTTTTGGTAATTATTTTTTAAAAAAACTATTATTTGGAAATTCAATCTATAGTAACGATTACTTTTGGCAAACTGAAAAAATAATAATAATATAAAAACTAAAAAAAAGCAAAATAAATAAATACATAAATAAATTTTTTGCCCGTTGGTCATAGGTCCGAGTCATGGGTCAAAAATGACCCGTCTCTACCATGAGTCGGGTCATGGTGTTCTCCATACATACAAGTTTTTGCCGTAATAAATATTGTATCTCACTTGTTACTTTTATAAATATTGTACTTTAATTAATTGTTTGTACAAAATGTTAGCTGTGGAACTTGGAAGGATTGTATTCTATCTCCGTGCCATTCCCTTAAATTGAGGGGTGTGGGGAAAGGGGTGGGTAGTGAAATGCGCTTAATTTAGACATAAATCTGCACATGCTAACTCCATAAATAATTGATCAAACACTTCACACTAGATTATAAAGTATCCATCATCCCTTCTTCAAGGCCACAACCTCCCAAATGGCATCTTCTCTTCATTTGATTGCCATTTTCTTTATTCTTTTCATTTCTTCAGCCCATTCCAAGCCCAAAGCCCTACTTCTTACCGTCACCAAAGACCCCAAAACGCACCAATACATTACCCACCTCAAGCAAAGAACTCCCCTTGTTTCCTTACCCTTAACCGTAGACCTCGGCGGGCCATCCCTCTGGACCGACTGCGATACAAATGGCTATGTCTCCTCCACCTACGAATTCTACGACTGTCACACCTCCCAATGCAAAAGTTCATGGCCAAATGCATTTTGTGACACGTGCGCTGACCCTATTCGGCCAGGTTGTCACAACGCATCGTGCACAGATTTCGTGTTTAACGACGTTGTCCGAGTCGGGGTTGGTGGGGAGCTTACGGCTGATGTTGTCTCGATCCAATCAACGGACGGGAAGAACCTTAAACCATTTGTTAAGGTGCCTGAGTTTTTCTTCTTTTGTTCTAATAATCGAAATCGTGTGTTAGAGGGTCTTGCTAATGGTGTCACAGGTGTTGCTGGTCTTGGTAGAACTACTATATCACTTGCTACTCAATTTGCCAAGTACTTTAATTTCCGAAAGATGTTTGGAGTATGCTTGAGTTCTTCTAAAGGTGTCATCTTTCTTGGTGAAGGTCCTTATGTGTTTCATCCTAATGTTAATGTGGCTTCCAATCTTAGTTACACCCCTCTGATAGTCAATAAAGGAAAATGGATAAGGACCCCTTCTTCGGAGTACTTTATCGGGGTCAAATCTATCAAGATAAATGGACTAGTTGTTCCGATAAACACTACACTTCTTTCCTTCGACCAAAATGGCGAAGGCGGGACAAAGATCAGTACCGTGAATCCTCACACTGTACTAGAACCTTCAATTTATTATGCTTTTATTAAGGCTTTTGTCAAAGCAATGTCCAATGTGACAAGGGTTGCACCCGTTGCACCATTTGGAGTATGTTACAACTCGAAGAACATCAGAAACAACGGTATGGGGCCTGCCGTGCCTGTTATTGATTTAGTTCTGCAAAGTGAGGAGGTGTATTGGAGGATACATGGTGGAAACTCAATGGTTAAAGTGAGCAAAGATGTTATTTGTCTTGGTTTTGTGAAGCAGGGGTTGATTAGTCCTGCGCAAGCCATCACACTCGGAGGCCACCAGCTTGAGAACAATCTTCTACAGTTCAATGTGGCAAAATCAGTACTTGGCTTCAGCTCCTCCCTTCTGTCCCAAAAAACAAGATGTGCCAACTTTAACTTTACATCTACTTCCTAGTTGTTTTCTATATTTCATTAGCTATAATGGCCATCATGTTTTGCGTTAATTTCTTTCACAAAGATTATTCTATTTGATATGTCAAACTTTATATCTAACTGATGTTGTTTGATTGTTTTTATCTTTCATCAAATTTGCTGTCTAGTTTAATTTTATTTCATTATATGCATGTGACTGATGGCTGTGGTACATTTTGACTAGAGTTTGTTGGACGCCTAGGCCTTACTAAAATTTAATGTTAGTTGTCTATTTCCGGTGGAAAAGTTAAATTTAACGCCGCCGCGCCCTCAGCTCAGTCTTCAGCTGCCGCCGCTCAGGCTTCAGCTTGCCGTTGCTACAAAGCTTCTCGCTTATCAATCTTTGTTCAAGATCCCTCTTACTAACTGGAATCAAAGAATTAGCAGATCTGTTCTCTCCCAAATAGGAACAAAATGGGAATGGGCTAGGGTTTTGAACTTATAATCTATAATCTTATAATCTGATGATCGAGTCAATCCCAAGATTATAAGTTCATCTCATACAGGACCAGCCCAAAATAGGATTACATATATTCTCCTTATGACAAGGAGTCATTTGAGTCTACCTAAATCAAGATTATGTTTAAGATGGATCCCTACATCGTTATATTCCATTTAGGATTGTTAACACTACTAGAATATATAATTTTGGAGACGAGAATTTGGAGACCAAGATGTTGGTCGTGAAATAGGGACGATTTATATATAATTAGAGACCAATCAATCGTTGTTAAATATGAGCCAAAATTCAATAAAAATTAGAGACCACAAAGTGGTCCCTAGTAAGCAACCGTGACCACCTCGGTATTTTGAGACCAAAGTATAGTCTCAACAAAAAAAAAAAAAAAAAAAAAAAAGTCTCAACAGTAGAAGCGGTAAAACGAAATTTTATTAGCGGGAAATGAAAATAATTGGGGACCATTTAATGGTCGCCATTTATTTTTTGGGATTTCGTGAAGGGTAATTAGAGAAAAGGGTTCCATTTCTTTTCTACCCGTTCCTTCTTTTTCTCCCCCTTCCTAACCTAGTTAATTTCCGCAGCTCCTCATCATCGTCGACTATGCCCAATTCAGTTCATCATCGTCGTCGACTATGCCCAATTCGTGCTGCCGGCTGAAACCCTCGGTCCGGTGAAGGAATCTGAAGAGCACGAGGCTCGATCGTCTGATCCATCTCCCTCCCCATTGTGCGTACATAACCGGCGGTCATCTCCATCCCCTTTGTGCGTACTCCGGCCTCTCCCTCTGTTTATTTTTCTGCCGGCCTCTCCCTCGGTTTGTAATTCCTAAACCTAATTTTATCATTCTTTTGCTCTTTCCATCAAATATTGTTCAAGTTTTGATTCAAATTGATCCATTCAAACCTAATTTCATCCATTTATTTTGTGCCCTAGGAAGATCGATTTTGATTTTCATGAACTCTGGTTAAGGGAAAGAGAGTTGTCTTCTTGAAACAGCTCACGTCTGGGTTGAATTTGGTCACAGGTGAGTGTTTTTTTTTTTTTTTTTTGGGTATGAATTGGATTTGTTTTATATGAGAAATGAAGGATTATGCTTCACTGATTTTATGCTCAATATGGTTCATTCTGATCTTTATTCATGGTGTGAGACCTAATTTTGGCTGTGTTTCTGTCACTGTGTACTGGTATGTAATTGAGCTGGATTTGTGGAATATTTGAGTAGTTGCTTTATATGTAGTTTGTCGGAGTAGTTGTGATCACTCCGCTTAATTAATACCTTTTTTTTTCTTGATCAAGAACAAAAAAAGATTCATGTTGGGAATGAGTTAGTATGGAAGTATAATCTGTAGGGCATATGTATCCCAATTTTCTCTAATGCAACTTTTACATTATCAGTTAATTGTTGTTGAGGATGACAATAAAGTTACATGATACATAAGCCATGCATGATAAAAAAATGTGAAGGTCTTTAAAACAAGAAAGGCATTATTTTTGTTGTTATTAGGAGTACCTTTATTGATTTCTAAGTACTCCCTCCATCCCAAATGAACCTTCCATTTGCTATTTCTCAAATTTTGTTTAATTACAATGATTAGATGCAATAAGCTGTTAATGGGGTGTTGGGGGGGGGGGGTTTAAGGATGTAGATGTGGTAGGGGATGGGGTTGGTGTTTGTATGCTAATTGATTTTAAATAAAAAGATACAATGAAATTAATTTTTAATTATTTTATCGTGAAATTATTCATTTTACGATAATTTATTAAGCAAACGTTGTTTTACGATGTAACATCGTAACCTATTAAGTGATGTGTCATCACAAAAGCTTAGAAACCCGTTCAAGAATCTTTAATCATGTTGAGGCAACATTGAGTTACTGATTCTTGAATTGTCCGTTTGGACAATCTTAAAATGCTCGAATGTATGAATATTGTAGATATCATCTTTGTCTACTTTATATGCTTATATAGTTGACAATTGAGATTTTCCCGTCGCATTTCCTATTGTTCTCTGGGTGTATACTAGACATATGTCGTCAAATACTATCAATTTTCAATTCATAGTATTTGATTGATCATGTCTAAGTCGTGCATTTGGAGAGCCAATGGGTTATGCTGCCGAAATTTTCTCAATTGTTGATTGTATAAAACTTTGTAGATAAAGATGTTATTTGCAATTCATACAATCTTGCATTTTGAGATGGGATAGAAGCCTTACCTTATATCTAAAGCCTAAATAATGTGATTCGTACATAACAAAATTTGTAATAACAAAAATTGTGTTATTGGTGAATATAGGATTTGATAATGGAAGGGGAAGATCGTAGTTGGATGGATAACCGAAGAGTCATAGGAGTAAGGGGATGTACTGAAGAATTTGTAAGAGGTGTGAAGTATTTTGTAGAATTTGCTAGATCACATCCTGAATGTTTACGTGATGGAATGATTCGGTGTCCGTGTAGCATTTGTCGCAATAACAAAGTCCAAACTGATGGTTATATTAAGGTGCACCTTATGAAGTACGGGTTTGTTGATAATTATAAGAGGTGGATATTGCATGGTGAGCCAAGGATTGCTTTTACAGATGTACAAAGGCGTCCATCTATAGTTACAAATTCCATAATTGAACAAGAGGCGGTGACTGTAGATGAAGAACAAGTAAATGTAGATGAAGAACAAGTTGTGGGTATGGATGATATGGTTAGAGATGTGGCTGGTCCATCATTTGATTGGACATTAAATTCTGAAGAGGAACCAAATCACGATGCTAAATCATTTCTGAGAATGATGGATTCTGCAAATGAGAAGGTTTATCCAGGTGCAGAGTCGAGTGTGTTGGAGTCTGTAGCTGAGCTTCTTAATATTAAGGCTGATTCAAACATGAGCCAACATACTTATAACCGAATCACGGCATGGGCTCAACGACATTTGCTGCCTAAAGAGAATAAAATGGTAGCAAATTTTTATGACACAAAGAAGTTGATGGGGAATATCGGTCTTGGTTATGAGAAAATTGATTGTTGTAGGAATCAATGCATGCTTTTCTATAAAGAAGATGAGGGGTTGGAATCATGTTCGGTATGTGGACTTAGTAGGTATAAGTCTCCACGGCGTGGTAGTGCGAAACATAAGAGAAATGTGCCTCATAAGCAACTACGTTACATGCCTTTGATTCCTAGGTTGCAACGCCTTTATGCTTCCAAAGATAGCTCTGAAGCTATGCGTTGGCATAAAGAGAGTCCACGCGAAGAAGGTGTTATGACTCATCCATCCGATGGAGAAGCATGGAAAAACTTTGACGCCACATATACTGAATTTGCAGCAGATGCTAGGAATATAAGGTTGGGGATATGTTCAGATGGTTTTACTCCTTTTGGACCGGCGGCAAAATCTTATTCATGTTGGCCAGTTATCGTAACCGTCTATAATCTTCCCCCTTGGTTGTGTATGACTGATCCTTACATGTATTTGAGTTTAACAAAATATCAAACACAAATAAGAGGAATAGAGATATAATTAATTCAATCCATAATAGAAAAGTTGTCCTTGAAGATCATCTTACAACTTTATTCTCCTTAAATTCGAAATTATTTGTATTTTCCAGATCAAGTATTGTTGTCCCGACCAATCTGATGATGTTTTCTTCAAAGCATTTAAGGTCATGATATCTGTGCGGTATAAAGGTATTATAAGTAGAATGAAATTGAAATGGGATGAGCAAAAGATACGCCCTATTTGTATGGCTGATGATGCTTGGAACCAATGGCTAGAATGGTGGGACAGTGAAGAGTTTAACAAAATATCAAACACAAATAAGAGGAATAGAGAGAGTATTAATGGGGAGGCTTGCGTGCACACCGGGGGATCTCTTAGCCTCACTAATCTCTTAGCACTCATGGTAAGTATTTCATCATTATTATTTCTGTTTTTAATTAATTTTCTGCTCTGTTTTTCTTAGTTGTGTGTTGTAATCTGCAGTTTGTACTATTTTTAGAAAAAAATCTATGGAGAACAAGTTGATGAAGCGGATGCGTATACTGCTATGCATACTCGCAAGGGGCCAGATGGAAAGTTGCTTTGGGCTAGTAAAAAGAGTGAACATGTCTTTGTGAGTAAAAAATTACTTCCTTAAATGAAATAATTCGTTTGGGGTTTTATTATGGACAGGATAAATATAAATATAAAGATATTGCTGCATACAATTATTGTTGCATAGTTAATTCTATTGGGGTTTTATTATGGACAGGATAAATATAAAGATATTGCCCGAGAAAAAGCAATTTCTAAGGGTATCATTGACCCAAATAGTGCTTCCAACACTCGTGTCCCATTTGAGGGTGAATCTTGGGAAACTGCTGTTGTCGATGTCAATGAAGGGAAGAGAATCAGAACGGGAAATGCAATATTTGGTTTTGGGCCTGGTGGAAGAGCCATACTTAAGCTTCCAACCAGCCGTACCCATCCGTCCTCGCTTTTTTCAAGTTTCCGATGGTTTCAAGTCCATAAGAGAACAACAGTTAGAAACAGAGATGGATTCTCTAAAGGCAATGATGCAGCAAGTACTGGAACAACAAGAAAATGAGCGACATGAGAGAGAGCGGGACCGGGAGATAGAGAGGGAGCAGCGTGAGCGAGAAAGACAAGAGCAAAATCAATGGCTCATGCAACAAATATTGTACCATCTGCAACAACAAAGGGTCCCTTGGAGCTCCCAGCAGCAGCAGCAACAACCAAATCAATGGCCTCTTGGTACGTTTTTCTTTCCATACTTGTAAGATGTAAATAGTGAACTAGTTATTTGTTAAAACACCACTGCTGCAGTAAATTTAATCCTGGTGATAAGGTTTCCTGAAATTCAAAGTCACTTATTTTGTTGTTGATGTTGCGAAGCTGAAATATGGTATATTAGTCTTAATTAGATCTGCATTTAAGTTGCTGGGGTTGGTTTTATCGTGCTGTCCATTGGTAGAGTCGTCAATTTGGGTTGAGCATGTCACTTGTTATTGAAGATGTCACAAACAGTGGTAACTTATTTAACAAACACACCAATCAGATCTTAGTCCCTATATGCAACCTGAATGATGTAATTTCTTCACATATCCAGGTTTTATGATGGGTGCTAGTGGCTCCTTCCAACCCCAGCAGCAAAACCAATGGACTCAGGGTATGTTTCCTCCCCAAATGCAACTATTGCAACTACAACAACCACAAAGTGGCCAGAGTTCAGCCTCGCCTAACAGTAACGGAAGTGGCGGCAGTGGAGGAAGTGGAGCTGGTAGTGGAATTGGAGGTGGTGGAAGTGGTTCTTTTTTACAAATGCTTCATGATCCAGCTGCTTTTTGAAGAGGTATGGGTGGAAATGAATGAAGGTGGTGGTGGAAGGTGCAGCAATGTTTTTTTTGGTAGGTGCAGCAAGGTGCAGCAAGGTTTTTTTTGGTAGGTGCAGCAAGGTGCAGCAATGTATTTTTTGGTAGGTGCAGCAAGGTGGTGGAAATGAATTGAAGCCTGGTAGTAATGGAGCAGTAGGTGCAGCAATGTTTTTTTTTTTAGAAAGAATAGGTGAGGTTAATGTTATAACATTTTGGTATAATGTTAGGTTAATGTTGGCTAAACATGAAAATGTCACATTTATACCCTTTTGGTATAATGTTATATAATCTTTTGGTATAATGTTGTAACCTTTTGTTTAATTTTATATTTAATTAATTATGCTGAAAAATATTTATTTTGCATATATAAAAAATAAATTTATATTTATAAATAATTATAAATGTATTAATACAGATTTAAATTTGGAGACGGTTGTGTGGTCTCTACCTTTTCCAAATCGGAGACGAATTAGTGGTCTCCATATTGAATCAGATTTCGTGACCACGTGGTGGTCCCCATTTCGAGACCATGTATTGGTCTCCTTTTCGCGACCAACTTGTATTTTCGAGACCATTATGTCGTTTCGAATTGGAGACCACAATGTTTGGTTATATTTAGCAACCAGATATTTGAGACCACGCATTTGGTCTCCAAAATCATTATTAGACACCATATTTAAAAGTTGGAGACCATTTTCATAGTCTCAAAACATTATTTCTCTAGTAGTGTAATAGGTGTAATCGGTTTTTTTTTTTTTTTTTTTTTTTGCATGCCCTCAGTGTTTAGATCAACACTTAAATAAAGAAGAACCATAATAAAATTCATTACCTTCGGCAAATAAATACACCTTGGCTCTTGAGAGAACTATAAGAGTCTGTTGGGATTTTGCCTCAAATTCTAATTCAAATTGGATTGTGAAAATCATGCGTTGGAATTTATTTCCTAATTGGACAAGAAGTGAGAAGATTGTTTCCTAATGCAAGTAGGAGAGGAATTTGTGAGTCCTTATTGGTGTAGGACAAGGATTCCTTATTGTACTAGGAAATAGTTTTATTTGAAGCCTTTATAAAGGGTGTGAGGGCTATTATTTTGTGTGTGCCTTTGTGGTGCCAAGAGGAGCTTCCCTTAGGGGAGAGTGAGGAAGAGGGGATTAGTGGGTGTGCCTCCCCTATACAAATAGGCTTCACCAATATGGGTTCTTTGTGTGTGTATTTTCAAGAATGTTGAGAAGGAGAGATACCTCCATTCTTGTAATACCAATTTGAGAGAGTAGTGAGTCTTTGCGAGTTTGTTGAAGAAAACTCGTCATCTTGTAATTCCATGATATTATAGTGAAAAGTTGATCGGTGTGGACGTAACCCATTGATGTTGGGTTGAACCACGTTAAATCTTGTGTTTTGTTCTTGTTTTGTGTGCGTGGGTATTTTGTTATCTCTTATTGTGATTTCTCTTGTTGGTGAGCGATCCCTTCAAGTGGCATCAGAGCTTGGTTGAAGGAGAGAATTCGCATCGACGGAAGAGATCCAACATCGAAGAAAAACAAGGTAGAAGAATTCTTCTCGGATTTGTTCAGCGCAGCAGTAGGAAAAAGAGCGTAGCGCATTCGTTCACCGTTGGATCGTGCTGAAATTTGGCGTGTGGGTTCAAGACTCATAAATCTTCAATCTGAACGGTGAAGATTGGATTTTAAGCTTCCTAGAATCAGGAAAAGTGTCCGGACAAAAGCAGCAGTGTGAAGAAATTCATATTTTGGAGAATATGGATATTGGTGGATCGAAGTATCAAGTCCCAATTTTCGATGGAAGGATGGATTTCACCGTGTGGCAGATGACAATCCAAGATGTGTTGGTTCAACAGGGTCTTGATGAATCTTTGGAAGAGGACAAGCCGGAAGGGATGAAAGACGCGGATTGGGCGAAGATTCAGAAGAAGGCTTCGAGCACAATCAGGTTAGCACTTGCTCCCGGAATTAAATAGTGTTTTGAAAGAGAAAACACCGAGGGGTATTTGGGAGAAACTTGCGAGTATTTATGCATCAAAGTCGTTGACAAATCGCTTGTTCTTAAAGATGGATTTGTATTGTTTGAAACTTGATGAAGGTGGTAGTTTGCATGACCATATAAATTCTTTCAGTCAACTAGTAGGTCGATTATCTAATGTTGAAGAGATAATCAAAGATGAGGAGCAAGATTTATTGTTGTTGGCTTCATTACCCATGTCTTACAAGTCTTTTAGGCAGATGATGTTGACAGGTAGGAGCACTTTAACATTGGATGATGTTGTTAAAGCATTTAAGGATAATGAAAGGATGTCGAGGAGTGATAGCTTCTCCAATGAGGACAGATTACTAGTTGCAGAGGGTTCTGAAAGAGGAAGGAGTTATAATCGTGGTGGCACAAATGGGAGAGAAAGGTCTCAATCGAGGGGGGAGAGAGACATGAGTAAGGTTGAGTGCTTCTACTGCGGAAAGACTGGTCATATGCAGATGCGTTGCCCATAATTTCGTGAAGATTTGAAGAGTTTGCGTGGTGTCAAAGGAAAGAAAAAGGTTGATAAGGAGAATGTCAACACAGTTGATGATGATGGTGATTTTCTTTTGATGGAGACGGTGGTTGTTGCTGATTCGATTGATGAGAAGAAGTTGGATTGGGAGTTAGATTCCGCTGCTTCAGTGCATATTTGCAAGGATCGAGCTATGTTTGACACTTTGCGATCGGAGGGACAAATTGGAGAGATCAAAGTAGGGAATGCACAGAAATTGAAGATTGAAGGTGTTGGGAGTGTACGCTTCAAGCTTCATCATGGGACTGTGAAAACCGCTTTGAATGTAAAGTATGTTCCTAGTACGACTGCGAATTTGCTTTTACTAGGAGTATTGACATCACGTGGATACCGATATGTTGGAAGAAGACAAACGTGCAAAGTGTACAAAGGAAAGCACTTGATTCTTCAAGGGAGAAAAGGTGCAAGTAATATTTGCTACTTGGAGGGTGAATCCTTGCGTGGAAGATCTTTTTGTGATGACAGAAAGGAGAGGAAGAAGACTGAGAAAAGGGTGCGTTTCTCAGGCATTGATGAGATTTGGGAATTTAGGTCAAGGGGAGATTTGTTGGGAAATTGACCGAAATTACCTAAATCCTATTTTGGTTTGGAAAGGGTTGCCCGGTTAGGAAAAGGAATAGTAATCCTACATCGGAAGGGGAAAATAAGTGTGCCTCCCCATTATAAATAGGCTTCACTAGTTAGAATTTTTTGTGACAACTTAAGAGAGAGTTAGCATAGGCATATAATTTAGAGAGAGATAAATTGTATGCTTGTATGCGTTGGTGAGGATATTCAAGAGTAGCAAGATTTGTGGGGGACGATCAATGGAGTTTGAAGATCATGGTTACAAGATGGTTATGGTGGACAACGTTTGTGGTGTTTGGGATTTACCCTTGTGTGACCTCATGAAGAAGTCTTGTGTCGAAAGTCTTCTTGATATGATGATCAAGAGGCGTGTCCTGCTAGTGGAGAGAAGCGGTACAAGTTTTAAGGAAAACACAAGAGGTGTTGAAGATGACCGATAACGATGAGAGAGAAAGTGGAGATCATGGAAGATGCAAGATTGAAGATGACAACGATGCGGTAGAATTTTAGTCAAGGGGAGATTTGTTGGGATTTTGGCTCAAATTCTAATCCAAATTGGATTGTGAAAATCATGCGGTGGAATTTATTTCCTAATTGGACAAGAAGTGAGAAGATTGTTTCCTAATGCAAGTAGGAGAGGAATTTGTGAGTCCTTATGGGTGTAGGACAAGGATTCCTTATTGTACTAGGAAATAGTTTTATTTGAAGCCTTTATAAAGGGTGTGAGGGCTATTATTTTGTGTGTGCCTTGGTGGTGCCAAGAGGGGCTTCCCTTAGGGGATAGTGTAAGGAAGAGGAGATTAGTGGGTGTGCCTCCCCTATACAAATAGGCTTCACCAATATGGGTTCTTTGTATGTGTATTTTCAAGAATGTTGAGAAGGAGAGATACCTCCATTCTTGTAATACCAATTTGAGAGAGTAGTGAGTCTTTGCGAGTTTGTTGAAGAAAACTCGTCATCTTGTAATTCCATGATATTATAGTGAAAAGTTGATCGGTGTGGACGTAGCCCATTGATGTTGGGGTGAACTACGTTAAATCTTGTGTCTTGTTCTTGTTTTGTGTGCGTGTGTATTTTGTTATCTCTTATTGCGATTTCTCTTGTTGGTGAGCGATCCCTTCATAGTCAACTATGGAAAGCCTCATACGAGATAGGAGTTTTAAGATATTGTTGCTTATGCACTTCAAGTTGCTGAGGAGGTGGATCCAAAATCGATCAATTTGTCTACCTATAAAGATGTAGTTACAATCTTTAAGTTTTCCCAATGGTTTGCTGTAATGGGAGATGAGATGGAGTCGTTTCAGAAGAATCAGACATGTGAGCTAACCAAGAGGCATGCAGAGAGAAAGAATATGACTTGTAAATGTATTTTCACGAAGAAGAAGTGAATGTCATGAGGGTGTCAAGTATAAGGCTCGGGTTTTTCCAATGGGTTTTACATAGAGAGAAGGGTTTGACTACAACAAGATTTTCCACCAGTGGTCAGAGACACTTCCATGACACATCCATATCAATTTCAAGAACCCGGATCCAGAACTAGGATTTAAAACTCGAGCAACTAGATGTGAAAACATCTTGTCTGCATGGAGAGATATAGGAGGGGATTTACATGACACATCAAATCGGTTTCAGGAACCCGAAGCCAGAACTAGGCCTTTAATGGTCACATACGCTTCTTTTTCCTTTTTACGTTTCCCTTCATTCAACTTGAATCATTCTCTAATGCCCCGAATGAATGAGGCCAGTGGGGATTGTTGGTTTTCAGCTGCATTCTTTGCTGTTAGATTCGATCTAGAAACCGCATCCCGTTCATCTGAGATGCTCAACTAGGACTGTCATAAACTTAAGTTTTGATCCTACAACTTGATGTCTGAATTATTTTCTCAATTTTAATTAAACATTTTTTTTAAAAAAATTATTAATAATAATGTAGTCACTAGGGTAGTGGTATAATGATGACTATATGGTAGGGATTAGATACATCATAGTCCATATTATTTAATTCAGCAATGGACCACCTCTGGCCCAAGTACCCCTACCACTCAGTCTTCCCAACCAGCTGACCCTCTTTAGCAAGTTACACCTGGTACTCCAGTTTGTCCAGTTCACTCCTTCTATGGCTGGGCCGACCCAAACTGATTCCTCTATCTCTCTCCCTTCGGTTCAGCCTTCTTCCTAATGGGCAAGACCAGTTACTCGGAGTTAAATGGGAATTCATAAGCCCAAAGTTCAATTTAATTTGCATATTCAAATGTCAAATCTCCTCTCCTCAACAATCAATCATATTTCTGCTCTCAATGACCTAGATTGGAAAAATGCCATGAGAGAGGAATTTAATGCTTTTATTAATAACAAGACGTGGGAGTTGGTTCCCCACCCACCTACTATTAATGTGATCCATTCTATGTAGATTTTTACTCATAAGTCTTAAAGTCTGAGGTTCCATCCCAAAACCAATTGGCAATGGGAGGAGTAGCCCAGGATCTTTATACAGTCAATGAATGGCTAGTTAATTCCCGATGTGAGATAATTGTCTCTAACATGCCCCCTCACGTGTAGCCGGACTTTGTCAAGGCTTACAACGTGGACTTGTTACGGGTGACGCGGAGCAACATTTATGGTATTTGAATCTAAGATTCATTTGATTCCGGATAATACCAATCCGAAGCAGAAAAAGACAGAGAAGAATGGATGGTATTGCTTGTTTCAAAACGACGCAAACAATCTATTGTGGTATGACCAAGATTGTTGCATAGTTGACAAATAAAATAGGATGATGGTAACGTATCAAAGTAGATGGGATCAAACCAAAAATTATCTATTTTTTTAATGAAAAAATTAAAAAAAAATCTTAACAAAAAGAAATATAGAGAGATTAAAAATTAAAGAAAAGAAGCGGAAGCGGAGGTGGCTCTGATACCATCTTAAAGTATGAGGTTACATCCCAAAACCAATTGGCAGTGGGAGGAGTAGCCCAGGATCTATATACAGTCAATGCATGGCTAGTTAATTCCCGATGTGGGATAATGGTCTCTAACAATAAGCACATGTCGGATGGCTCGTTTGAACGGTGTAAGGCTCGATTGGTAGGGAATGAAAAACCTTAGCGGGTTAGTATAGATTGTGGGGAGACATTTAGTTTGGTGGTTAAACCAGCTACCATTCGCAATGTGTTGAGTTTATCACTTTCTAAGAAGTGGTCCATTCATCAACTTGATGTAAATAATGATTTCTTACATGGGGACCTTCAAGAAACTATTTACATGCATCAACCACGAGTTGAACGCATGAATGCACTTAAACGTGTCATTCGACATGTGCATGTCACTCTCTAGTTTGGCTTGTATTTATACCCATCTTCCATTTCTCCTCTTGTCTCTTATATGGATGCTGATTGGGCTGGTTTCCCGGATACTAGACTATCCACATCTGGAATTGTGTGTTCTTTGGGGACAATCTCATTTCGGGGTCGGCTAAACGACAAGATGTGTTGTCCCGCTCAAGTGCCTAGGCAGAATATAGAGGGGTGGCCAATGTAGTTTCAGAATCTTGTTGGTTAAGCAATTTATTATTGGAATTACATTGTCCTATTCACATGGCTACTTTGGTCTATTGTGATAATATTAGTGTCGTTTATAAATTAGGCAATCATGTTCAACATCAACGCATTAAATATATAGAGATGGATATTCATTTGTTTGGGACAAAGTAGCAAAAGGTGAAGTCTAGATTTTACATGTTCCGTGTCGATATAAAATTGCTGATATTTTCACGAAAGGGCTTCCATTGATCTTATTTGAAGATTTTCGTGACAGTTTTAGTGTTCGTTCTCCTCCCGTTTCGACTATAGGGGAGTGTTAGACTATATTCCACTATACTCGGATGAATATATTCACTTATGTATCATTATCTTTGTTTTGTATATTCATTATCTTTGGTATTTTATAGTATTTGTATAGGAAGTGTATCTTTTTAGATAATATCGAGATCCAATGACATAAGACTCTCACCAACGTACAAACTATATATTTCGGATTTGAAAATAAATTATTTTCGGAAAATACTTTCTTAGACTCAACCTCACAAGCTGTTAGTTGCCCTTCTAAAATCTATTGTCCCAGGCAAAATTTACAAGTCAAGGTAAAGAATTTTTAGTTTTGTTCATATATTTTGGTAGATTTAAGTTAATGTGGAGATTTTTTGGGATCAATGTCTTGAATTTGATTTTGGAAGACATTTTGACAGGTTCATGCGCTAAAGCTATGCGGCCGTATAGCTGGGGCATGCGCCCACTTCATTCGAGCGAATAAGAGGATACTAACATTAGCATCAGCGAAATTTTTCTGAACAGGCATGCACGCAAAATAAGCGCACTTATAGGAGGCTATGCCCCCAACCTATGATACGCCAGCATGGATATGTATATTCAATGCAATGCTACTTGCGAGTTGGAGTTAGACCACATAAGATAGGATCTCTTAGAAGATTGTTGTTAGACCACATCGAGATAGATTTCTTAGAAGATCGTATTTAAGATCCTCAAATTTCACCATTTATTAGACGATAAATTAATTTAAAATTATCACTCTTTCTGTCTTACGGTAAGAGTTTTATGAACTTTACATTAAGAAAATAATTAAAGAGAGATAAATATTACAAGTGAATTGATGATATAATTGTTCAAAGAATTTATTTATTGCACGTGTAAAAAAGTCTGTTAAGTGTACTCTTTGGTCACACAAACATTATATATACAAATTAAATTATCCAAAACACTATCTTTTATTTATCATTTTGAAAATGAAATTATTACTATATGTACCAAAACAACAAATAGGAAGAGTACGTGTTTTGGAGAAAACTAGTTCCTCCATAAGTTATAAAAAGTCTTGTTTTTAACCCTTAAACCCTAAACTTTAAACCCAATAAAACAACCTTAAACCCTAAGCCCTAAACTTTAAACCCTAAACTTTAGACCTTAAACCCTATAAAACAACCTTAAACCCACCCTCAACCTTAAACCCTATAAAACAACCTTAAACCTTAAACCCAATAAAAACAGGACTTTTTATAACTTATGGAGTAATTTTAATAATATATTGACAAACTTTATTAAACTTTTTGATATAAGCTAGCTGTGTAATGATTCTTTCTCCATGTTATTTGCGCCGATAATTGAGGGGGAGGGGGTGGGCAATGGAATGCACCATTAGCCCGCACTCAATGCATAGAATAGCATGTACTACAATTAAATAATTGATTTCTTTTAGAAAAAAAATAATTAAATTAAAAAATAATTAGATTCAGTTTTATGAAATCTGTTTCACACTAAATAATAAAAAAACAACCATAAGTGCTAGTTTTAATATTATAAAATGTCGACACTTATAAACATTCAAACCGGAACTTACAAATATTCAAACTAACACTTTTAACATTTGCTAAAAGAATACCCGTGGTAGTGTTAATGATTGCTGTTTGTAATGTTAAATAGTGACGGCTGTAGTGTTAAGGATTGCCGGTTGTAGTGTTCAATATGCCGGTGGAATTGTTAAAATAGTGTCATTCCTAGCGTTAAAAAGTGACGATTATATTATTGAAAAGTATAAGTTGTAGTGTCCAAAAGTGCCAATGAGTTTTTAATTTTCGATTATTTACAAAAATGCCAACGCATGTTTTTGAAAATTTTTCACTTATTTACAAAAATATCATTTTGCATTTTGAAAGCACATTTTACATTAAAACGGGTGCAAAACTAGCAAGGCCACTGCACATCAATGGCATCCTCAACGTTATTTAAATGTATGTCCACATAAGTCTAAAAGCTCGGCTACGCGAGAGAAGGCGTGTTGAAGCAATGATCTCACGCTTTTTTTTTTTTTGAGCAACAACCAATGATCTCACTCTAAGAATTAACAAACCCAACTTTTATAATATAAAGATCCATGACTACTTCTCTCGTAGCCCTTCGATTTTGAGATGAAATTTTATTTTGAGATGAAATTTTCAGACATTATCATTAACCAATAAAAATGCACATTATATATTCAATTACACTAGCAAGTTGTAGTTGGTCCACATTGAAAATCGCAGTATTCTGATTTTGATGTACTAAGACTTTAAATATGTTATATTTTGAAAAATACACAGCTGCCTAGAATCCTTAGGTATCAACAAAGCAGTGTGACCATATTTTAAGTAATTAACAATCTTCCTTGATTCAGGTAGCATATGTTTACTGACTGCATTTCGTTCATTATTTACTAGGCTTGATATTCGGGTTTTCCTCCAAAGATATTCCAGGCGGATCTCTCAGTTAGTTTTGATCTCATCTAATGTCTCATGCATTCGGATTTAATCTCGGCCGCTCCTGAATCCTGCATTAATATCCGTCCCTATGGGTGCGTAGTCAGGGCCGGTCCTGTCAAATTTGGGGCCCTAAGCTAATTATACGTTTGGGGCCCTTTTGATTCTTTGTACAAACAAAGATATTGTGTGACGTTCTCAAATCTCTATTTTCCGCCTCTTATCATTCTTCCGTAGACTATGAACGAAAATTAAACAATTGATAAAAAATTGGGATTTATACTTAGCGGGTTGTGTTTGTAATTAAATTGAGTTGAGATAATTGCTAAGAATAAAAAAAATTACAATAAATTTTAATGGTAATTACGAAAGACTTGACCAAATATTTCACAACTTGGTGAGAGAGAAAAAAAAAAGGAAAAAATCATCCCACAACTTAGATTCGAACCCAGGATACACGCATGTGGAAGCAAGTTTCAGGAACCACAATTGCCACTAGAGAAACAAGCTAAGTTGTTATTATTTCGAGGCCTTTTTATATGTACTAAACTTAAAAATTTGAGCCCTAAAATCGACTGAATTTCCGGTGGCCCTAGGCGGCCGCCTCACATTTCTTACATCAGGGCCGGGCCTGTACGTAGTCCGTTTCTTTAAATAACTAAATCAGACAAATATTATACTCATTTTTTGTATAAAAGCTAGCTGTGTAAAACAAGTGAAATGGCCCATACTTCATACATAACTCTGCACATGTTAAGTTATTAAATACATGATTAAAAACATTACACCAGGCTATAAAGGATGCATCCTCCATTCTTCAAAGATTACTACACCTCGATCAATGGCACCTTCAGTTCATTCGATTGCCTTCTTCTTTCTTCTTTTCATTTCATCAACCTTCTCCGCACAAACCAATTTCAAGCCCAAAGCCCTACTTCTTCAAGTCATCAAAGACCCCAAAACCCTACAATACATTACCCACATCAAGCAAAGATCTCCCCTTGTTTCCTTATCCTTTACCGTAGACATTGGCGGCCCATACCTATGGAGTGACTGTGATGCCACGGGCTATGTCTCCTCCACCTACAAATTCTACGATTGTCACACCTCTCAATGCCAACATTCAGCGCAAAATACATTTTGTAACACGTGTGATTCCCATGCTCGACCAGGTTGTCACAACGATTCATGCTCGGGCTTCGTTTATAATATGGTTGCCCCCCTCGGGGTATCTGGGGAGCTTACAGCTGATGTTGTTTCCATTCAATCAACTGATGGGAAGAACCCTCGCAGGTTTGTTAAAGTTCCAGAGTTTTTCTCCTTTTGTACTGATAACAAAACTGATCATGTAATATTGAGGGATCTTGCTAATGGTGTCACGGGTGTTGCTGGTCTTGGTAGGTCTGAGATATCACTTTCTTCTCAGTTCGCGAGGTACTTCAACTACCGTAAGATATTTGGGGTATGCTTGAGTTCTTCTAAAGGTGTAATCTTTCTTGGTGATGGACCTTATGTGTTTTATCCTAATGTTAATGCGGCTTCCAATCTTACTTACACCCCTCTTATAATAAACCGAGGAAAGTGGATAGAGAAGCCCTCTTCAGAATACTTTATCGGGGTCAAATCTATCAAGATAAACGGACATGTTGTTCCGATTAACACTACACTTCTTTCCTTTGACCAAAATGGCGAAGGTGGGACCAAGATCAGTACTGTGAATCCATACACGGTACTTGAACCATCAATTTATGATGCTTTTGTTAAGGCTTTTGTCAAAGCAATGTCCAATGTCTCACGGGTTGCACCAGTTGCACCATTTGAAGTATGTTACGGCTCAAAGAAGATCAGAAGCAACCGTATGGGGTCTGCTGTTCCGCATATTGATTTGGTTTTGCAGAGTGAAAAAGTGTACTGGAGGATATATGGTGGAAACTCAATGGTGAAAGTGAGAAAAGATGTTATTTGTCTTGGTTTTGTGAAGCAGGGGTTGATTTTTCCCGGGCTTGCCATCACAATCGGAGGCCACCAGCTTGAGAACACTCTTCTGCAGTTCAATGTGGCAAAATCGGTGCTTGGCTTTAGCTCCTCCCTTCTCTCCCAGAAAACGAGATGTGCTAACTTCAACTTCACATCTACTTCTTAGTTGCTTTCTGTATTTTACAAGTTTCATTAACAAATGGCCATCATGTTTTGGAATTAATTACCATCTATGTGCACAAAGATTGTTATATTTGACAAGTTCGGTTTTTTTTGTTCTTTTTATAATTTTTGTTCTAACTTATTTGTTACTCCCTCTGTCTCAAACAATTTTGACTAAATTTGTCAACTTAATTACACTTTGACCAAAACTTTATAGAAAATTTGGTGATTTTTAATGAAAATCTTAAAATTCTTATTGATTCACCCTTAAAAATACAATAAATAACATTTTCTAGATTTTTATTAGAATCATTATTTTTTTCTTATATTAAGTCTTGGAATAAGGGCCGAAAGACCAAAATATGCAACGTACTTTTCTATTTTTTTGCAATTAATGCAATGTATTATTTAGTGACGTCTTAATGCAATATGCGTTAAATCAACCTAACGTCGTCAAAAACATAACAAAAATGTAAAGATGTGTTAAAATAACTAACCCATGTTAAAAAAACCTAACCCAAGTCCACCTAGTGCCAATTAGCGGATAATCAACTCTGCGGCAGTTTCCAAAAACATCCGCCCCAACCACCATCTTCTCCAAAACTCATCTTCTTCTTCTAAAATTTTCATCTGATTTTCCATCTTATTCCTTCAATTTCCATTAAAACTTCATCTCCTTCTTCTGGTTTTAATTAACAATAACACAATTGTTTGTAATTTCAATGAAGAAATTATAAACAATTGTGTTGTTGTTTTCTATTGTACATTGTATATTATATAATAAGAATCTCTCCTAAGTGAGAGCCGTTGTATTCTCTCCTTTGTGAGAGCGTATGTTGGTTTTGTTTGTTTATTTGTTTGTTTGTTGTATTTTTTTTTTTCAAAATTGCGACGATTCTAGCATTTTCTCACAATGAAGTGAGTTCTGATGTTCTAACTACACGAGGATTGTTTAGAAATTTTGAGATGCTTGATAGGCGTTTTCTCGCCAACCCGAATTCTGCATATCTCGTGCTCAGCGCAACATTTTACCCCAATGGGGGATTTCGTAAATGCCAGATTGAGGCAGTCTCCAAGTTTCGCTTGGAAAGGAATCCGTACATCTCAAGGTTTAGATATCAAATATAATTCTTGTAAGTTACGAAATAGAACTACAATTGTAATTCTGAGTGAGCCTCCAATCTATGTGGTGTGCCATCTCTTTTTTCATTGTGAATGAAATGAATTATCCTTTGCCTTCAAAAAAAAAAAAGTCCACCTAGTGCCAACATCCCGATCACAGACTCACCATCTTCGGCCTCCCTTTCCTCTCCGCCTTCTCCACCATTGACAACCCTTCAAATGTCTCCCACTCTCTCCGCACCAACTTCCCCTTCACCCCTTCTCTTTACCACTCTTACAACCCCACCACTACCATCACCACCGCCACTGGATCCGCCACGCCGGCGCCTCTTACTCTCACTCTCAAATCTGGCATCAGCCTCTAGGGTTCACCAAATCTCAAATCCGGCGCCTCTTACTCTGTTACTGCCAAACACTCAATCGATTTTTTTTTTGGTATTATGGTGATGGAGAACTCCGAATTACCTGTTACAAAAGGAGTGCCTTTGAATTTGATGTTGGGGGGTTGACGTACCAACGTACCAGGGAATTTGGGAAGCAAAATTGACATAAAGTTTTATTCGATTTTCTTAGGAATCGATTCAATCTTGCTTAGGATTTGAAATTACTAGATTTTGATTTCATTTTAAGTTGGATTTTGTTTCATTCTTTATTCGATTTAAGTTTGATTTTTTGTTCCATGTTTGGTTTAATTTTGTGTTAGAGCATAAATGGGGATGAAAATGAAAGGGGTATTCTTGTTTAACGGTCGTTAATTAGGAATAAAGAGTTTTGTTAAATCAGTAATTGGTGTTTCATTTTTAATGAATTTGTTAATAAAATTTAACGGTTGCATTATTTGAAAAATCACTAAAAAGTACATTGCATTATTCTGTCACTAAATAGTACATTACCTTTTATGAAATACTCCATCCGTTCCGGGTAAGTTTCAACAATTTGTCATTTTGGGCATTCCACTTAAGTTGCAACAATGCCAAATAAGGAAACTCTTTATTACTTTTATAATCCTCCACTCATTCTCTCCCTTCCTCCCAACCACTCATTATTCTCCACTCATTCTCTCTCTTCCTCCCAACCACTCATTATTCTCCTTTCTTAATTTTTATGCTTCCCCTTTCATGTTGCAACTTACCCAGAACGGAGGGAGTATGAGGTATAGTCATTGCATGATTTAATTATTTTTCCGGTTAATATGTAATTAATCGGAACATAACGCTCTTCTCAAGAATCATATGTCGGTTCTTCTCTCTCTCTCTCTCTCTCTCTCTCAAAATCTTATAGGCTGGAGATGAGTATTTTGGAAAAGTATGACCCGGATGTTGATTGGGCTAGCAACACTGATAATTACATGAGCTTTGGACCCTAGGCCCCCTGGGCCAGATCATAAACCCATAAAGACCCATGGCCAGATCAAAATTCCATCTAGCCCCTCCAGAGCTAACCCACTCCCAACCCAGCCCGTACCTAACCCGCCCAGCCCGTACCCGCCGCCCAGCCCAGCCAGCCCAGACCCGCAGCCCACCCAGTCCAGCCCGTACCAGCAATCCACCCAGCCCAGACCCGCAGCCCACCCAGCCCAGCCCGTTTGATTAATAAAAAGGAAATATGCGGCACCTAGGATTCGAACCCCAAACCATTTTATGGAAACTTATGCCTTAACCACCAAACCAAGTCAGCTTTTGATTAATATTTTGCAATATGTACTATTAGTATCTTCGCATGGGCGAAACTAAATGAAAAAAAAATGAGATTCTCATTCAATTAATAAAATTCTTGATTATTAAAAAAAAAAATTTGTAAAATAAAAAATTAGAAAAATGAAAAACATGATTAAAAAATATAAAGTATCTAAATCTTTTATTAGAAAACAAATATGAAATACCTAACAAAATAAATTAAATTATAATTGTGCAATATCGTATTTGAATATTTTTTTTCATATATTTTTTATTATTATCCTCCAGTAAAAGCGTTTATTTACATAAATAACACCATTTAACTCCTTTAATTACTGAAATACCAGCCTAGGCATTTATTTATATAATTGTCATTGCACTCATCACATACTTAAGTTATAAGACTTATATTACACTTATACTTGGGGTATAAGACTAAAATTACTCTTATACCTAAGGTATAAGACTAAAATTACTCTTATACTTAAGGTATAAGACTAAAATTTACTTATACCTAATGTATAAGACTAAAATTACTATTATACCTAAGGTAAGACTAATATTGCTCTTATACCTAAGGTATAAAAGTAATAAAATCACATTTTACAAATTTTCTTAAAAAACATTAAAAAAAAAATTCTCATATTTTATTTTTATTCCGCTCATATTTAGGTATAAGACAAGAATTAATCTTATACCTAAGGTATAAGAGTTATTTAATTATTTTTTAATAATTTATTAATTTTTAACATTTTTAAAATCATTCTCATATATTTTTAATATTAACTCTTATACCGAAAGTATAAGACTATTTATTACTCTTATACCTAGGGTATAAGACTACAATTACACTTATACCTAAGGTATAAGACTAAAATTACACTTATACCTAAGGTATAAGACTACAATTACCTTATACCTAAGGTATAAGACTAAAATTACTATTACACCTAATGTAAGACTAATATTGCTCTTATACCTAAGGTATAAAATTAATAAAATCACATTTTTTAAATTTTCTTAAAAAACATAAAAAAAAAAGGTCTCATATTTTATTTTTATTCTGCTCATATACTTAGGTATAAGACAAGAATTAATCTTATACCTAGGGTATAAGAGTTATTAAATTATTTTTTAATAATTTTTTACATTTAAAAAAATCATTCTTATATATTTTTAATATTAACTCTTATACCCAAAGTATAAGACTAGTTCTTCTCTTATACTTTAGATATGAGAGTAATTATTTTCACATTAAATCCCCATCTTTTTAAAAAATATATACCTAAAATATAAGACTAGAATTACTCTTATATTTAAGGTATAAGAGTTATTTAATTTATTTTCTTCTAATTCTCATATTTTCAGTATATAATAGACTTAGTTGGTGTCATTTATGTAAATAAATGCCTTAACAGAAGGGTAATAATTAAAAAATTATAAAAGTTTCTGAAATAATGTATTTTCGCAATTACAATTTAATTTATTTTTTAGGTCTTTCATTTTTTTAATAAAAATCTTTAGATATTTTATATTCTTAAATCATGTTTTTAATATTCTAATATATATATATTAAAAGATTTGTTTTTTTGTGAATATTCAAGATTTTCATTAATTGATTTAAAATCTCAATTTTTGTAATTTAGTTTCGTACAGACTGCTGTTACTAATAATAAATATTGCAAAATGTGAACAAAGCAATGCATTGGTTTAGTGGTTTAGACATGGTTGGCCTTGGAAAGGTCTTGGGTTCGAAACTCATACTCAACATTTTTGGTTTTAATTAAAAAAGGGGGGCTTGGAGTGAGTTTTGGATCAGGGGCGACGGGCGGGCTGGTCGTTGGTTCTGGATCCGGGGCGGGTAGGCGGATCGGGCCTGGGCATTGGGCTTGGACTGCTTGGTGGTTAAGTGGGCAGCAGTGATGGGTTTTTGGGCTTTTAGAGAATTTTGATTTGGACATTGGGTGGAGGTGGAATTTTGAATCTCATGTGGACTTTTATGGAAAAAAGATCTAGGAGAAGGGGCCTCATGGAATTATGCCTAATTACATCTCCCTAGCTACAGTTTGCACTTGGGTCGTACGATTCTTTTTTCTCTCTTCTATAGAAAGATCCTGTCTAGGAATGACCCTTAAAATGTACTCCCTCCGTCCCTATTTACCTTACAAAAATTATCATTTTGGGTGTTCCTAATTACATTATAAAATCTCAAAAAGGAAACTTTTAAACATTTTTTAAATAGTGGGACCCACTTATCATACTCACAACAACTATCCACTTACTTTTCTCTACCCACTTTCTCTCTCCCACTCAACTATCTACACTCACAACACATCAACTTTACAATCAGTTTTTTAATTTTTGTGCAAAGCCTCATTTTTATTTTTATAAGGTAAATAGGGACGGAGGGAGTAAGTGCTGGTCAAAGTTGGAGTTCTTTAGCTACGCTACTATACTTGTTTTTATCATTTTGCGCAATAATGAAGCACGTGGTTCAGCATTAATTTGCTTTTGACACTCCCACATAGACATGTCCAAACGGTTCCGGTTCCGGTTCCCGGTTCCGGAACCGCCGGTTCCCGGTTCCCAAATGGGCGGAACCGTATTCGAACCATCTTAATCCGGTTCCCGGTTCTAACCGCCGGTTCCGGTTCCGGTTCCGACGGTTCCACCGGTTCCATCTCACCATCTACTAAGTATGTAATACTCCCTCCGTCCCAAAATATTTGTAGTTTAAAATGTAATACTCCCGCCATTTCAAAATACTTGTAGTTTAAGGAGTTGAAGTTTGTCCCAAAATATTTGTAGTTTTGCTATTATCTATACATTTTTGACATTTGTTTATCAAATACTCCCTCCGTCCCAGCTCACTTGAGACTTTTTGACCAAAACTGGTCAACTTAAGGTCGGTTTGACCAAGACTTTATAGAAATATTTATGATCCGAACAAAAATTAAAAAAATGTAAAATGACCACCATTAAAAATCCACTCAATAACAATTTTTAAAAAGTTTTTTGGAACATAAATATTTCTATAAAGTGTTGGTCAAACCGACCTTAAGTTGACCAGTTTTGGTCAAAAAGTCTCAAGTGAGCTGGGACGGAGGGAGTATTCCCTTATTTATAATAGTGTTATCAATGTAAAAGTATAAAATTGTCTTGATACTTGAAATGTTCCAAGAGTAATATAGTCCATTACACATGTATTAATTTTTTTTCTTAATTTGTGTGAAAATCCTAGAACTACAAGTATTTTGGGACGGAGGGAGTATGTATATCAGTATATACCGTTCGGTTCCCGGTTCCCGGTTCTCGGTTCCGGTCCTCGGTTCCCGGTTCCGCCGGTTCCTCGGTTCTAAATATGTTGGATTCGTATTCGAACCGTTTTAATCCGGTTCTCGGTTCCGTTCGGTTCCCGGTTCCGGCGGTTCCCGGTTCTCGCCGGTTCCCGGTTCCGGTTCTACCCGCCGGTTCCGTCGGTTCCCGGTTCTATTTGGACATGTCTACTCCCACATGCCAGAAAAGAAGATAAGGTATGGCTACGATCATTCCAGAAAACAAGATTGAAATGGCAAGCAAATTGACAGTGGGTGAGCAGCGAAATTGTTAGGATCGGAAGGTAGTATATTTGTGATGGAGGAATTTAGATAAAATCGGCAGAAGGTAAGTTTCACTTAGGCGTGATTACGCCTATGTCTAAAGAGTCTTCTTTAGAATATTTTAAAAAGTATAGATGAGAAGGCTATTTTATATTTCTTCAACTCATACTTTGCATCAACCATTACATGGCTATTTATACTACACATAAGAAAAATCTAGAGAGACTTTACATGATCTCTAACTTATCATTAAAGAGATACATGTTCTACTTTATTCATAAACCAACTAGTAAATGTACTAAACTATTCAAATAACCATAACCACTAAGACCTTTGATATTTCCTGCACATGCACATTAATCAACATACTCCCCCTTAATGTGCTGCCACAACTCCAAGATACTCCCTCAATTGTTGAAACTTTTCTTTTGGAAGTGCCTTTGTAAATATGTCCGCAACTTGCTCCTCACTCTTGCAATAGTTGAGCTCAATCTCACCTTTTTCAATAGCCTCATGAATGAAATGATGTTTGATCGCAATATGACGACTACAACTATGAAAAACTAGATTCTTAGCCATAGCAATTGCAGATTTATTATCACAAAAAACTGTAGTAGCCTTCTTTTGAATCTCACCAACATCCTCCAAAATTCTTCGAAGCCATATAGCTTGAGATTTAGCTATAGCAGCTGAAAAATATTCAGCTTCGGGAGATGATTGAGCCACGGACTTTTGTTTCTTTGATAACCAAGAAATCATTCCCAAAACCAAGTGAAAATGCATAGCCGGAGGTACTTTTCATATCATCAACTCAACCTCCCCAATCACTATCACAATAACCACTCAACTTAACACTAGGATTCTTCTCATACTTGATGCCAAAATTTGTAGTACCTCAACAATCTCTTTGCGGCACCAAAATGATTTTGACTCGGATCTTGCATAAATATTGACAACAAACTTGCACCAAACTTGCACCAAACATGATATCTGGTCTTGTTGCGGTAAGATACAACAAGTTTCCAACCAAACTTCTATAAAGCGAACCATCAACCTTTTTTACTCCATCATCTTTCAACAATTTTTCACTCACCACAAGAGGTGTTGCCGTAGGATTGCAATCATGCATCCCAAATTTAGCTAAAATATTTTCAGCATATTTCTTTTGACAAATAAATACACCATCTTCTTTTTGATAAATCTTCATACCAAGAAAATGATGTAGCAAGCCCATATCATTCATCTCATATCTCTTCATCATATCCTTCTTGAATTCAAGGATCATTTTTTCATTGTTACCGGTGTAAAGCAAATCATCAACATAACGAGCAACAATAAGAATCAATGTTGCTATACCAAGCACGAGGCGCTTGCTTCAACCCATATAATGCCTTCTTCAATTTGTACACCTTGTCCTCTTCACCTTTGTGCATGAAACCTTGGGGTTGCTCCACATAGATCTCTTCTTCCAATTTTCCATTCAAAAACGCAGATTTCACATCCAATTGATAAAGCTTCCATGATTTTTGGGCTGCTATGGAAATACAGCCTTGCTACTGGTGAAAATGTTTCATTGAAATCAACTCCGGGCTGTTGTGTATACCCTTTAGCCACCAATCTTGCCTTCTTTTTCTTGATTGACCCATCCGGATTTATATTTACTTTGAAAACCCATTTCACTCCAATGATCTCCTTATCATTTGGTTTCTCAACTAGCTCCCAAATCTTGTTATTCTCTATGGAATGAATTTCTTCCTCCATTGCTTTTCTCCACTCTTTCTCCTTGTAAGCTTCTTCAAAATTTTCTGGTTCTAAAACACAAAAATTGCATCTTGCATAAACATCACTCAAGCTCCTCCTTTTTCCTGCGGAACTGGGAGAGGATGAACTTGAACTTGAACTTCTTGGAGAGCTTCCGGGTGAATCCGGACCATTATTTGGATGATCTTCATCAAGATCCCCGCCTTCACTATTTTCTTCTTCAACATCACTTTCATCATCACCGTGAAAAACTCCACCATATTCCTTTTTTCTTCCAATCCGAAGAAGCATTCTCATCAAACAACACATCTCGACTAATCAAAACTTTGTTGTCTTTCAAACTCCAAACTCGGTAGCCTTTTGACATGGTACTATACCCAATAAAGATACACTTTTCACTTGCTTCATCTAGCTATCTCCTTTTTTTCTTTTGGAACTTGAGAGTAACAAATACACCCGAACACCTTCAAATGTCTCAAATATGGCTTTCTTCCACTCCATGCTTCAAATGGTGTTTTATTGAACAATGCCTTTGTGGGACTTCTATTAATTAAGTACACGGCGCTATTCACAGCTTCACCCCAAAAACTCTTCGGCAATCCTTTTGCATGAATCATCGACTTAGCCATTTCTTCCAACGTTTGATTTTTCTGCTGACTTACTCCATTTTGTTGCGGAGTATAGCGAACCGTTGTAAGGATCCCGCCCCAAAAAACACGAGCACATTTCAAGGGCGAAATACCAAACGCGGGAACCGGACCAATTTAACGGAGTCGCCACATTTTGTTAATTTTAAACCCAACACAATGACAAAGGTTTGAGTTCAAAGGTTCGGAGATCAGGTTACAACTTGGGAAGAGTTTTTACGTCCTCCAAAGTTGCCTCGGATAAAGCCGAGTCTCCCTTGTTAGTTAACAAAAGTGCATGTGTGTGTGTGTGTTTTAACGGAAAATCTTTGTTTTAACTTTTTATTTATCTTTTCAACTGAAAAAGGGTTTGTTTGACAAGAAAACAGAAGACAGAAGGGAAAAATGGTCAATCTCCCCATACGGCCAAAATAGCCGTACGGATGGGGAGACCATTCCTGGGATTTTACAGTTTGTTCAAGCAACAGTCCAATTCCAGGCAGAAACAGAGCATTCTGCTTGAACTGGACCAAACTGTTCTGATTCCAGTTTGTTATTCCAACACAAAACAACATTAACAACTCATTCCTATGCCATTTGATCATCAAAGAACCTCCCAAAACAAGAGTTTGGGCGTGATCAAATGCAATCATGGGAGAAAAATGAAAAAGGTGGCCAATATGCCCGTTTGAGCCATAGTGACCATTTGATGAGTAAAGATTGAAACTTTATCATCAAAATGGCTCTTCTAGGCAAGATTAATCCTTTAGGGACAAGAACAAACCATAAAGATTGGATCTTTATTACCCAAATTTGGGAATTTTGGGCTAGATCAAGGTGATGAGGATAAAGATTGAGACTTTATCCTCAACATGATCATCATAGCTTAAAATGAGCAAAATGAACAACAAGAGCATCATCCATGACAAGAATGTAAATGAACAATCAACATGCCATGGTCAAACTAGGTTTGAACCTCTTCCACACAAAGTATGGAGGGCACCTTTGATAATCTCATGGCTTGGACTAGGAAATATAAATAATAATAGATATATGTATATTGCTTGAATGGACAAGACTTGCAAGAATGTAAAGATCAATAATAAATGACAAGATCAAAGATAAATAGAGTTCTTAGATGAAGAGAAGGGAGGGGGAGAAGGTGGCTTTACCTATCTTGGTTTAGGCCAATCTTCCTTTCTCTCTTTCACTCTTTGTTCACTCTTACTCACACTATTCTGAGGTGAATTCGACAGAGTAACCTTAGTTCTAATGTTTCTCCCCCCTGAAATGATCAGCAAGGGGTTCTATTTATAGGGACTGAGGGTGCCCAAACCAGCCGTACGGCTAGGCCCCTCTAGTACCCAAAGCATCCGTACGGCTCAGCCTGGCGAGCTTCTGGATTTTTCCAATTTTATACCAGAGTAGTCCTGGAATTTATAGCTTATCCTAGGGAGGTCCTGGCCTATTAGCTTATCCCTGAAACGGTGCTAAGGCTACCTCTAAGATAGGTCGGTTTTAGATTGGGGTACTTACAGAGCCCCTCGGCAACGTCGCTTCGAAGGAGCGGGGTTGTCGATAGAAATAAGCATCCCAATCTGACGGGACGACGGCTTTAACCGATTTTGGTTGCATGGCTGGATCTAGTGGTATAGGATTCCTACGTATCCCGTTCGCGGGGAATCAAGCCTAACGTAGTTCGGAGGTACGCGGGGTTACTTAGATCCGCAAGGAGGCATGACTCTAGGGGTCAGAGGCGAGACATGGTCAACTTGGCTCTATGGGAGAGGGTTGACTTGCTGGGGATACGGTCAACTTGATCTATAGGAGAGGGTTGACTTACACGGGACAGATTTTTACTGGGCTTACGTCGGGGATAGCCTATGGTGACTATTCTAAGTCCCAGCTTGACCGGGGTCAACTCCATCTTCGGGGAGATTGATGGGAAAACTGGTCTTACTTCCCTCTAAGGACTGCTGGGACAAAGGCTCTAGCCTATAACAACTATTCTAAGTCTAAGCTTGACCGGGGTCAACTCCGTCTTTGGGGAGATTGACGGGAAAACTGGTCTTACGTCCCTCTAAGGACTGCAGGGACAAAGGCTCTAGCCTATAATGACTATTCTAAGTCATAGCTTGACCGGGGTCAACTCCATCTTTGGGGAGATTGACGGGAAAACTGGTCTTACGTCCCTTTAAGGACTGCCGGGACAAAGCCTCTAGCCTATAACGACTATTCTAAGTCTAAGCTTGACCGTGGTCAACTCCGTCTTTGGGGAGATTGACGGGAAAACTGGTCTTACGTCCCTCTAAGGACTGCCAGGACAAAGGCTCTAGCCTATAACGACTATTCTAAGTCTAAGCTTGACCGGGGTCAACTCCGTCTTTGGGGAGATTGACGGGAAAACTGGTCTTACGTCCCTCTAAGGACTGCCAGGACAAAGGCTCTAGCCTATAACGACTATTCTAAGTCTAAGCTTGACCGGGGTCAACTCCGTCTTTGGGGAGATTGACGGGAAAACTGGTCTTACGTCCCTCTAAGGACTGCCGGGACAAAGGCTCTAGCCTATAACGACTATTCTAAGTCTAAGCTTGACCGGGGTCAACTCCGTCTTTGGGGAGATTGACGGGAAAACTGGTCTTACGTCCCTCTAAGGACTGCCGGGACAAAGGCTCTAGCCTATAACGACTATTCTAAGTCATAGCTTGACCGGGGTCAACTCTATCTTTGGGGAGATTGACGGGAAAACTGGTCTTACGTCCCTCTAAGGACTGCCAGGACAAAGGCTCTAGCCTATAACGACTATTCTAAGTCATAGCTTGACCGGGGTCAACTCTGTCTTTGGGGAGATTGACGGGAAAACTAGTCTTATGTCTCACTAGGGACGGCCGGGATAAAGGCTCTAGCCTATAATGACTATTCTGAGTCAAGGTTTGGTCAACTCCATCTTTGGGGAGTTTTGACGGGAAAATTGGTCTTACGTCTCACTAGGGACGACCGGGATAAAGGCTCTAGCCTATAACGACTATTCTAAGTCATAGCTTGACCGGGGTCAACTCTATCTTTGGGGAGATTGACGGGAAAACTGGTCTTACGTCCCTTTAAGGACTGTCGGGACAAAGGCTCTAGCCTATAACGACTATTCTAAGTCTAAGCTTGACCGGGGTCAACTCCGTCTTTGGGGAGATTGACGGGAAAACTGGTCTTACGTCCCTCTAAGGACTGCCGGGACAAAGGCTCTAGCCTATAACGACTATTCTAAGTCTAAGCTTGACCGGGGTCAACTCCGTCTTTGGGGAGATTGACGGGAAAACTGGTCTTACGTCCCTCTAAGGACTGCCAGGACAAAGGCTCTAGCCTATAACGACTATTCTAAGTCTAAGCTTGACCGGGGTCAACTCCGTCTTTGGGGAGATTGACGGGAAAACTGGTCTTACGTCCCTCTAAGGACTGCCGGGACAAAGGCTCTAGCCTATAACGACTATTCTAAGTCTAAGCTTGACCGGGGTCAACTCCGTCTTTGGGGAGATTGACGGGAAAACTGGTCTTACGTCCCTCTAAGGACTGCCGGGACAAAGGCTCTAGCCTATAACGACTATTCTAAGTCATAGCTTGACCGGGGTCAACTCTATCTTTGGGGAGATTGACGGGAAAACTGGTCTTACGTCCCTCTAAGGACTGCCGGGACAAAGGCTCTAGCCTATAACGACTATTCTAAGTCATAGCTTGACCGGGGTCAACTCTGTCTTTGGGGAGATTGACGGGAAAACTAGTCTTATGTCTCACTAGGGACGGCCGGGATAAAGGCTCTAGCCTATAATGACTATTCTGAGTCAAGGTTTGGTCAACTCCATCTTTGGGGAGTTTTGACGGGAAAATTGGTCTTACGTCTCACTACGGACGACCGGGATAAAGGCTCTAGCCTATAACGACTATTCTAAGTCATAGCTTGACCGGGGTCAACTCTATCTTTGGGGAGATTGACGGGAAAACTGGTCTTACGTCCCTTTAAGGACTGTCGGGACAAAGGCTCTAGCCTATAACGACTATTCTAAGTCTAAGCTTGACCGGGGTCAACTCCGTCTTTGGGGAGATTGACGGGAAAACTGGTCTTACGTCCCTCTAAGGACTGCCGGGACAAAGGCTCTAGCCTATAACGACTATTCTAAGTCTAAGCTTGACCGGGGTCAACTCCGTCTTTGGGGAGATTGACGGGAAAACTGGTCTTACGTCCCTCTAAGGACTGCCAGGACAAAGGCTCTAGCCTATAACGACTATTCTAAGTCTAAGCTTGACCGGGGTCAACTCCGTCTTTGGGGAGATTGACGGGAAAACTGGTCTTACGTCCCTCTAAGGACTGCCGGGACAAAGGCTCTAGCCTATAACGACTATTCTAAGTCTAAGCTTGACCGGGGTCAACTCCGTCTTTGGGGAGATTGACGGGAAAACTGGTCTTACGTCCCTCTAAGGACTGCCGGGACAAAGGCTCTAGCCTATAACGACTATTCTAAGTCATAGCTTGACCGGGGTCAACTCTATCTTTGGGGAGATTGACGGGAAAACTGGTCTTACGTCCCTCTAAGGACTGCCGGGACAAAGGCTCTAGCCTATAACGACTATTCTAAGTCTAAGCTTGACCGGGGTCAACTCCGTCTTTGGGGAGATTGACGGGAAAACTGGTCTTACGTCCCTCTAAGGACTGCCAGGACAAAGGCTCTAGCCTATAACGACTATTCTAAGTCTAAGCTTGACCGGGGTCAACTCCGTCTTTGGGGAGATTGACGGGAAAACTGGTCTTACGTCCCTCTAAGGACTGCCGGGACAAAGGCTCTAGCCTATAACGACTATTCTAAGTCTAAGCTTGACCGGGGTCAACTCCGTCTTTGGGGAGATTGACGGGAAAACTGGTCTTACGTCCCTCTAAGGACTGCCGGGACAAAGGCTCTAGCCTATAACGACTATTCTAAGTCATAGCTTGACCGGGGTCAACTCTATCTTTGGGGAGATTGACGGGAAAACTGGTCTTACGTCCCTCTAAGGACTGCCAGGACAAAGGCTCTAGCCTATAACGACTATTCTAAGTCATAGCTTGACCGGGGTCAACTCTGTCTTTGGGGAGATTGACGGGAAAACTAGTCTTATGTCTCACTAGGGACGGCCGGGATAAAGGCTCTAGCCTATAATGACTATTCTGAGTCAAGGTTTGGTCAACTCCATCTTTGGGGAGTTTTGACGGGAAAATTGGTCTTACGTCTCACTAGGGACGACCGGGATAAAGGCTCTAGCCTATAACGACTATTCTAAGTCATAGCTTGACCGGGGTCAACTCTATCTTTGGGGAGATTGACGGGAAAACTGGTCTTACGTCCCTTTAAGGACTGTCGGGACAAAGGCTCTAGCCTATAACGACTATTCTAAGTCTAAGCTTGACCGGGGTCAACTCCGTCTTTGGGGAGATTGACGGGAAAACTGGTCTTACGTCCCTCTAAGGACTGCCGGGACAAAGGCTCTAGCCTATAACGACTATTCTAAGTCTAAGCTTGACCGGGGTCAACTCCGTCTTTGGGGAGATTGACGGGAAAACTGGTCTTACGTCCCTCTAAGGACTGCCAGGACAAAGGCTCTAGCCTATAACGACTATTCTAAGTCTAAGCTTGACCGGGGTCAACTCCGTCTTTGGGGAGATTGACGGGAAAACTGGTCTTACGTCCCTCTAAGGACTGCCGGGACAAAGGCTCTAGCCTATAACGACTATTCTAAGTCTAAGCTTGACCGGGGTCAACTCCGTCTTTGGGGAGATTGACGGGAAAACTGGTCTTACGTCCCTCTAAGGACTGCCGGGACAAAGGCTCTAGCCTATAACGACTATTCTAAGTCATAGCTTGACCGGGGTCAACTCTATCTTTGGGGAGATTGACGGGAAAACTGGTCTTACGTCCCTCTAAGGACTGCCGGGACAAAGGCTCTAGCCTATAACGACTATTCTAAGTCATAGCTTGACCGGGGTCAACTCTGTCTTTGGGGAGATTGACGGGAAAACTAGTCTTATGTCTCACTAGGGACGGCCGGGATAAAGGCTCTAGCCTATAATGACTATTCTGAGTCAAGGTTTGGTCAACTCCATCTTTGGGGAGTTTTGACGGGAAAATTGGTCTTACGTCTCACTACGGACGACCGGGATAAAGGCTCTAGCCTATAACGACTATTCTAAGTCATAGCTTGACCGGGGTCAACTCTATCTTTGGGGAGATTGACGGGAAAACTGGTCTTACGTCCCTTTAAGGACTGTCGGGACAAAGGCTCTAGCCTATAACGACTATTCTAAGTCTAAGCTTGACCGGGGTCAACTCCGTCTTTGGGGAGATTGACGGGAAAACTGGTCTTACGTCCCTCTAAGGACTGCCGGGACAAAGGCTCTAGCCTATAACGACTATTCTAAGTCTAAGCTTGACCGGGGTCAACTCCGTCTTTGGGGAGATTGACGGGAAAACTGGTCTTACGTCCCTCTAAGGACTGCCAGGACAAAGGCTCTAGCCTATAACGACTATTCTAAGTCTAAGCTTGACCGGGGTCAACTCCGTCTTTGGGGAGATTGACGGGAAAACTGGTCTTACGTCCCTCTAAGGACTGCCGGGACAAAGGCTCTAGCCTATAACGACTATTCTAAGTCTAAGCTTGACCGGGGTCAACTCCGTCTTTGGGGAGATTGACGGGAAAACTGGTCTTACGTCCCTCTAAGGACTGCCGGGACAAAGGCTCTAGCCTATAACGACTATTCTAAGTCATAGCTTGACCGGGGTCAACTCTATCTTTGGGGAGATTGACGGGAAAACTGGTCTTACGTCCCTCTAAGGACTGCCGGGACAAAGGCTCTAGCCTATAACGACTATTCTAAGTCTAAGCTTGACCGGGGTCAACTCCGTCTTTGGGGAGATTGACGGGAAAACTGGTCTTACGTCCCTCTAAGGACTGCCAGGACAAAGGCTCTAGCCTATAACGACTATTCTAAGTCTAAGCTTGACCGGGGTCAACTCCGTCTTTGGGGAGATTGACGGGAAAACTGGTCTTACGTCCCTCTAAGGACTGCCGGGACAAAGGCTCTAGCCTATAACGACTATTCTAAGTCTAAGCTTGACCGGGGTCAACTCCGTCTTTGGGGAGATTGACGGGAAAACTGGTCTTACGTCCCTCTAAGGACTGCCGGGACAAAGGCTCTAGCCTATAACGACTATTCTAAGTCATAGCTTGACCGGGGTCAACTCTATCTTTGGGGAGATTGACGGGAAAACTGGTCTTACGTCCCTCTAAGGACTGCCAGGACAAAGGCTCTAGCCTATAACGACTATTCTAAGTCATAGCTTGACCGGGGTCAACTCTGTCTTTGGGGAGATTGACGGGAAAACTAGTCTTATGTCTCACTAGGGACGGCCGGGATAAAGGCTCTAGCCTATAATGACTATTCTGAGTCAAGGTTTGGTCAACTCCATCTTTGGGGAGTTTTGACGGGAAAATTGGTCTTACGTCTCACTAGGGACGACCGGGATAAAGGCTCTAGCCTATAACGACTATTCTAAGTCATAGCTTGACCGGGGTCAACTCTATCTTTGGGGAGATTGACGGGAAAACTGGTCTTACGTCCCTTTAAGGACTGTCGGGACAAAGGCTCTAGCCTATAACGACTATTCTAAGTCTAAGCTTGACCGGGGTCAACTCCGTCTTTGGGGAGATTGACGGGAAAACTGGTCTTACGTCCCTCTAAGGACTGCCGGGACAAAGGCTCTAGCCTATAACGACTATTCTAAGTCTAAGCTTGACCGGGGTCAACTCCGTCTTTGGGGAGATTGACGGGAAAACTGGTCTTACGTCCCTCTAAGGACTGCCAGGACAAAGGCTCTAGCCTATAACGACTATTCTAAGTCTAAGCTTGACCGGGGTCAACTCCGTCTTTGGGGAGATTGACGGGAAAACTGGTCTTACGTCCCTCTAAGGACTGCCGGGACAAAGGCTCTAGCCTATAACGACTATTCTAAGTCTAAGCTTGACCGGGGTCAACTCCGTCTTTGGGGAGATTGACGGGAAAACTGGTCTTACGTCCCTCTAAGGACTGCCGGGACAAAGGCTCTAGCCTATAACGACTATTCTAAGTCATAGCTTGACCGGGGTCAACTCTATCTTTGGGGAGATTGACGGGAAAACTGGTCTTACGTCCCTCTAAGGACTGCCGGGACAAAGGCTCTAGCCTATAACGACTATTCTAAGTCATAGCTTGACCGGGGTCAACTCTGTCTTTGGGGAGATTGACGGGAAAACTAGTCTTATGTCTCACTAGGGACGGCCGGGATAAAGGCTCTAGCCTATAATGACTATTCTGAGTCAAGGTTTGGTCAACTCCATCTTTGGGGAGTTTTGACGGGAAAATTGGTCTTACGTCTCACTACGGACGACCGGGATAAAGGCTCTAGCCTATAACGACTATTCTAAGTCATAGCTTGACCGGGGTCAACTCTATCTTTGGGGAGATTGACGGGAAAACTGGTCTTACGTCCCTTTAAGGACTGTCGGGACAAAGGCTCTAGCCTATAACGACTATTCTAAGTCTAAGCTTGACCGGGGTCAACTCCGTCTTTGGGGAGATTGACGGGAAAACTGGTCTTACGTCCCTCTAAGGACTGCCGGGACAAAGGCTCTAGCCTATAACGACTATTCTAAGTCTAAGCTTGACCGGGGTCAACTCCGTCTTTGGGGAGATTGACGGGAAAACTGGTCTTACGTCCCTCTAAGGACTGCCAGGACAAAGGCTCTAGCCTATAACGACTATTCTAAGTCTAAGCTTGACCGGGGTCAACTCCGTCTTTGGGGAGATTGACGGGAAAACTGGTCTTACGTCCCTCTAAGGACTGCCGGGACAAAGGCTCTAGCCTATAACGACTATTCTAAGTCATAGCTTGACCGGGGTCAACTCCATCTTTGGGGAGATTGACGGGAAAACTGGTCTTACGTCCCTCTAAGGACCGCTGGGACAAAGGCTCTAGTCTATAACGACCATTCTAAGTCATAGCTTGACCGGGGTCAACTCCATCTTTGGGGAGATTGACGGGAAAACTGGTCTTACGTCCCTCTAAGGACTGCCGGGACAAAGGCTCTAGCCTATAACGACTATTCTAAGTCATAGATTGACCGGGGTCAACTCCGTCTTTGGGGAGATTGACGGGAAAACATGTCTTACGTCTCACTAGGGACGGCCGGGATAAAGGCTCTAGCCTATAATGACTATTCTGAGTCAAGGTTTGGTCAACTCCATCTTTGGGGAGTTTTGACAGGAAAATTGGTCTTACGTCTCACTAGGGACGGCCGGGATAAAGGCTCTAGCCTATAATGACTATTCTGAGTCAAGGTTTGGTCAACTCCATCTTTGGGGAGTTTTGACAGGAAAATTGGCCTTACGTCTCACTAGGGATGGCCGGGATAAAGGCTCTAGCCTATAATGACTATTCTGAGTCAAGGTTTTAATCTAAAGGGTCACTCGGGGGATGAAGGTTTTAATCTAAAGGGGTCACTCTGGGGACGAAGGTTTTTTAACCTAAAGGGTCACTCGGGGGACGAAGATTTGGTCAAGCCTACACTGCGGGATGGTTGACACATTTTCTTGATACCAGGAAAGAGCCTAGGGGTGACCTTCAAGACTCATTGTGGACAAAAAGGGTCCAAGACTTTGGAAAAATCATTTTGAGGGGAGATCAAAAGCATTTTGCTTGAAACATTGTCTTTGATAAATGATGCCAAATGGCCAAATTTGAAAATGCTTACTTTTGAAGGCAAATCTTTTAACGAAACATGTTTAGTCAAATTTTGGTTTTAACTTAACCGCGAGGTTTATATGCATAAAGTCCTTTTGATCTTTGTCCATTTCTTAGGAGCAGTCGGGAGTAGAGAAACCTCTAGTTGTCGATGTCGGGGTAGCCCCATGTCGTTGTTCCTATTGATGGCGACGTAGCCCCAATGTCATTGAATGTGTCGGGGTAGCCCCATGTCCTTGTTGCTGTTGATGGTAGCATAGCCCCCATGTGATTGAATGTCTCGGAGTAGCCCCATGTCCTTGTGGAGGTAGCCCCAATGTCGTCTTCCGACTTTTGATGTTGGCGTGGACCCGTTGTCGTCTCGCGGCCTTTGATGACGTTAGGAACCCATCCCTTTTTTCATGACACACTCTTTCTTTTGCCTAGGCCGCCCTTTCGGGTTTTCAACCTAGCGGGCATCTCTTTTGCGTCTTTTATGGCACACCCTGTTTTTTGCCTAGGCCGCCCTTACGGGTTTTCAACCTAGCGGGCTACTTTTTTGGTGCCTTTCTTCTTTTTTTTTTTCTTCATATAAGTGATCCAGCCGACTTGATAGAACGAGGACTTAATATATCTTTTGGAGGAGACATGCAAGGGCCTTTATTTAGGCGGGAGAGAGTCCCTTTATTTTGGTGAACAATGTATTATCATGGAACGAGAGGAAGCCCTTGCTCGACATAATGCAAGTGTTTAGCTCTTTCCTAAGATGTAGAGAGAAGAAGACTTGTTGAGACATTTGAAACTTTCCCTAGTTAATATCATCAAATGATTGCTGGAATGGACCATGTTTATTATTAAGTCAAGATTATAACAAGCAATTAGCCTTAACATGTATAAATGTTGTGATCAATTAAGATTAAGATTCGATCAATGGCAAGATCAAAAGGTGTTTATGGGGAGATTGGTCATTATCTGGGAAATTGGTCATTGATGGGACCAAGGGAAGAGAACCGGGTCATTTTGGGAGGATCGAGGTTTGATGGATTCATTTCATACTGTGACCGGACCCGAAGGTTGCCTACGTTCCCTTCAGTTTGTGGAGCTCAGGTCGCCGTAGTTCGGCCGTGGGGCCTTCTTTTGCTGGGGTTGGTGTCCTTTCGAAGGATGTTGTTGCTTTGCTGATGTAGATCGCTTTTCTTTGCGGTGAACTCCTCGGGATGTTCTTTGAGGTGGACTTTTGCAGTGAACTTGGTTAGCTTTTGAGGTAAACTTCCCCTTTGCCAATATTCATTTGCTTTCCTTTTTTCCATTATCCATTTCTTTCTCTCTTATCATTTTTTTAGAGAGAGGGGAAACATTAGCCCAACTTGCTATCTTGGACATTGGCTCATTTGTAGCCCCTTGGTGGAATTCCGCCACTTCTTACTTTGACTTTTGAAGATCTGGAAAGTCCTTTGCTTGGTTGCGCACTCGCGATCGTGGTTGAATCTTGGTGGTTGAGCAACAACATCCTCGCCTTTTCATTGTCTCGGGATGCCTTTGATGCGCATCAAGGATTTGTATAGGAAAGGCGTATCGGGTTGTGTATCGGGGTAATGTATGAGGGAAGATTTGCCATTGGTGGTTTCTTCATGCCAATTGATCACAACATTTATTCATATCAAGATTAATTGTTTGCATTTGGCACTTTTCATTTGTGTTGGGCCCATTCATCCTTAATGAGTCGTCATTGACTAGTATGCTTAGAAGTCAATTCGTCATTTTAGGGACGTAGCAATCAATTGATAATAACAAGCAAGGCAATTTCAAGAGTAAACATATATTGCAAATAATGTCTCAAGTTTAGAGAGAAGAGAAGGAAAATGACTCTTTTATTTAGATAACTTTGTACATACATGTCCAAGTGCGGAACTCTGTAAAAATAAAAAGACACGGTCCAGAATGGACTCCTTTTTTTTTCTTTCTAGAACCTACGAGGCTAGAAGACTCACATTTTTTTTTAAGGATGGGTTCCCATGAAGCACGATGATCCATTTTCTTCCACAGTTGTTGGAGGGGTTGTCGGCGGTATATTCCATGTATTCCACGGGGAACTCGGGTTCCATGTCGTCGGGAAAGATGTCGCGAGGCCTCCACTTGGCTTGGCATTGCAATTGCCGGGGTCGTCTACTCATGAGGGCGAGTTGGGAGCTTGCCTGTTGGCCAAGCCTTTTGGTGATTCCCTTTCAAGGTGCGTAATCTCCGTGCATTGCATTCGGCGAGAGTATGGATTTCCCTGTGATGTAACCGCCTTTGGCCTTCCGAAGCTTGGGCTTCTTCTTGTAGACGGTGTCCCAATTGTTTGATCTCATTGCTCATGTGGACGGTTGTTTTGAACACCAATTCGGATGTGGGCTCCTTGGTCAATGCTTCCAGTGGACAGAACCGCGAAGGACTTTTAGCATATTAAACCTCAAGGTGAAATTATAACCATGATTTGAGAAAAATGCTTCATTATCGGATTAGCTTTTTAGGAAAAACTTGATTTTTTATTTTAAGAAAACTTGATCTCCATTTTTTTTATCTTTATTTTTTTATTTTATTTTATTTTATTTTTTTTTGGAAGACACACCTTTGTTTTGAGTGAAAGACTCACACACATTTTTTTTTTATTTTTTTTGTAAGCTTTTGACAAGGAAAAAATGGCAATAATAATCTTATTAAGAGAACTGACAATGGACCCAAAATGGTCACCACATGGCATCAACCGGGGAGTCAAGACTTTAACCAAACCTAACAGACATCTTAACCGACTTTTCCTAAAGACTTATCATACGCCCTAAAAGCAACTGTCTCTTCCTAAGGATGAAAACAGACTCCTTCTAAGGGGAGGTTGATAGGAGAGGTTTCGGAACTCCGTCGTTTGCTGTGGCAACCGCAACACCATTCATTTCCCAACCCGGGGCATTCGGCCCTTCAGACATTTTCTATGCCACTGATCTTTTCCAAACGCCTTCCGTCATTTCGGCTTTGCTGATTTTAGGAACCACCATTTGGGACACTGATTTTGTCAATTTTTCCAAAACAGGCTCTCCCACTTTGGGATTGACAACTTTGTCATCCATAGGCTTTTTTTCCTTAGGGCGGACACCACTCCATTTATCAATCATCGGGGAAGTCACAGATTTGAGCATGTTGACGCTCGGGTCATTGGCTGTGTCGGGGGTGTGGGGGCGTCCAAGCTTCCCCTTCTCAATTAGTTTCGAGATGACGCGTCTTATGGCGGTGCAATCATTGGTATCATGACCGTGGTAGTTGTGAAAGGCACACCTTTGGGGCTTGTCTCGACGTTTTTCAAGATTCTTTGGCCGAAAATCTTCGAGGGGCCACATGAGGCCTTGTTTGACCAATCCTTCAAATACTTTGCTTATGGGCATTCCGAAATCCTCAAACTTTGTGAAATGGAGCTTGGCTCGGCCCTTGGCTTTTCTTTCATTGTTGACCGGAGTGTGGTGGGGATGAGAATCACCGCTACTCAATGTAAAGGGGTGCCCATCGAGTGTCCTTTCAAACTTAGCTTCCATTTGCCTTCTTTTTCCCAACAACGTACCCGACTGAGGTCCAACATGAGGATTCTGTGGAAGTGCATGGGTGTAGGAATACCCATAACCTTGGTTGCTTGCAGGAATATACATTTGAGGCATGCAAGGAGCTTGTGGTCCAAAAGGTCTTGGATTATAGAAATGATACGGGCCACCTCGGAATCTCATCGAAAAATCTGGTGGAGGCAAGTTAGTGATGCCTGGTCGGGTATCCATATATGGTTTAAACAGTGACTGATCTCTGGTGACTTGGTTGATGGCATTGAATCGAGAAGGGACACGATTGGGAAGGTGTTGTGAGTATGATGCTTGAGGCGTAACTGGTGTGAACAGTGGTTTGCGGGCCTTTTGAGTGGGTTTTGTTTGGGGTTTTATAGGAGGTGTCTTATGGGAGATGTTGGATTTGGGATGAGGCGGAGTGAGGAAGATTTGAGTGAGAGGCTCGTTGTGGACGACGGCGTGTTGGGGCGAAGAAATGGAGGTCTCGGTATTTTGATGAGATGGAGGGGGAAATCTTTGGTTACAATCCGGGGGTCGGGTAGCTTCCACCCTTTCATTATGGTTGGTCACCTTGGTGAATGGCTCATCAATTTGAAACAGCGCTGTAACACCTCTTTGCCTCGTCGACTCATCAGACGGAGTTTAAGTTTCTCTGTGGCTATCTGTGATGACTTCTTTCTCAGCCCCAGGGGTTTCTGAAGCTTGGAACAACTCTTCGTTCGTTAGGCCATCCGAATTATCCGCGGCGTCATTTCTCAAGCTACTGTCCACTGAAGTGATCTTTCTGAGGTACCGGAACGGAGAGGTTGTAGTGACCGGGGAACTTTCTAACTCCACATGCACCAGTCGGCGACATGATGCTCTCTTCCACTTCATCTAAGCCACGGAAAAAAAGGTAGTTTAGGCTCGGGTAAACATTGGGTGAACACTTGGGTTAAAGACACACGTGTCTCTATTTGGGATATTTGACCGGGCCGAAGTTGCCTACGTTCCCCTCACCACGAGGGAGGGGGTCCCACGTGATGAGAGGCTCAGGTCACCGTAGTTCGAACGGGTTTAGAATCTTAAGAGGGAAGGACGAACACGACTAATGTCTTAACGAGAATCCATCCAAGGACTTGACTGGCTTCCTAGGGGACTATTCTTAGAATTTAACGGGGATCTTTGCGGGGACCTAGGGGACTTTGCCTAGGGTCTCAAAGGGGATCTCAACGAGGGTCTTGAAGGATAACATGGATCCTTCCAAAGACTTAACGGGACTTGACAGAGGTCTTGAAGGATAACATGGATCCTTCCAAAGACTAAACGGGACTAATCAAAAGTCTTGGAGGATAACATAGATCCGTCCAAAGGCTAAACGGGACTATTCAAAAGTCTTGGAGGATAACATGGATCCGTCCAAAGATTAAACGGGACTAATCAAAAGTCTTGGAGGATAACATGGATCCGTCCAAAGACTAAACGGGACTAATCAAAAGTCTTGGAGGATAACATGGATCCGTCCAAAGACTAAACGGGACTAATCAAAAGTCTTGGAGGATAACATGGATCCGTCCAAAGACTAAACGGGACTAATCAAAAGTCTTGGAGGATAACATGGATCCATCCAAAGGCTTAACGGGACTTGACGGAGGTCTTGAAGGATAACATGGATCCTTCCAAAGACTTAACGGGGGTGACACTGGTTAGCGAAACAATGCAATGTATCAAAGACAGGAAGCAAAAATGGAGCAAGCTCATGCAACGCGCAATTAATAAATCATTCAAGTTTACTTAAAACACATTTTTATTCCTAAACGGTTGGAAAAGATTTCTCTTCTTTTTCGCAACTAATCTAAACCCTGGATCAGTGGAGGCCATCACTACGCCTATAGACCCCTCGTTTTTCACTTGTCTTGCACGCTCCCATAGACGGACTATCCCGAGCGAGGGTCCTATAGGGCAAGCGGCTTCCACCGACCAAAAGAAACGAACCTAGGGTCTAGTGCGTCACAAGGTTCCCAATGCGCGGGTCATCCTAATCATGATTAAGCCCCAGTCGGAATCGAGACTTTTTCCGAAGGCTACACCAAAGGCTGCACCTATATTCCGACATGACCTCATTTTGAATGAGGCGTCTCAGTCCTTGACCATGGCCTTAAGGATGATTAAAATAACTCGTACATTAGGGCTTAACGACACGGTGTCACCCTATCCTTAGCACATGACCTTCGCTAATTGCGGTCATCATTAACGCACGAGTTAAAGGCTGGTTAGGCCACGCTTGCATTTCATCAAGGAGTCACAACTCGGGCGTTAACTTGGCCACAATTAACTTTGGACACTCGTTATGGACGTGGAAACGTGAGCTAGACCAAAAACCAACCAAGGTCACGGTACTTGTGTGTCACGGACAAGTGTGGTTGACTCGGCTCGGAAGGGAAGGTGGAATGGACCCGTGCGCGCATCGAAGGGAACAAGAGCGCCCAACGAGCTGCATCGTGGCATCCATCCCAGGTTAAAAGGGCATTTAGAACGTGCAAGGTCAAGTGCGCGTAGTGTGAAGCCATTCTATGTTCCCTTTTGAGTCAAAATAGAGATTTTCAATCCGTTTTTCGATATGATAAGCATGGCATAAGCAAGATATGAAAAAGTATGAACAAGCATGGATTAAACAATTTATACACACAACAAATCAAGGAATATGAACAAACAAATACCAAAACTTGTACATGTACCAAGTTGTGCACAACAAAGAATTTTGAATCAAACATTTTGCAAAAGAACAATTTTTACATTGAAACCATTTGTACCAAGTAAGTTGTGCACAACAAGAAGACTCAAGAAATCTTTACAAAAGGGTTATGCACAATGAGGCTTTGGAAACCATTTTTATTGACAAAAGATTATGCATAACCAAGTTTTTTTTTTAAATCAAGTTTTGGCCAAAAGAATGAAGGTAATGTGCACAAGTAAGATTGTAAATTTGGAACCTGGACAAGAAGAAGCAGAGGGGCATCCAGAATGTTGCAGCCCTGCACAAAATTATCTATTTGAAACATTCTGATCCCCTACCCAAAGTAGCCGTACGGCTAAAGCAAGAGGGTGGAGATTTTTCTCAATTTCTCCAACTTCTGATCATCATGCTCCAGTTTATTGTATTTCCAGAACGTATGTACTCAAAACAGTCCAAACAGAAACATCAAACACACACAAATATGCAAAAAGTCAACTAACGGGAACGGGAGTTTGACCCACACATAAATGCCCCTAAAGTTTCTAGAAAGAAGTTTGGAAACATTTAAATCCCCAGCGGAGTCGCCACTGTAAGGATCCCGCCCCAAAAAACACGAGCACGTTTCAAGGGCGAAATACTAAACGCGGGAACCGGACCAATTTAACGGAGTCGCCACATTTTGTTTATTTTAAACCCAACAAAATGACAAAGGTTTGAGTTCAAAGGTTCGGAGATCAGGTTACAACTTGGGAAGATTTTTTACGTCCTCCCAAGTTGCCTCGGACAAAGCCGAGTCTCCCTTGTTAGTTAACAAAAGTGCATGTGTGTGTGTGTTTTAACGGAAAATCTTTGTTTTAACTTTTTATTTATCTTTTCAACTGAAAAAGGGTTTGTTTGACAAGAAAACAGAAGACAGAAGGGCAAAATGGTCAATCTCCCCATACGGCCAAAGTAGCCGTACGGATGGGGAGACCATTCCTGGGATTTTACAGTTTGTTCAAGCAACAGTCCAGTTCCAGGCAGAAACAGAGCATTCTGCTTGAACTGGACCAAACTGTTCTGATTCCAGTTTGTTATTCCAACACAAAACAACATTAACAACTCATTCCTATGCCATTTGATCATCAAGGAACCTCCCAAAACAAGAGTTTGGGCGTGATCAAAGGCAATCATGGGAGAAAAATGAAAAAGGTGGCCAATATGCCCTTTTGAGCCATAGTGACCATTTGATGAGTAAAGATTGAAACTTTACCATCAAAATGGCTCTTCTAGGCAAGATTAATCCTTTAGGGACAAGAACAAACCATAAAGATTGGATCTTTATTACCCAAACTTGGGAATTTTGGGCTAGATCAAGGTGATGAGGATAAAGATTGAGACTTTATCCTCAACATGATCATCATAGCTTAAAATGAGCAAAATGAACAACAAGAGCATCATCCATGACAAGAATGTAAATGAACAATCAACAAGCCATGATCAAACTAGGTTTGAATCTCTTCCACACAAAGTATGGAGGGCACCTTTGATCATCTCATGGCTTGGACTAAGAAATATAAATAATAATAGATATATGTATATTGCTTGAATGGACAAGACTTGCAAGAATGTAAAGATCAACAATAAATGACAAGATCAAAGATAAATAGAGTTCTTAGATGAATAGAAGGGAGGGGAAGAAGGTGGCTTTACCTATCTTGGTTTAGGCCAATCTTCCTTTCTCTCTTTCACTCTTTGTTCACTCTTACTCACACTATTCTCAGGTGAATTTGACAGAGTAACCTTAGTTCTAATGTTTCTCCCCCCTGAAATGATCAGCAATGAGTTCTATTTATAGGGACTGAGGGTGCCCAAACCAGCCGTACGGCTAGGCCCCTCTAGTACCTAAAGCATCCGTACGGCTCAGCCTGGCGAGCTTCTGGATTTTTCCAATTTTATACCAGAGTAGTCCTGGAATTTATAGCTTATCCTAGGGAGGTCCTGGCCTATTAGCTTATCCCTGAAACAGTGCTAAGGCTACCTCTAAGATAGGTCGGTTTCAGATTGGGGTACTTGCAACCGTGAGTTGCCTATCAATTCCTTCATCTTCACAAAACTTGTCAAACTCATTATTATTATATTTCTTGCCTCTATCACTTCTAAGGAATTTAATAACATGCCCACTTTGTTTTTCAACAAGAGATTTAAAATTCATAAAAATGGAAAACACCTCTGATTTTTGCTTCATGAAATAAACCCAAGTCATACGAGAATAGTCATCAATAAACAAAATGAAGTACCTATTCTTGGCATGAGTTGGATTCTCCATTGGACCGCACACATCCGTATGAATTAGCTCCAATTTCTTCTTTGCACGCCAAGCAACACTTTTCGGAAACGATTGACGATGATGCTTCCCAAGTGCACATCCTTCACAAACTTCATGAATCTCCTTAATCCTTGGAAGCCCTTGAACCATGTTCTTTTATTGAAGTAACTTGAGACTATGAAAATTCAAATGCCCAAGTCTCTTATGCCACAACCACGAATCTTCAAGAATGTGAGCCTTCAAAGCTACATTTTCACCATACTAGAAAACAAGAGGAAAACTCTGATTTCTCTCCATTTTTATAGAAGCCACCAATTGTTGTGAACCATTTTTTTCATAAATCTTGCAACTATTATCTTTGAAATTAACCGCATATCCATGCTCCATAAGTTGTCCAACGCTCAATAAATTTTGATCCAACTCCGGAACAAGCAATACATCATGAATGAGTTTTTCTCCCTTCTTTGTTTGCACACGAATAGTTCCCTTTCCTTGTGCCTTCGCCAAAGATCCATTTCCCATCTTCACTTGTGAATCTATAGAGGTATCCATAGCCACAAAAATTGATTTGTCTCCCGTCATGTGATTGTTACAACCACTATCAAGGTACCACACATCATTCTTGTATTCGGTTGCACTTTGACAAGCATAGAACATGTGCCCTTCACTTCCTTTCTCCTCCATAAAATTTGCTCCTTGTTACGGATTTTTCACCCTACAATCTTTCTCTTTATGCCCAAACTTTTGACAACGGTAACACTTTGGTTTGCCTTTAAACCAACAATCTTCAAAATTGTGACCATTCCTTCCGCAAATTTTACAACCTTGAGAATTTTGTGAATTTCCTCCACGAACTTGACTTTGCCTACCACCATCAAAATTATGTCTTCCTCCACCTCTAGAACCTCTACCACGGCCTCTTCCTTGGTTTCCACCATGTCGACCGCTTCTAAATGAATCTCCACTTCTTTGACCGCTACTTTCAACACTTTTCTCAACTTCCTTCGAACCTGACGCAGCACGGAAGCGATAGATATTCGTGATTAGCGCACTAATCACAAGAATTCACAAGCAATGAATCCTAAAACACAATAAACTTGGAATCCACCAAGAAAGAGAGATAAATCTCGAAGAACAAAAGTTCAATTGATAAAATAAAGTTGTAACCCTAGAATAATGAAAGAAAGGAGTATTTATACTCCTAACAAGTTAACATAACCTAAACAAAACATAAATCCCGAAAATAACCCAAGTCTACGCGTAAAACAGTCAAAAACGCGAAACAGTAATTTTCTGTGCGTCGACCAAGCGGCCGCTCGGTTCTACCCAGGCGAGCGCTCTAGATGGCAGAAATATCAGCCGTATGGAAATTAAATCCAGGTGGGCACTCGGTCTTGGTTAGGCGGGCGCCTGGTCGCTCGCTGTGGTGGGATTCGATCCGTCGTTGCTCCTACATCAGTCTCCTCCACCTCTAAAGAACTTGACCCCGAGTTATCACCAGGATAAAGAACCCCATCTGCATAGTACTCATAAATGTCCCCAATATTGAACGTATTAGAGATATTCAAATCATTAGGAAGTGCCACCACATAAGCATTATCATTAATCTTGCGAGTCACCTTGAACGGTCCATATTTGCGAGGTTGTAACTTCTTGTAAGTACCAACGGGAAAACGCTCCTTGCGAAGAAACACCATCACCTCATCACCAACCTTGAAAACCTTGACCCGCTTCTTCTTGTCAGCAGCAGCCTTATTCTTCAATCGTGTTGCTTCCAATCTAGCCTTGACCGCCTCCTTGACAGCTTGCACATCACTGGCCATAGTTTCATCCGCTTGACTCACACCCCGACCCTTAGGTAACTGTATCAAATCCACCACATGCCTAGGAGTAGAAGTATAAACCAAAGAAAAAGGCGATTTACCCGTGGCCGAATGTACGGCACTGTTGTAAGCAAACTCCACCTGCGGTAAAGCTAAATCCCACTACTTCGGCTTGTCACCACAAACACTTCTGACCATATTCCCCAATGTTCTATTAGTAACATCTGTCTGACCGTCCGTCTACAGATGAGCTGTAGAACTCCTGTTAAGAGAAGTACCAAACATGCGCCACAAAGTAACCCAGAAGTGACTCAAAAATTTGGTATCCCTGTCTGAAGTGATGGACTTAGTGTAAGGATCCCGTCCCTCGGGGCGAAACAAACGAAGTTCGCACGAGGAAGAAATGCCAAACACGGGTAACTTTCCTAACGAAAACAAACGGAGTCGCCACATTTGTTAATTTTAAACCAAACAAATGAAAATGGTTAGAGAATGTGAGCTCGGAGGTCAGGTTACACTTTGGGAAGAACATATACGAAGGTCACCCAAAGTGCCTCGGAAAAAACCAAGTCTCCCTAATGTTTGTTGACCAAAATGTGCAAGTGTGTGTATGTGTATTTTAAAAATGGGAGAAATCATATTGTTTTAGAAAATGAGTTTGGACAAATAATAAAGCCTATGAAACTAACATTTTCTTGGGACAAAACCATGTCTTAGATGATTAAAGATTGCAATTTTATCATCCAAGAAAGGTTAATTTGAAATAATTGAAAATATGCATCTTTTCTTGTGTTGGTCCCAGAGGGAAACAAGGGTATAGAACCGCTAGAGGGGGGGGGTGAATAGCGGTCCGAAACTTTTTCGAAAATACCCTTAAAATCAACCGAGTACTTATCAGTTTGGCCAACTGCGGTTCAAAGCACAAGAACCGAACTGATAAAATGCACAGCGGAGTTTGCGGTTTGGCCAAATATGTTAGTTAAAGAGTTGGGAGGTTTGACTCGGGTTGAGAAAACACAATGATGCAATAGAATAGTTAAACTTAAAGTTTAAAGGGAAACACAATTCATCTTTCAAGTCATTTCGTATAAGGAAACAAGTTCAAGACCACAAACAAGAAAGATAAATATCAAGACAGAAAATAAAGATCAAACACACAAATTGAAGAGGTTCGTTCTTAAATGAACTACGTCCTCTACCTAGATGGTTAGTCTAGGATTTTCTAATAGCTATGAGACTTGTATTAATTTAGAGGAGGTTTTACAAGATGAATCTAAACTCTAAACAATAAGTCTAACCTAAGCTAAAATAACAACCGGTGTTTTCGAAGTATATAATCTATGTGATCATATAAATCGGGTGTGTGCGTGAAAAGAAATCAAATGCTATAAGTATCTAAATGATGGTTGAGCAAATGGAATTCTTTCGGTGTAAAGGCTAAGTATGAATGGTTGTTAGGCTTGAAGCTTTGATGAAGAACTGGGTTTGCAATGGAGATGGTTTGAAGATATGAATATCTGGGTTTAACTCTTCAAAGCAAACTTGAATACTTGGGAATGAATCTCTTGAAGCTCAGCAACCTTCATTGTTGAATAATGAAGGCTATTTATAGGCAGAGCACCCTAGTGACCGTTGGGTAAAGATTTGAATCAAATCTGAAGGGTACAGTGCTGTCGAAATCCCATTGGTTGAGCTGTCATTTTCATCCTTGGTTTTGTCTTGTAGTCCTAGGTAGTTGTTGCACCACTACCTGACATTTGTCCTTTGTTGCAGAAAGGACTAACGGTAAACAATTCAAACTGATAGACAAACCGGCATTCCTTGCAGAAACTCCAAGTTAACTTAGAGTTATTTTGACATGACATAACAACATCCTTTTACGGTCAAAAAGGAATGTTTGTCTAAGGAATAAATGACATATATTTATTTCTTCAATAACTGCTCTGCGGTTTCACCAAGCATAGGGGCGGTTTGAAGAATGATCTTGATGGGAGGTTTCATCAAACATGCAAACTGCAGTTTGATGGAAACTGAAGGGCTCCATGCTGGCGGTCTAAAGATGACAACTTGAAGCACTAAACCGCTAAAGATACAACCGAACTATACTCAGCCTAGACAACTAAAAATCTAGAAATGGACTTATCTAAAAATTCAAGTAGAACTTCATTACATGCGGTCCTAAAGTCCATAAAAAGACACGTGGCATGGATCAATCAAATTAAGGTGGGTGTACTAAAAATAAATCCTAACAATCTCCCCCTATTTGATTGATGCCATTACCACACTATGATAATAGCAAAAAATTGTACTTGGTAAGAACATGTCCGAAATAAATTTCATGAAATTGCATATCCCAAGTCAATGCACACACTATGCTAGATCATAGATTTCTAATCTATCAAAAACAAAGGAAATGAAGAAAAGATAGAGAAGAAATACATTCAGATATATAAAATGATATGATTTTGAGGATCAGAAATGCATGTTTAAACTGAATGTTTACAACACAATGCACTTAAAAGTATTTTCATGATGAATGTAGTGCATGAGGTTTTAAGAAATATAAGCATTGTTTCACTAACAAGCAGTTAGAATAAACAAAGTTTTGGAAACATAATGCTATGCAGTCATTCTCATTATAATTCAATCATAAGGATAGTCACTTACAAAGTATGAATTACAAGAGACATCAAAAAGAAAGACTAAGAAATGAAAAAGAAATCTAGTCTACTTCATCTACAACAGAACCCCTTGCAGCAGCAGCATCATCTGCGGTTTGGTTCTGAACGGTTTGAGCGTCTTGAGCAGCTTGTTCTTCTGCAACTTGATCATCAACAGCAGGGGCGGTTTGATCAACATTTATAGAACCGGATCCACGGGTGGTTTCAAAAACAAAGTCAGCTGCACGAAGCCGAACTTCAGTCGGTTCACCAATCTTCAATTCAATTGCAGCGGCTTGCTTGACAAGTTTCCCGGTTCTATGCAGGATAAGTTCTGAAGAATCAAGTGCATGCTGGGCCAGAATGTCAAGTTTCTCAACAACAGATTGAAGTGATGCATCAACGGCTTGGAACTTTAGGTTGCAAAGATCATTGTTGGTTCTGACAAGATCTTGAAGAGCCAGTTGATTTTCCAAAATTAAGTTCAGTCTCTCATTTAGCTGTTGTTGTCTTGACCTATCATCAAATCTCTCATTCACTCTCTCCCCCTTAATGGCATCAAGATCAGATTGTAAAGTGAGGAGATGAGTGTCAAACCGAGAAGTGGAGGTTTGCTGATGAACTTGAATATTCCTAACCGCATCTATTAAATCAGCGGTTGTAGCATGAAGGGGTAGAATTGGATAGGAAGGAATTGAAGAGGGCGGTTCATCAGAAGGAGTGTAGTCAGGAATGTGCTCATCACTAGAAGTATCATCATCAGAAATTTGGATGGCATCATCAGACTGATGGGATGAAGAAGGTATTTTGGCTTTACCTTTCAAGAGAATGTGTGCCTCTTCTAAAGTTTCACCCATAGAAACCCTAATGGCGGTTTCAAGTTCTATGGGATCAAAAGGAAGGAAAAAATAATAAGGAATAATTTCGGTTTGAGGAGGAGGAGGAGGAGAAGGAAGAGCAACATATCTCATATATTCATCAAAGAGAAAAATGGAAGGAGAAGGCACAAGGAATAATCTATAGAGATTGGGAATGCAGAGACAATTAAAGAATAGAAAGAATTGGGAGGCAAGAGTGGGATCCATGAGTACCTGATAGGAAATCTCACCCATCAACTATTCTGCAACAGAAAGAATTAATTTTTCAACTGCGGCTTCCATCTCATCCTTGGGAAAAATAGCATAGGGGTTAGGGCGGCCAGCCTTCAAGAATCTATCTTCGGCTTTGGCGGCGGCACGAGCATGGGCTCTAGCCCTTCTTTCCCTAGAGGTTTCAGTCTTGAATCGCTTCAAGTAGGAAGCTAGTTCAGCAGCACATTTCCTTTTCCTAGTTTTCGGTTTAATGAATGAAACCGATGGCGGAGCAGATGGAAAAACTGAAGACTGAGCCATCGGTTGGACCGACGTAGAAACCGAAGGTTGAGCAGATGAAAGAACTGGTGAAGGTTGAACCGCTGCAGCATATGGTAAGTCTGGAGATGAAGATGGAGTATGTTCTGGTGAATCAAAATCCAGCTTTCTTTTAAGTGAAGGAGGAGAGACCTCAACCAACATTGGGTCAGTACATGCCTTTCTCATCTCAGCTCTTTCTCTTAGCTCTTTTGCAAATGGACCTTTAAGTGGTGAATGATCCCTTTTGTCATGAGCCTCATTGAAGTCAATTGCACCCGGTGGCCTAGACTGCCAATGTTCCACAAATTCATACTTCTTTATCAACTTTCTCTTCTTCTTTGGCGGTTGAATCTCAAGAACTTCATCATCTTGCTCAGGTTCACCAAGTGCCTCAGACACATCAGTCTGCTCAGGCAAGGCTGCAGCCTCAAACTCATCGGTTTGCTCAGGCTGAACCGCAATGGTAGACACATCGGTTTGATCAACAAGAACCGCAGCCTCAGACATTTCGGTCTGCTCAGGCTCGGTTTAAGAGGAGGGTTTGAGGTTTGGGAAGGCTTTGTAAATTTCAGCCAACTGTTCTTTAGAGAATTGAACAGAGGACGGTTTAGAAGATGAAGGTTTAGGAGGAGAAGAGATAGGAAGGAAAAGATGAGGTGAAGGAATGAGTTCAGGAATGGATTTGGCTTTGGCAGCTTTAAGAGAGGCGGCATCCATAGCAAAGTTACTTGATTTCTCCACATTTTGATGTACTGGAGAGAGAGGTTTAATTTGAGGTTTGGGAATTGAGGGTTTAGAAGTGATAGGTTTGGACAGGGTAGGAGATAGTCTGATGGGGGAAAAGAGGTTGAAGAAGATGAAGGTTTTGATGACGGTTTGGATGAAGGTTTAGGAGGCGGTTTGGATAAGTCTGCTTTGGTAATAATTGGAGGGATTTGAGCAGTTCCCTTTCTCTTCCTTAGAGCAACGATTTCCTTGGGACGAGCCGCAGGTATAGACCGAACTGCAGGCTCCCCCTCAACCACAGACTCCTCCTCAGCCTGTACCGCGGTCTGAGCTAACTGACTTAACCCCAGTCGGTTTAAAGTAGCAGTTTGACCTTCATTCATTAGCATCGTAGCATGGGCCTGATCAGCAATGGCACCAGCATACGGTTTCCCAGATTTGTTGAGCCGAACCTCAGGAAATGGTCCACGTTCGGCTTCAGGAAGAGGGTCTTCATTCCAAACTATTTGAGCATACCGCCATCCAAATGCGGTTCTGAAGGCGTCAAGTTTTGATAATCCAAAGATAGATTTTTCAATTGGATCCAACCAATAGTCCTTGTTTTCAGCAGAGAACTTGAAAATGGCAGTATCTTGATGCAGGAACTTAGTCAGCAACCTGCAATGAGTTCTGACCTTGGATTTTCCAGGGGCTTTAGCAGCATGGAGGTAGTTTAGAGCATTTATGATCTCCTTCATCACAACCTTGGGCCAGTGCAGTTTCTTCCCTTTAAGAATGGCCACACAGTAAGCATACTGTTCACTTGTAAAGTTGTTGTGGTTTCTATTCTTGCACATGACTCCAGAATCCACCAATTCACAAAGATGAGCCATCACCTCTCCAAAGTCCTTTTTGGAGGAATTCTTTGTGGAGAACGAATTAACTCCAATCAACTCCATTGTAGTATTGCTCAGAAGTTCCGGTTTTATCCCCATAACTCCAGAGTTCTCAAGACCAGCTAGAACTGCAATCTTGGAAGCGGTTAGGATCACTTCTTTGCCACAGACGGTGGACTTGATAGCATCTTCAAATTTCATTTCTCCGGATTCCAGATCCCTTATCGGTTCTCCTCGTACATCAAGTAAGGCAGCCTTTGTGGAGATCCCATTCTCAAAAAATTCGGCGCAGATAATTGTAACAAACTGCGGTTCATCCATAAGAAACAAAGGTAGCAGCTTTGCATCATTCAGTAGTTTGAGGAGCTTTCTTCCAACTGCATCTTGTTTAATTTCATCCTCTAGTATCCTAGAACCGGGAACAAAGTTTGAGGGATCCTGAAAAATTTTCTAAGTTAGAAACAGTTTAAAGAATGATAGTTTGAATCCTTAAGCAAACCGCGGTTTGATTAAGTCCTACAAACTATAACCAGGAATCCTAACAATGAAAACATGCGGTTCAAGGAGAGTAAGGGTAAAAATGTAAAAACAAAGAATGAATGAACAGTGAAGGCAAAACGAATCAAAGAAGAAAATTTTGAAAAAGAGTTTGAATGCATGAAGAACATGAAGAACAGAGTATGAATATGCAAAACAAAATCTTAACCAAAATATGGAAAAATTATACCAAAATGATCACGAAGGGCAGATTCTAACAAAGTTCTAAATAAACCAAGACAAATAACAACACATGAACCCAGAATCTGCAAAATTTCGCAAGAACACCAAATGACCCCAAAATTGATTTTGCTCAAAATTGAACACAAATCTAAAAACAAAGTAATCAAACAGTATATATAGGTAATGCGAGCACAAATCAACCAAGAAATTGAAGAAAAAGGATAAAATGATCAAAGGAAGATGAACAAGCTTTTAAGCTTCAACAATGGCGGATAACTGAAATAAACTGAGTTATGGTTCAGAAATTCATACCATATCAGGCTTCGATGGTTTGGACGATGTAGAAGAAGAAGCAAGATCAATTGATTTCTTTGGTGCCATTAAAAAAAAAATTGTTTAAGTAAGAAAATTTTGAGTGAGAACAGAGAGAGAGAGGAATGAGTACAGAAGAGAGAGAAAAGGTTTTTGCTAAAAAGAGTAAGAAGGTAAAAAGATAAATTGAAAAATGGTTTGTCTTTTATACTCAATTAACCACCTCGGGTAGTGGAGCGGGCATGACGGCTGAAGGAAACTCAACCGTCGGTGTACCTGTCGATTCGCATTCAATGCGGCAGAGATAATTGCAAAAAGGTCCTTAAAGAATGAAGTGACATAAAGTAGGGACTAAAATGCAATTTCATACCTGAGCGGTTTTGTGTAAACCGACTTACCTTTTCCTCATTATCGGTTTTGATGAAACCGATATCTTTCAGATCTATCTTCGGTTTCAGTAGAGAAAACCGAAACCTTGCTTTGACAATTCGGTTTGTATAAAACTGAAGTTGTTCTACTTGACTCTTCGGTTTGAGTGGAATCTTTAGCCGAACCATTTTGTTGCGGTTTCGTCGATTGAACCGCAAGCTATTTGCATTTTCTTTATAGAGCCAAAATACTTAACAAAAACTATTAGAACAAAAAATAAATAGGCATGAATTATATTAAGTAAGTTCCAGCATACCCATTTCTCCTCGTAAGTGAAAGAACCTAGAATTTTCAAGCGGTTTGGTGAGAATATCTGCAATTTGATCGTCGGTTCCCACCTTTGCTAGAAAAATGTTATTCTTTTCAACATGATCTTTGAGGAAATGATATCTTATGTCAATGTGCTTGGTTTTTTAGTGTTGTACTGGATTGTTGGAGATTGATATTGCTGCAGTACTATCACAGTAGATAGGGCAGTTCTTCTCAAATACTTCATAGTCTTCCAACTGCTGTTTCATCCAGAGAATTTGAGAGCAATAGCTTACAGCCGCAATATATTCAGCTTCAGCGGTTGAGACTGAAACCGACGCTTGTTTCTTGCTGGACCATGATACAAGCCGTGTTCCAAGGAACTGACAAGTACCACTTGTGCTCTTTCTGATTATCTTACATGCTGCAAAGTCAGCATCTGAATAACCTAATAGATCAAATGAAGATTCTTTGGAGTACCAAAGTCCAAGGTTAACAGATCCACATAAATATCTAATAATTCTTTTAACAACAATAAGATGAGATTCTCTAGGGTCAGCTTGAAATCTAGCACAAACACAAACACTGAACATGATATCTGGCCTACTAGCAGTTAAGTAAAGTAAAGAGCCAATCATACCTCGGTAGAGAGTCTGATCAACTTTCTTACCTCGTTCATCTTGATCCAAACTGCAGGCCTTTTGCATTGGGGTATCAACTGGCTTAGCGGTTTCAAGCCTAAATTTCTTGATCAAATCTTTGGTATATTTGGCTTGGTTGATAAAGATTCCATCATGACATTGCTTGATTTGGAGTCCAAGAAAGAATGTCAACTCTCCCATCATACTCATCTCAAATTTACCTTTCATAAGCTTCTCAAACTTAACACACATAGTCTCATTAGTAGAACCGAAAATAATATCATCAACATATATTTGAACTAATAATGAATGACCTTTGTGTTTAGCAATAAATAGGGTTGTATCAATTTTACCTCTAGAGAAGCCTTGTTCAATAAGAAATTTAGATATGGTGTCATGCCATGCTCTTGGAGCTTGTTTGAGTCCATACAGGGCCTTCTTGAGCTTGAAGACATGATTGGGATATTTGTTGTCTTCAAATCCTGGCGGTTGAGCTACATAAACTTCTTCTTGTAGTTCACCATTCAGAAAAACACTCTTCACATCCATTTGATATAACTTGAATTTCTTGAAGGAGGCATAGGTCAGGAACAATCTAATGGATTCAAGTCTGGCTGCAGGGGCAAAGGTTTCATCATAATCAATTCCTTCTTCTTGCCTATAACCTTGAGCAACCAACCTTGCTTTGTTTCTTGTAATAGTACCATTTTCATCCATCTTATTTCTGTATACCCATTTTGTTCCAATTACAGTGTGATCTCTGGGCCTTGGAACTAGAGTCCAAACTCTGCATCTTTCAAACTGATTAAGCTCTTCTTGCATTGCAGCTACCCAACTTGGATCACTTAGAGCTTCATCTACCTTCTTCGGTTCCATCTGAGATAACAGTGCAGTTGAGAACAAACTGTGCTTATCTCTATGAGTTAAGCTTCCTCTTGTTTGAACACCAGAACTGATAGGACCTATAACATTAGTTGTTGGATGGTCTCTATGCTCATTGATTTCTGGAGGGAGGTCTTCATGAACCACTATTTCTTGAAGATTTTCCAGAGGAGGCTCTTCTTGATATTCATTGAAATCTTCATTGAAGGTGATGTTTGGAACTGGATCAACGTTTTGAATGGGATCAGAAGAATGCGGTTCTACAGCAACACCTTCGGTTTGATTTGGAGCCGCTGGAGAACCTGATGGAGCGGTTTGAGTAGGTTGGTCATTTGCGGTTGCGTGATTAGGGTAAGATGTACCTGTCTCAAAACCACTAAAATCATCAGCAACATTTGGAGCCATATGTGGCTCAAGAAGATTATGTTCATCAAATGTAACATGGACCGACTCTACAATTTTTAAAGATGTCTTATTGAAACAACGAAAAGCTTTGGAGTGTGTTGAATAACCAACAAAAATACCTTCATCGGCCTTAGCATCAAATTTACCTCGATGCTCTTTGCCATTGTACAAGATGTAGCACTTGCATCCAAATATCTTGAAGAAGGCAATGTTGGGTGATCTGCCTCTCCACTATTCATAAGGAGTCTTGTTGTGAACTTTGATGATTAGGGAGTGGTTCTGGGTGAAACATACGGTATTGACAGCTTCGGCCCAGAAGTATTTGGGAAGCTTTGCTTCTGCAATCATGGTCTTCCCGGCTTCAATCAAAGTCCTGTTCTTTCTTTCTACAACTCCATTATGTTGTGGAACCCCAGCGGCAGAGAAGTTATGATCAATTCCATGATCATCACAATATTGGGCAACACCATTGTTTGTAAATTCGGTTCCATTATCTGAACGCACGGCAACGATGTCATCCAATTTCTGAGTTTGGAGCTGTCTAAAGAGAGCGGTTACGATGCCATAAGTATCATCTTTAGAGGCCATCATTTCCACCCAAGTATATCTTGAATAATCATCAACCACCACAAGTTTATAGCGGTTTCTTCCTATACTGGCGGTTGGGACAGGTCCAAATAAATCCATGTGCAGCAGTTGCAAACAGCGGTTTGTTGAAGGAGCGGTTTTACTAGGAAATGACTGTTTGGGCTGCTTTCCAAGCTGGCATGCTTTACACTTTTCATCATGATGGTCAGCCACTTTGGGTAGTCCTTTTACTAGACCATCCCTGTGCAGTTTTGCTAGATACTTGAAGTTCAAGTGGCTGAGCCGCTTATGCCATAACCAGCTGCTTTCACTTATATTTTTGGCTACAAAACAGAGGTCAGCAATAGAAACAATATTGCTTAAATCTATCATATAAACATCACCTGTTCTGTTGCCAGTCAGTAGAGTGACTCCAGAGGAAGCATCTTTGATATAACAGCTAGTTGATGTGAAGATGCAGTTCATTCCTTTGTCACAAAACTGAGATATGGAGAGAAGGTTTTGCTTGAGTCCTTCTACTAGTGACACATTTTCTATAGTCACCTTTCCTCGTTTGATTGCTCCATATCCTACTGTTTCTCCTTTCTTGTTGTTACCAAACACTACTGGGGGACCTTTCATTTGGATGAAACTGCAAAGTAGTTCGGAATCTCCAGTCATGTGTCGTGAGCATCCACTATCCAAATACCAGAGATCCTTCTTCTTCTTAGCGGTTCCAGCCATAAAACACGAAATCTGAAAAATAAACATGAAAGGTTTCGGTCCCCCTTATTCCTTGGGTCCTAGGGTTAGCAGCTTTTTGGGACCCACACCTGTTTGACCTTAGGATTTTTACGTCCTTTGGCATTGGGTGTGAATCTTAAAATACAATGACCAGCACTATGACCAAAATCAGCACAAATAGCACAATGAATAAATCCAGGTTTTGGTTGCGGTTTTACAAACCCTTTACTGACCTTCGGTTTCTCATGTTTTACTGGGTCAGCGGTTTTGGCTTTAACAAAGATTACCTTCTTGAGCTAAACCTTCCTCTTAGGTGCGGCTTTAGGGAAAATGATAGGGATTTCCTTAAATCGACTAGGAGCGGTTTCATCGCTCAATACTTCCTTGGTTGCCTCAGCCGCTATGGATTTCTCTTTCCACTTTGAATCTCTCCCAGTCTGGTTTTTAGGGTACTCAAAAAAATAATTTTGCCTTTTAATTTCTTGTTTTGAGCCCTTTTTACCAGCATGACTAACCTTAGGAATTTCTTTGGTTTGTTCAGTAGGTTTCACACCACCTTCGGCACAGAGACAAGGACACTTACACCCATCATCGGTTTTAAACCCCAATCCACTTTTATCCGAAGTAGGAATTTGTGAATTTAGGATTTGTTCCACGGTGACACCAGACTTAGTCCATACATCAGTCACTTTTTGAAGGTCATCCCTTTGCACGGTAAGATCATGGATTTGGGTGAGAAGTACCTCGGTTCTATCCTTCAGATAGCGGTTTTCATCAACAATAGTAGATATCCCAGCAATTTGGAGCTTGAGGTTTTCAATTTCCTCCTTGTGGGATTTACATACACGTTGGGATTCTTCAAGTTCCGCAGCCATTAGTTTATATGCCTTTTTAAGTACAGTGTGTTGTTGACATATAATATTTGCACATTCTAGTACCTGGTCATCATGACTTTGGTCTGCTTGAACCTCGGGAGTGTAGTTTGGTGTTGTATGAGCTTTACTTGATCTAGCCTCAGGAGTCTTAGGTGAAACTGACTTCATTTGTTGTTTTGGCAGTGGAAGGCTTTCGTCAATTTCAATTCTTTCTTCAAATCCCATGAGACAGAGATTAGCAATTTCTTCATCATCACTTTCATCTGAGTCTAAACCCATCCATGTCAGCGGTTGATCTCCTTGGTCAGCTACCATTCCTCTTCTTTTCACGAACTTCTTGTTGAATGGTTTCTTTGCTGGCGCGGCTTCATAGCGTGGTTTGGGACAACTTGAAGCAAAGTGACCTGGCTGTCTGCAGTTATAAAAAACCAAGTCATCCCTTGTCTTGGGATCTGCAGTTTTGTTGAATCTAGTTGGAGGGACAAACTTTGCTGGGCCTTTGGATGGAAATTGAGATCTATTATTTTTCCTGAACTTGGTGTATTTCTTCACATACAAAGCAAATTCTTTATCATCCATTTCATCAAAATCTACTTGAGTAGAACTTGAGGATTGTGATCCTACACTCTGATCATAAGAACTTTGAGGAGGAGTGTAGGATTGATGATACTGCTGATAAGATTGATAAGATTGAGGATATGATTGATGTGATTGAGGATAGGATTGGTGAGACTGTTGGTAATACTCAGAAGGTGCGGTTTGAGGATTGTATCTAGGAACATTTTGGTTAGGAGGAGCGGTTTGCAAGTGAAGGTGAGGAGCGGTTTGATGATGGTCTGGATTGTAGACAGGAGATGAGGTATTGTTGAATGCAGCTAGAGAGAGTGTCTTAAATCTGCTTTCGGTTTCATGGACCTCTTCAAGCTTAAATTCAAAAACCTTCAGCATGGCATACAAGTGTCGAAGATCAAGAGCTTCCAAGTCCTTGTTGTCTTCAATGTTAGTAGTTTTGATCAGCCATTTGCTACCAAGAGCTTGCATGAATCTCATGTTCAAATCTGTATTAGAATAGACATGTCCAAGAGGAAAACACACATTAACAATATCAATAAACCTCTCATAGCATTGTCTAAGAGATTCCTTAGGATCTTTAACAAAATAGTCAAAGAGTCTTCTTTGTTGATAGAGGCGGTTCTTCTTGGTATCTGAATCTCCTTCCAGAAAGTCAACTATAGCATCCCAGGTAGCCTTTGCGGTTTTGCAGTGAAGCACCTTAGAATGAGTCCTCAAGTCAATAGCTGACACTAGCATGGACATAGCTCTTCCATCAAAATCCACATTGATGCGGTCTGCATCAGCGGTTCCTGCATGTGGATTAGCTTTCATAGGAACATATGGTCCATCAGTAACCGCGGTCCACAGTCTATGATCACGTGAAATCATGTGTTTCATCATCCTATATTTCCAAAAGATAAAACTATCTTTATCCAGAATCGGTAAGTGATTCGAATTGGATGTCTGCATCATATGGGTGTTTGTGTTTGCCATTGGATCAGCACCCAAGCGGTTAAGCTTGTAAAAACAAGTTTGGTGGATATGCTCTGATACCACTTGTTGGTCCCAGAGGGCAACAAGGGTATAGAACCGCTAGAGGGGGGGTTGAATAGTGGTCCGAAACTTTTTCGAAAATACCCTTAAAATCAACCGAGTACTTATCAGTTTGGCCAACTGCGGTTCAAAGCACAAGAACCGAACTGATAAAATGCACAGCGGAGTTTGCGGTTTGGCCAAATATGTTAGTTAAAGAGTTGGGAGGTTTGACTCGGGTTGAGAAAACACAATGATGCAATAGAATAGTTAAACTTAAAGTTTAAAGGGAAACACAATTCATCTTTCAAGTCATTTCGTATAAGGAAACAAGTTCAAGACCACAAACAAGAAAGATAAATATCAAGACAGAAAATAAAGATCAAACACACAAATTGAAGAGGTTCGTTCTTAAATGAACTACGTCCTCTACCTAGATGGTTAGTCTAGGATTTTCTAATAGCTATGAGACTTGTATTAATTTAGAGGAGGTTTTACAAGATGAATCTAAACTCTAAACAATAAGTCTAACCTAAGCTAAAATAACAACCGGTGTTTTCGAAGTATATAATCTATGTGATCATATAAATCGGGTGTGTGTGTGAAAAGAAATCAAATGCTCTAAGTATCTAAATGATGGTTGAGCAAATGGAATTCTTTCGGTGTAAAGGCTAAGTATGAATGGTTGTTAGGCTTGAAGCTTTGATGAAGAACTGGGTTTGCAATGGAGATGGTTTGAAGATATGAATATCTGGGTTTAACTCTTCAAAGCAAACTTGAATACTTGGGAATGAATCTCTTGAAGCTCAGCAACCTTCATTGTTGAATAATGAAGGCTATTTATAGGCAGAGCACCCTAGTGACCATTGGGTAAAGATTTGAATCAAATCTGAAGGGTACAGTGCTGTCGAAATCCCATTGGTTGAGCTGTCATTTTCGTCCTTGATTTTGTCTTGTAGTCCTAGGTAGTTGTTGCACCACTACCTGACATTTGTCCTTTGTTGCAGAAAGGACTAACGGTAAACAATTCAAACTGATAGACAAACAGACATTCCTTACAGAAACTCCAAGTTAACTTAGAGTTATTTTGACATGACATAACAACATCCTTTTACGGTAAAAAAAGAATGTTTGTCTAAGGAATAAATGACATATCTTTATTTCTTCAATAACTGCTCTGCGGTTTCACCAAGCATAGGGGCGGTTTGAAGAATGATCTTGATGGGCGGTTTCATCAAACATGCAAACTGCAGTTTGATGGAAACTGAAGGGCTCCATGCTGGCGGTCTAAAGATGACAACTTGAAGCACTAAACCGCTAAAGATACAACCGAACTATACTCAGCCTAGACAACTAAAAATCTAGGAATGGACTTATCTAAAAATTCAAGTAGAACTTCATTACATGCGGTCCTAAAGTCCATAAAAAGACACGTGGCATGGATCAATCAAATTAAGGTGGGTGTACTAACAATGAATCCTAACATATTGGATCAAACCATGGCTTGGATGAATAAAGATGAGAGCTTTATCATCCAAGCAAGGTAATCATTTACAAGTTTTGACAATAAAGAATTTTCTTAGGCTAATCATCACTTGGGTGGATACAAATTGGGGCTTTATTACCCAAGGGAGATAATCAAGAAAAGACTTGAAATAAAGACCTTGAACATTAAAAATGACATAAATATGAGGTGCTTGACAAGGGCAAGACTTGACATAAATTAAAGTGCTTGAATGGACAAGACTTGCATTATTGAATGACATTAATGTAAAACCCACTCACAGTTGCATTAATGTAAAATTGCACAAAAACATAACAAGTCTTAGATTAATCCTTTGGTTTAGAACCCACAGTCATGCATAAAACATGAAGGGCACCATGGATCTCAAAGCTTGGTTCCAAGTTAATAAAAGATATTAAGTAAATGACATTAATTTAACAAATGCTCCTCTCCACTTGGTTCATCATTTTTAATACACCATAAAGTGTAAGATGAGACCATTGGGATCAAGGGAGCATTTGGATCCCAATCATATAAAGACTACATTTTTAAGCCAAATGATCAAAGATCATATCCCAAAAAAAAAAAGGAAAATAGAATGAGATGAAGAAGAGGATTTCAACAAAATAAAGATTTGATTTTAAGCAAGATTGGGGTAAATCATTAATTGATTGACCCAAGTTTGCTTCTTTCCTTTTCCTACTTGGAGATCATGGACTCCAAGATTTTCACTCAACCATGGTTTGTTCACCAATTTACACTAATCACTCAATGAGACCAAAGATGAGAGGGATACTACACTTGGTAGTTATTCACCATCATCTAAGGTAAGCCATAACCTCTCCCTAATCACTCAATTTTGGATGAGAGGTAATTTTGGCATAGTAACTTTGCTCCAAGAATCCTCCTTTAAATGGGTAGAGGAGGCCTCTATTTATAGTGGGAATTAGGGACTTGTTTGCAATTTGGGGTAACATTTTGGTCCCTCAACTATGGACTTGTGACTTGCTTAGGGGCTAAGCAAAAATAGAATATTCCTTGGATCTTTTTTGGTCACAAATTGGATCCTTTTTTGTCACAAAATGGGTTGAAATTTTGGCTATTTTAGTGCACAATTCTGGACTGAAATGGTGCATGAAAGGGGCTGGGAATGGGATTGGATTACTGGGCTGGAAGGAGGGGTGTTTGGTTGGGCTTGGTGAGGGTATTGGGTGAGTGGACTTCGGCCATGGTGAGGGAACTGGGTGAATGGGCTTCGGCCCAAGGTGAGGGGAGTGGGTGAATGGGCTTCGGCCCAAGGTGTAAGAGGGGGGGGGGGGACCATAAGGAAGAAAATGCACATCAAATGTGCGCCCGTGTCCACCTTTGAAAGCACGTGTTCCAAGTGCGTTTTGAGGGATGACGCACGCGTTTTGTGAAAATTCATATCCAATGTGCGACCGCCTCTGGTTTCTTGGCCTATTTCTGAAAATTCTCACAAAGTCCGTTATGGGCTTTGTGGGGATTTAGTTGAGGTCTTAGGTCAATTTTTATTACCAAAAGGCCCCTCCCCTTTTAGAATGTCTCCATTAATGCCCAGAAGGTCCCTAAGCTTTTAGTATGACCCAAACATTTCCCAAATGACCCCTAAACTTTATAATTTAATTATTTAAGGATAGTAATTCGGATCGGGGTACTTACAGAGCCCCTCGGCAACGGCGCTTTCGAAGGAAGCGGGGTTGTCGATAAAAGAAAGAGTTCCGATCCGGGGAACTACCAAGATGGGAGAGATGGTGACTGTTAGTACCCGACCTGAAAATGAGTTTATTAGGAGTTTCCCCAAAATACAAGGACTTTATAGGAATTAGAAACCTTGCAAAGACTTGTCCCAGATTCCCAAAATATCTCATTTATGACAAAATCCATCAAAATAGGCAACTTAGGGTTACCATAAAGCAACAGTGAAACCCTAGCTTAAGAATCAAGTCAGCCGGCAGCCTTGGCCACGCGGCCAACCTTGCTCCGCGTTGATCTTGGCCATGCGGCCACTTTCGTCACCGTCTTCAGGGATGGCCAGGCGGCCATCTTTGTCCTGGATGATCTGGACCATCAGATCTTACCATCAGTTTACTATATAAACCAATCCATGCTATTGGTTTAGGGGGATCCGAATTTGGGAGTTCTTAAACACTATTTTGCTCTATAATTAACATTCAAACACTCAAGAAGATCCAAGGTTTATTTCTTGCCAACATAGGTAAGTTTTCTAACTTTTTTTTCACGTTCTTGCATTATTTCTAATGTAGATCTTTAATATTCATGTTCTTGCATGTTTATTCATAGTTTCTTCATATGCTTCGCATGTTTATTCATACGTTCCTAATATGTTCTTCGCATATTCTTCATATTCTAGATTAAAACCTTATTTATGCCATATTTAGGGTAGCAATCTTCATAATTACATGTTATTTCATAGCCGATGATGATCGAGGGTTCATCAACCCGAGGATGATCTAGGAACTACTTCTAAACCCTAATCTTTAGGTAATTCCCCCTCATTATGCATGATCCCGATTCTTCTGCCTATTCTAAATTCATCCTCGAACTACGCTGACCTGAGCTTCTCACATTGAGAGGAACGTAGGCAATCTTCGGATCCGGTCTCAATCACTAACACACTACATACACCGCATCATGATAGAAAGACCGATCATTCGGGCAATAGGAGTGATAACGTTCAATATTCTTCTCTTGTTGTAATTTGACCCCCGAACCCATTAACATGCTTTTCTCAATGTTTTGGCTATAACTAAAACGGCGTGGCGACTCTCATAATTTTAATGTTGCTATGAATATTCCCAAATTCAAACACACGTATTCACAGTGGCGACTCTGCTGGGGACTGCTTTGAAACTTTTTCAAACTTAGTGGGTCTAACTTTCGTCACATCATGATGCCTGCCATGTTTACACATGCACACACCTGCCATGTTTACACATGCACACACCTTCCATGTTTACACATGCACACTTGCCATGTTTTCACGTGCCCCCTACAGTTAAGCCATGTTTACACATGCACCCGCGCACTCCGCCATGTTAATACTCGTACCTTGTACCTTGTACCATGTACCTTTGTTATTCTCGCCTTAGTATTAGGGTCAAACAAAACTCTGCTATGCTCCCTTGTACATTATTTTCCTTCTCATGCATTGCATTGGCATCATCCTAACATTAAAAACTTCTCTCTTTTCTCCCTAAAAAAAGAATTAGTTTTTACCACACACTACCACTAGTCCGTGTCAGCACTGCACAGGTCCCCATTACCCGGAGTATTCGATGTGCAGGAATTTGTGCGCTACTGCCGCCCTCTTTTCGAGTCACTCGTCTACTCCACTCACCGTGTACGTTCCGCGAGCGGTGGGAACCTTTTACCTAACCCGTGTCAACCCACACATAGAGATTAGGACACTCCTCGGACCACCCATTTAAGATGTAAATAAATGCAAATCTTTTAGTAAAATAAAATATGCATTGCATCTAGGCGACCTCTAAGGTCCATCGCTCATCCGTTGGGCCATCATTGCGATCCATTTGGGTCTACCCTTCACCTTCGACCGCCTAGGTCAACCTTCTCAACCTTTGACTGCCTAGGTCAACCTTATCTACCTTTGACCGCCTAGGTCAACCTTCTCAACCTTTGACCCCTTAGGTCAACCTTATCAACCTTTGACCGCCTAGGTCAACCTTAGGTCAACCTTTGACCTCCTAACCTTATCACCTTTGACCTCTTAGGTTAACCCTTGATCGCCTAGGTCAACCTTATCTACCTTTGACCTCTTAGGTCAACCCTTGACCGCCTAGGTCAACTTTATCCGCCTTTGACCTCTTAGGTCTACCCTTGACCTCCTAGGTCAACCCTATCACCTTCGACCTCTTAGGTCACCCCTCGACCTCTTAGGTCAACCTTTAACCCCATAGGTCAACCTCAACCACCTTTGACCTCTTAGGTTAACCCTTGACCGCCTAGGTCAACCTCATCCACCTTTGACCTCTTAGGTCAACCCTTGACCTCCTAGGACAACCTTATCACATTTATCATCTTTGACCCCTTAGGTCTACCCTTGACCCCCTAGGTCAACCTCATCCGCCTTCGACCTCTTAGGTCAACCTTTGACCCCCTAGGTCAACTTAATCATCTTTGACCTCTTAGGTCAACCTTTGACCCCCCTAGGTCAACATCATCCCCCTAGGTCAACCTCATCCTCCTAGGTCAACCTTATCCGTTTTCGACCTCTTAGGTCAATCTTTGATTCCATAGGTGAACCCAATTACCTTTGGTCCTAACCCCCTTAGGTCGAGCCGTCATCTTGACCCACCTAGGTCATTATTTGACCCACCGTCGTCCAGACCAACCTAGGTCAACCCGTTTAGGTCCAACTTGTCCGTCTTAGGTTAAAACTACCCCTTCACCTTTGACCCATCAAGGTCACCCCGTGACCCGCTTAGGTCGACTTACCTCTCTTGGATCCATCTAAGTCAATCTCTAACCTTCCTTAGTCTACCAACCCGAATAAGTCAACCTTAGACCCGCTTAGGTCAAACCATGTCCATCCCGCTTAGATAATCCCATAGGCAAACCGCTACAACCCGCTATCTTGATCCATTCACCATATAGGTCAATCCAACCTTTTCTCAATTAGGTCGACCTATCCTACACCCATCTAGGTCAAACCACCATTATTGTCGCATTCTAGCTTGAACCACTTCTTGTCTCAAACCTTAGGTCAAACCTTAGGTCAAATTTAGGTCAAACCTTACCCGATTCCTATAGGTCTTCCTCACCCATGCTTGACTACAGACCGAGTCATCTCCCTCTTTTTGACCCCTATGGTCATCTCTCACCTCTTTTTAAAAGTCTAACTTGATTCGAACTACGGCGACCTGAGCCTCTTATTGTGTGGGACCTCTCCCTCATGATAAGGGGAACGTAGGCAACTTCGGCCCGGTCAAACTTTCAATGTTTTACCAAAATGCATTTCAAAAATGTGGAGACCGACTCTTTTCCAAAAAATGATTTTATAACGATGCCTTATCATTAAATACGAATCTAATTTAATTCAACTAAGAGGCTTAATTCTTTCATGACTAGAGTTCTGCATCATGTCGGCTGCAAGGAACATCGAAGTTGCAACTGAAGCTGCTACCCAAGATCCCGAGACAATCCTCTACACCGGTACTGCTCTCAGTAAGCAAGCATCCCACTTCGAAGCCATCCTCGATGAACAAGCAATCCACTTTAAGGCCATTCTCAACGAGCAAGCAACACACTTTCAGAAGGAGATGCATAAGACCCTAAGAGATATCGAGAGGCGCCATTTGTCTGGCATTCGTGGCATTTATGATTACCTCAGTCGAGTTCTCCCTCTTGCTCAATGTCAACACCCGTACGCTCCTCAAATGTACGGGCCGCCACAGACTGTCCCCGTCGGGATGCCTCCTATGACTACTCATCAACAAGGGGTGCCGGTACCTAAATCACCCTCAAAGACAGTTCGTGAAAGGAAGGACGAGCGCGAATTCGACGACTTAGGTATGCCGTTAGCCAAACTCTTCAAAAGTCTAGTTCAAGCCGGCAAGTTGTCTCCTTTGATCAACTATGAACCAAGTAGGGTGAAGCAGTGCTTGGATCCCTCCAAACACTGCCAATACCACCAGTTAATTGGGAATGACACCGAAGATTGCGTCCAATTGAGGAGAAAGATTCAAAGCCTCATTGACAGCGAAGCCATCACCCGCCAACGGAATACATGGGCATGGGCAAAAGAGGAAATTGGGGCTACCTCCTTTAAATAAAAGAAAAGAAAAGGGTCATTCAGTCTTCGTAGGTTCTAGAGTGTCCTTAGTTAAAAGTCCACCTTGGACGATTTTTGTTTCTTTAAGTAAAAGTCCACCCCGGACTAGTCAGCTTAAATCTTTTAGTTCCAATAAAAGGGTCATTATTTCTTTTCTTTTCTCTCTAGACTTGAGACATAAGCTTGCATATATTAATTTCATGAAAATTGTCTTATTCACCATTTTCGCTTGATTGCTATATCTTTATATGATGAATTAATCTTAATCTTACTCATTAATGACGACTCATTAAAAGGTAAATGGACCCACAAACCATTCACATAACTAAGTAAACGATTAATCTCAAAATAACAAATGCCTCGATCAATTGGGATGAACGAATCACTTTCCCTTCTCTCTACATTCTACCCCCATACACTCTCTCTATACACTCACCCTTTGTACACACTTCATGTACACTCTCTATATACACCTTCTCCCATACACTATCCTCATACGCCTCTCATCCCACCATTAGACCCCTTTTTATAAGGTCGTGACAAAGAAATGGACTGCGGTTGCTCATCATCAAATAGACATCCATGCTGCCACAATTTAAAGGATTGGTTTGTTCCCATCATGAGTACTACATGCCGTTACACTGGGGCTGTCCGTATTCCATCGCAAATATAAGACAAGTGCACGAAGTCATTCATTGGTGCACGTGATAATCCAATGGAGCTCTACCGGTGAAAATCAAGGGGCTAGGACGCCCGCCGCTAGAAAAAGGCCGCTTGAACTATAAGGAAGCTACCTCGCAATCGAGAGAGGCGAACGCAAACTAGGGGCTTGTCTCGCCCAATGTTTCATGTACAAATATAAAAAAAAAAAAAAAATATATATATATATATATATATATATATATATATGGCTCGCTAGGTTGAAACCTAAAAGGGCGACCTAGGCAAAAGTTAGAGCATCGCACAAAAAGAAGCCCGCTAGGTTGAAAACCCGAAAGGGCGGCCTAGGCAAAAAAAAAGGGTGTGCACAAAAAATATAAAATAAAAAATAAAAGAAAAATAGAAGGGGCTATCACCATGGAAAAGTAAAACTCCCATTTTCTTTTCACTTCAAATGTTCTATTTTTCTTTCTTTCCCCAAAAGGAAGATTAATGCGGCAGCAACAGGCCATGACAACTACAATGGAGCATTCCACCGCAATGAGCTACAATGAAGCAATCCAAAGCAACAAGCTACAACAGAGAAACCTATCGCGACAAATGAACCTCACACCCCTAAACTCAAACCCAATTTCATCATCAGCCGGGCCACCCCCGAACTACGCGGACCTGAGCTTCTCACATTGAGGAGAACGTAGGCAACCTTAGGGTCCGGTCCAAAATATACACAACCCACCTCGTAGCCAATTTTCCTTCTCTTCTCTCTTCCCCCATATTTCTACTCCTGACTTCTTCACTCACAATTGATCAAACCATTTATTAATTTGAGGCTACTTGTTTACCAATTAACCATAACTCATTAACTAATCAACGAGGTCCATTCTCGAGCAATCAAATGAGAATCTTGAATAAAACAATTTTCAAAGGTCTCGACAAGTCTTCTGTTCTACAATCTAGGAAAGAGCTAAACACTTACTTTCTGTCAAAGTAGGGGCTTCCTCCCTTTTGTACATATATACCCTCAGTTGCTCAAAGAGTCAAAATATGAGTACTATCTCTCTCTCTCTCTCTTACTCTCCCCAAAATGCCCCTGCATGTTTTCAAACAATTCTTTTTTCCTTTTTTGAGTCGACTGAATGATTTCAAAAAAAAAAAAAAAAAAAAATTGACGCAAAAGAGATGCCCGCTAGATTGAAAACCCGCAAGGGCGGTCTAGGCAGAAAAAGGGTGCGTCTTAAAAGAGGTAGGATACCCCGTTCTACGCAACTGGGGCTTCCCTAACAATAAAGGACCGACCATAAGGTTTCTCAAAGAATGCCGGGGCTTCATCAAGCACATACTTAGAAGAAGGGCATCCCTCATCATCAAGCTTGACGTAGAGTTTCTCAAAGGAGGGAGGGTACCCGCTCACCAAATTAGATAATCCCCAACGGAATGGGTCGACTATGTGGTTTCCCAGAGAATACCGAGGCGTCAACAAGGATACACTTAGAAGAAGGGCACCCCTCATCGTCAAACTCGGCACGCGACGACCTATTTGGATTGATTAGAATCATAATTAATTATAAGGCATCTGTATAAGACCATAACACTTTCATAAAGTTTTCTCCTCCTCGACACTTTGTTTATAAACCCGCACGCTCGGTCTCCACAAAATTGTAAAAACATCCTCGATCCATCTGAGACCCATCTTCGTGATTCTTGAGTTGACTCGGTCCTTCACCCTATTTCCTACACAATAGGATACCCTTAGGTCCCAACCTACCTGGTTCAAAACCTTAGGTCCCAAGCCTACCAGGTCAGTCTTGCCTAAGTTACACCATAAACTCTCTAGGTCCCGAGCCTACCCGATCAGTCTTACCTAGGTCCCAAACCTACCCGGTGAATCTTACCTACGTTACATCATAACCTCTTAGCTCGACCTTCCGCAAGTTCGTAGCATGACCCCTCCGGCCTCAAACCGGTTCTACCCAAAACTTCAGACCTTAAACCAGTTAACCAAATCCAAATCCTTAGGGTGACCCATAGGTCCCGAACCTACAGGTCCCGAGCCTACCCGATCTCCTAGATCTCAAACCTACCAACACATACTCATCCTTACCTTGTCTAAGCAATAGCTCTCTTATCCTCCTCGTTCCAACCTTTTAGGTCTACTCAGTCTAACCTGTTGAGCGATCCCTTAGATACCAAGACCATTCGAGTCTACCAAACTTATCCTTGAAGTCCATGATATGTCTGGTCCATACCTTAGGCCTCAACCCCTAAACCTTTAGGTCACAAGACTTTCTACCCTCTAGGTCTCTCACCTTACATCTCCACCCTTGGGACTCTTTAATTCCCAAGCCTACTTGGTCCAATTAAAAGCGACGCATCTACGTCTCCCGACTCCCGTCATATCCAAGCCATGGCCCTACCACTCTTAAACCTACCAAGTACCAACCTAGTGTCATTCCCTAGCTTCAAAAGACTTCCTAGTCTGACCTTCAACCCCTTAGGTCTCTAACCTACTACGAGGTCCACCCTTGAACTCCATGGATCTCAAACCTTTCTTCCCCACGAGTCCAAACCTCAAACATGCTCGAACGCATAGGATCTTCTGCATACCGTGACATGCCATAAAGATATCAAAACCCGTCCGGTCAAAACTCGTGCGCTTAACACCTTTGGGTCCCATCCCTAGCCTACCTTCACAATCGCCGAATGAGTTTGGTCACGCGCAATGACCTCTAAGACAAACTTCGGTCCTAAGCATACCCAATCCAACTTAGGCACCTATTGTACTCGAGCAAAGTCTTGGACACTCAATCCCTTTACCTAAAGCGCCAACGTGGTCACATATCCAGACCATCCCCCGCACATGGTTCGCACCTAGCACACCTTTAGACCCAAACCCGCCATGTCCGCCTTACACCCTTAACTGGTCCCAATCCGTTGCTCCTTGGCCGACCTCAAGCCTGCTTGATCCTAACCCATAACGCGGTTTATCTAGGACAAAAGACTTACCCGCTTGAAAGCCTTATATCCCAACGCTACCCTGCCTAGCCTTCGATCTCCTAGATCTCACGCCTACCATTCCATTAGGCCCCGGTCTCCTCAACACATGTCTGAGTCTTACCCTAGCTAAACCCTAGAACTTTAGCCTAGGCCTAATCTATCGAGCCTATCCAGCCACGAGGTATCAAGCTCATTTGCCCCAAACCGCAACACTCTTAGACCTCAAACTTGCTCGGTCTAAACCAAGACAAACCTTCAAATGCTTTTGGTGTCCAAACCCTAGCCTTAAAACTAGGTAAACACATTCTCTAAACCCTAGCCTCGAGCCTAGGTAGTCATATCATTCTCTCTAAACCCTAGCCTCGAGCCTAGGTAGTCATATCATTCTCTCTGAACCCTAGCCTCAAGCCTAGGTAATTACATCCTTTCAAACCCTAGCCTAAAGCCTAGGAAGTTACATCCTTCTTAAACCCTAGCCTTGATCCTAGGTAGTTACACCTTTCCTAAACCCTAGCCTCAAGCCTAGATAGTCACCTTCTATTCAAAGCCTAGCCTAGGTAATCGTATTCCCTCTAAACCCTAGTCCCAAACCTAGGTAATCGCATTCTCTCTAAACCCTAGCCTCAAGCCTAGGTAGTTACCTTCTATTCATAACCCTAACCCCAAGCCTAAGTAATTACCTCCTTCCAAACCCTAGCCTAAAGCCTAGGAAGTTACATCATTCTTAAACCCTAGCCTCGACCATAGGTAGCAACATCCTCTTTAACCCTAGCCCAAGTTCTAGGGAATTTCCAAAGCCCCGCACGCAACATCATTTCCAAATTCCCGAAACCCTAGTCTCGAAACCTAGGAAATTTACAATCTCAATTCTCCGTTTTGTTGAACCCTAGTCCAAAACCTAGGATATAATGCCCGGTCCAAAACTCAATCAACCCTAGCCTCAAGCCTAGGAAGCCGCATTCTCTCTAAACCCTAGCCTCAAGCCTAGGAAGCCGCATTCGCTCTAAACCCTAGCCGCGAGCCTAGGTAGTCGCATTCGCTCTAAACCCTAGCCTCGAGCCTAGGTAGTCGCAGTCGCTCCAAACCCTAGCCTCAAGCTTAGGTAGTCGCACTCTTTCTAAACCCTAGCCTCAAGCCTAGGTAGTCGCACTCGCTCTAAAACCCTAGCCTCAAGGCTAGGTAGAAATTATCCTCTTTAAACTCTATCATCAAGCCTAGGATTCAACATTCCCTTCAAACCCCAGTCCTATACTTAGGAAACTCCTTCACCTTAGTCTCAAAACGTAGGAAGTTTACAGTCCTTAGCCTTAAAACCTAGCCTAAAGCCTAGGTTACCATGAACCTTTCCAAGCCATAGTCACCAATCCCGGAAAATGGTGAACCCTAACATCAAGCTTAGTGGACCTTCCACAAAAGCAATCCCTCTTCCCAACGGTCCATGGTCTCAAGCCTAGGAAGTCACAACCCTTTCAACTCCCAACCTTGGGTCTAAAGCCAACGCCTTTGCAATCTCTAAACCTACCACAACTCCAAGCCCTAGCCTCGAAGCCTAGGATATTTCTAAACCCTAGTCCCAAACCTAGGAGAGTCATGGTCCTTAAACACCAGTTTCCAAACCCTTGGAAGTTCCCAAACCTCAACCTCTCCAAACCCTAGTCTCGAAACCTAGGAGATTTATAATCTCAATCCCCCGCTAGTCTTATGCCTAGGATACAATAGCCTTTCCATATTCTCTCCGAACCCTAGCCTCGAGCCTAGGCAGTCGCATTCTCTCCAAACCCTAGCCCGTAAGCCTAGGAAACCCACATTGTATCCAAGACACAACCTCAAGTCTAAACAACCATAACATCTTTTGCATCCTTATCTCAAGGATAAGAGGCTACCCATCCCCTTTCCTTAGAAGCCTTAGGTCCTACCCTAAGCAACCAAACAAAATGTCCCTTACCTAATACCTTCATCTTAATGGTTCGTAGCCTCATATTAGGTATTCCTCCTAATTTAGGGTAAGCGGATCCCAAAACATTACGCTTTCCGTGGTCGTCCTTTGCTCACCAAAGAGTCCTTCACCTTATCAACTCCCCGAGAGTCCATCTCCTTTGTGACTCCCCGAGAATCCCTCACCTTTGTGACTCCCCAAGAGTCTATCACCTTTGTGATTCCATGAGAGTTCATCCCTTTTGCAACTTCATAACAATCCGTCATCTTTGCGACTCATGATAAGTTCGCCAGCTTTATGACTCTGCAAGGGTCTATTGTCCTTTAGAACATCATTTGGTTTTAAAAAGCCTAAAAAAATCTCTAAATTATCCTTTGTTTAAAAACTATCGTGGTGACCGGGAGTTATCCCTACTGCACGAATGTTTCATCTCTTTAAAAACTATCGTGGTGACCGGGAGTTATCCCTACTGCACGAATGTTTCATCTCTTTAAAAACTATCGTGGTGACCGGGAGTTATCCCTACTGCACGAATGTTTCATCTCTTTAAAAACTATCGTGGTGACCGGGAGTTATCCCTACTGCACGAATGTTTCATCTCTTTAAAAACTATCGTGGTGATCGGGAGTTATCCCTACTGCACGAATGTTTCATCTCTTTAAAAACTATCGTGGTGACCGGGAGTTATCCCTACTGCACGAATGTTTCATCTCTTTAAAAACTATCGTGGTGACCGGGAGTTATCCCTACTGCACGAATGTTTCATCTCTTTAAAAACTATCGTGGTGACCGGGAGTTATCCCTACTGCACGAATGTTTCATCTCTTTAAAAACTATCGTGGTGACCGGGAGTTATCCCTACTGCACGAATGTTTTATCTCTTTAAAAACTATCGTGGTGACCGGGAGTTATCCCTACTGCACGAATGTTTCATCTCTTTAAAAACTATCGTGGTGACCGGGAGTTATCCCTACTGCACGAATGTTTCATCTCTTTAAAAACTATCGTGGTGACCGGGAGTTATCCCTACTGCACGAATGTTTCATCTCTTTAAAAACTATCGTGGTGACCGGGAGTTATCCCTACTGCACGAATGTTTCATCTCTTTAAAAACTATCGTGGTGACCGGGAGTTATCCCTACTGCACGAATGTTTCATCTCTTTAGAAACTATCGTGGTGACCGGGAGTTATCTCTACTGCACGACTGTTTCGTCTCTTTAAAAACTATCGTGGTGACCGGGAGTTATCCCTACTGCACGTACATTTGTTATTGCTTCGTTATATTATCGCGATGACCGAGAGTTGTCTCTACTTCGCGTACGTTCTGTTGTAATTTGCAGAGGCCCGTCTACCTCTATATTGCGTAATATCCACCACTTGTTATTTTATGAATTGTGATTGACAGAGGCCCGTCTATCTTGATATCGCATAAGCTCCGGCTATTACCATTTTACCATCTTGGGATTATGTAGACCCCGCCGTCTATATGTCTCGCACCATTGTCACCCTTACCTTCTTTCCCCAATATTTGCTTAGGATTCGTATGGTTGTAGAGACTTCGGCGCCTCTATGACATACGCATCCTAGATCGATCGTGGTTGGCAGAAGCTTCAGCGTTTTCTGTTCACGAGAGACCCGACACCTATTACTTTGGCGCGATCGGCAGGAACCCTGGCGATCCTGATTGCGTTTACCATTCCATCTTGGGATTATTTAGACGACGTAGTCTTCATTTTTCCCAAATAACTTCATTGCTTACGAATGATTTGTTCTTCGTACAGGATAGTGCCCGTAGGTTTATTATCCCTAGCAGGAGTCCGATATTTCGTTTTACCCCCAGTAGATCTGAACTACGACCGGCTTGATTCCTCGGAGGATACGTAGGAAACCTGAAAAGGTCCAGCCACCCGACCAACGTGGTCATCTCTCATCCCCAGCAGGTGCATTTTCCCCAGCAGAAGACGTTGCTCCCCACAAGTGGACAGTTATTCCCAATTTCCCATCAGATTTGAACTACGTTTGGCTTGATTCCCCCGCGGATACGTAGGTCGCCTGCCAAGGTTCAGCCGTTCCCTTACCTTTCATCTGTTTTGAAACTCATGTTTCAGACGGATCCTTCTCTTATCGTCGACCCCACATTGCCTTGCAAGAAGCGTCGCCGAGGGGCTACTGTTAGTACCCGACCTGAAAATGAGTTTATTAGGAGTTTCTCCAAAATACAAGGACTTTATAGGAATTAGAAACCTTGCAAAGACTTGTCCCAGATTCCCAAAATATCTCATTTATGACAAAATCCATCAAAATAGGCAACTTAGGGTTACCATAAAGCAACAGTGAAACCCTAGCTTAAGAATCAAGTCAGCCGGCAGCCTTGGCCACGCGGCCAACCTTGCTCCGCGTTGATCTTGGCCATGCGGCCACTTTCGTCACCGTCTTCAGGGATGGCCAGGCGGCCATCTTTGTCCTGGATGATCTGGACCATCAGATCTTACCATCAGTTTACTATATAAATCAATCCATGCTATTGGTTTAGGGGGATCCGAATTTGGGAGTTCTTAAACACTATTTTGCTCTATAATTAACATTCAAACACTCAAGAAGATCCAAGGTTTATTTCTTGCCAACATAGGTAAGTTTTCTAACTTTTTTTTCACGTTCTTGCATTATTTCTAATGTAGATCTTTAATATTCATGTTCTTGCATGTTTATTCATAGTTTTTTCATATGCTTCGCATGTTTATTCAGACGTTCCTAATATGTTCTTCGCATATTCTTCATATTCTAGATTAAAACCTTATTTATGCCATATTTAGGGTAGCAATCTTCATAATTACATGTTATTTCATAGCCGATGATGATCGAGGGTTCATCAACCCGAGGATGATCTAGGAACTACTTCTAAACCCTAATCTTTAGGTAATTCCCCCTCATTATGCATGATCCCGATTCTTCTGCCTATTCTGAATTCATCCTCGAACTACGTTGACCTGAGCTTCTCACATTGAGAGGAACGTAGGCAATCTTCGGATCCGGTCTCAATCACTAACACACTACATACACCGCATCATGATAGAAAGACCGATCATTCGGGCAATAGGAGTGATAACGTTCAATATTCTTCTCTTGTTGTAATTTGACCCCTGAACCCATTAACATGCTTTTCTCAATGTTTTGGCTATAACTAAAACGGCGTGGCGACTCTCATAATTTTAATGTTGCTATGAATATTCCCAAATTCAAACACACGTATTCACAGTGACCAAAGTGGTCAAGTGGCTGGACCCTTATCTTTAAAGGATTCCCACGTATCCCTATTCGAGGGAATCAAGCTGGTCGTAGTTCGAAAAGGGTAAGAGATTTTAAGGCTACTCAAACCTATAGGCGACCGTAGAGGTCGGGTGGAGAACTTAGTGTCTTAAGCCTAAGGGTGACCATTCAAGGTCGTGTGGAGAACTTGGCGTCTCAAACCTTTGGGACCTAGGTGGATATTTTTCATCCTTTCCTAAGGAACGGGCGTGACTCTCCTTTGGTCAGAGGCGGGAACTCGGGCATGACACTCATTTGGTCAGAGGCAAAGGTTCGGGCATGACACTCATTCGGTCAGAGGCAAATAGTTCGGGCATGACACTCATTTGGTCAGAGGCTAAGGCATTTGGGCATGACACTCACTCGGTCAGAGGCAAGGTTCGGGCGTGTCACTCGTTTGGTCAGAGGCAAGGTTCGGGTGTGACACTCATTTGGTCAGAGGCAAGGTTTGGGCGTGACACTCGTTTGGTCAGAGACAAAGACTCGGGCGTGACACTCATTCGGTCAGAGGCAAGGTTCGGGCGTGACACTCGTTTGGTCAGAGGCAAGGTTCGGGCGTGACACTCATTCGGTCAGAGGCAAGGTTCGGGCGTGACACTCATTTGGTCAGAGGTAAGGTCAATCATGGGCTTACGTTAAGGACTGCCCTTCTCATTCTAAGTTTTTTCTTTTCGCAAGATGGGCCATCCGGGCGGCCTAGATTTTGCTTTTCACGGGGCTACTCGGGGGGACCTAATTCTAATTTCAAAACGGTCGCTCGGTGGACCTAACTCTTATCTCAAGACGGTCGCTCGGGGGACCTAATTTTCATTTCACAATGATCTCTCGGGGGACCTAATTTTCATTTCACAACGGTCGCTCGGGGGACCTAATTTTATCTCACAATGGTCGCTCGGGGGACCTAATTTTATCTCACAACGGTCGTTCGGGAGACCTAATTTTTATCTCTGCTGGGCTTACGTCAGGGACAGCCAATTTTCTTGGGCATTCAATTTGACTCTCAATGAGTCAAAGTCGGGGCTTGACTCTCCTTTGGTCAACCGGAGGGATTTTCTCGACACTCATTTGGTCGAAGTCGGGATTTGACTCTCTTTTGGTCAATCAAATAATTTTTAATTGGGCTTACGTCAGGGACGGCCAATTTTCTTGGACATTCAATTTGATTCTCAATGAGTCAAAGTCGGGGCTTGACTCTCTTTTGGTCAACCGGAGGGATTTTCTCGACACTCATTTGGTCGAAGTCAGGATTTGACTCTCTTTTGGTCAATCAAATAATTTTTAACTGGGATTACGTCAGGGACGGCCAATTTTCTTTTCATATTTTTAACCTGTTAACCTGGACTTACGAAGTACGGCTGGGCTAAATCACATTCTTAACCTGGGCTTACAAAGTATGGCCGGGTCAATTTCAACAAAGCTGGTCTTACGTCCATCTATGGACTGCCCGGGAGAACAACGGATTTGACTTTCACTTGGTCAATCCTAATGGTTTGGCCAATTTGGCTCTATGGGAGAGGGTTGACTACAGGACTGGTCTTACGTCATCTTTGACTGCCGGGAAAATAACGGATTTGACTCTCACTTGGTCAATCCTAAAGGTTTGGTCAACTTGGCTCTATGGGAGAGGGTTGACTACAAGACTGGTCTTACGTCATCTTTGACTGCTGGGAAAACAATGGATTTGACTCTCACTTGATCAATCCTAAAGGTTTGGTCAACTTGGCTCTATGGGAGAGGGTTGACTACAAGACTGGTCTTACGTCATCTTTGACTGCCGGGAAAACAACGGATTTGACTCTCACTTGGTCAATCCTAAAGGTTTGGTCAACTTGGCTCTATGGGAGAGGGTTGACAACAAGACTGGTCTTACGTCATCTTTGACTGCCGGGAAAACAACGGATTTGACTCTCACTTGGTCAATCCTAAAGGTTTGGTCAACTTGTCTCTATGGGAGAGGGTTGACTACAAGACTGGTCTTACGTCATCTTTGACTGCTGGGAAAACAACGGATTTGACTCACTTGGTCAATCCTAAAGGTTTGGTCAACTTGGCTCTATGGGAGAGGGTTGACTACAAGACTGGTCTTACGTCATCTTTGACTGCCGGGGACAAACACTTTATCCTAAAATGACCATTCTGGGTCAAGGCTTGACTTGGGTCAACTCCATCTTTGGGGAGTTTGACCGGGAAAATTTTAACTTGACCTCTTTGGTCAAAGTTTGAACTTTGGTCAACTCAACTCAACGGGAAGGTTGACACACTTTCTTGACACCGGGGGAAGCCTATGGGTGACCTTTTAGACACATTGTGGATGAAAAAGTCCAATCATTTTGAGAGAAGATAAAAAGCATTTTGCTTGAAACATTGTTTTTTTGATAAATGAGGCCAAAAGGGCAAGCTTAAAAATGCTTATTCCTAAAGGCAAATCTTTTAACGAAGCATGTTAGTCAATCTTTTTATTTTAACTTAACCATGAGGTTTGTCATGCATAAAGTCCCTTGGAGCTTTGTCCATTTCTTAGCAGTGATCGGGTATAGAGAACCCTTTTGTTATTGATATTGGGGTAGCCACATGTCCTTCTCGCTGTTGATGTTGGAGGTAGCCCCATGTCCTTATTGGTGTCGGTGGCGGGATAGCCCCATGTCCTCGTTGTCATCGATGTCGGGGTAGCCCCATGTCTTTGCGGAAGTAGCCCCATGTCTTTGTGGCGGTAGCCCCATGTCTTTGTGGAGGTAGCCCCATGCCCTTGTGGTCGTTGGTGTGGAGGTAGCCCCAATGTCGTCCTTCGACCTTTGATGCTGGCGTAGACCCAATATCATCTTTCGACCTTTGGCGTTGGCGTAGACCCAACATGACCTTTGAAGTGAGGTTAGGAACCCATCCCTTTTTCATGACGCACCCTTTCTTTTGCCTAGGCCGCCCTTGCGGGTTTTCAACCTAGCGGGCTACTTTTTTGCGTCTTTTATGGCACACCCTATCTTTTGCCTAGGCCTCCCTTATTGGTTTTCAACCTAGCGGGCTACTCTTTTGGTGCCTCTTATTTTTTATTTTTTTATGAGTGATCCAGCCGACTCGGTGGGACGGGGACTTAAGATGTCTTTTGGAGAAAACATGCAGGGGCATTTATTTAGGCGGGAGAGAGTCCCTCAATTGTATCATGAAATAGGAGGAAGCCCCTGCTTGATAGAACATAAGTGTTTAGCTCTTTCCTAGGATGTAGAGAAGAAGACTTGTCGAGACATTTGAAATTTGTCTTGGTTAAAATTATCAAAATGATTGCTTGGATGGACCATGTTCATTATTAAGTCAAGATTATACAAGCAATTAGCCTTAACATGTATAAATGTTGTGATCAATTAGGATTAAGATTCGATCAATGGCAAGATCAAAAGGTGTTTATGGGGAATTGGTCCTTGTATGGTAAATTGGTCATTGATGGGACCAAGGGGGAGAGGCTTGGCTACTTTGGGAAAGCCATGGTTTGACCGTTCTTTCTCATGCTGTGACCGGACCTGAAGGTTGCCTACGTTCCCCTCAGTTTGAGGAGCTCAGGTAGCCGTAGTTCGGCCATGGGCCGTCTTTTGCTGAAGTTGTTTCCTTTCTTTTGACGTTGTCTTGGAGGACGTTGTTGCTCCTTTGACGATCTCTTTGCTTTGTGGTGGACTTCCTTGATGTGGACCTCTTCGGGTGGACCTTCTTTGGTGTGCGCTCCCTTTTGGATGAACGGGCTCTTTGTGGTGAGCTTTCGAGGCAAACTTCCCGTTCATTTCCTTTCCTTCTTTCCATTCATTCATTTCCTTTCCCTCTTCCATTCTTTTTTATTCTTTTTTTTTTTTTGAAGAGGGAAACATTAAACCCAACTCACTATCTCTGGCATTGACTTCTTTCTGGCACCTTAGTGGCATGAATATCCGGGAAGCCCTTTGCTTGGTTGCGCACACACTATCACGGTTGAATCTTGGTTGTTGAGCAACAACGTCCTCGTCTTTCCATTGTCCTGGGATGCCTTTGATGTGCATCCGGAATTTTGCTTTGGAAAGGTGTATCGGGTTGTATATCAGGGAAGTGTATGAGGAAAGACTTGCCATTAATGGTTTCTTCATGCCAATTGATCACAACATTTATTCACATCAAGATTAGTTGTCTGCATTTATCATTCTTCATTTGTGTTTGGTCCATTTGTCCTTACTGAGTCGTCATTGACTAGTATGCTTAGAAGTCAATTCATCATTTTGGGGACGTAGCAATCAATTGATCATAACAAGCAAGGCAATTTCAAGAGTAAATGTATATTGCAAATAATGTCTCAAGTCTAAGGAGAAGAGAATGAAAATGACTCTTTTATATAGATAACTTTGTACAAACATGTCCGAGTACGGACCTTTGCAAAAATAAAAAGACACAGTCCAAGACGGACTTTTGATGAAAGTCTAGATCCTACGAGGCTGGAAGACTTTTTTTTTTTTAGGGACGGGCTCCTATGAGGTGCGGTGGTCCATTTCCTTCTTTGACTGTTGGAGGGGTTGTCGGTGGCATATTCCATGTCTTCCATGGGGAACTCGGGTTCCGTGTCATCGGGAAAGATGTCGCGAGGTCTCCACTTGGCTCGGCGTTGTGATTGCCGGATCTGTCTTTGGCCATTTCTTTTCGATGACCTCCTTTCGAGGTGCATATTCTCGTGCATGTCATTCAGCGAGGTTACGGATCTCCATTTGATGTAGCCTCCTTTGGGCTTTCGGAGCTTTGGCCCTCTCTCGTGGACGATGATCCAGTTTGTGTTGACCTCCTTATTCACGTGGGCGCCAATTCGGATGTGGGATCCTTGGTCGATGTTTCAGGCGGGCAAAACCGCAAAGGACTTTAGCATTTTAAACCTCAAGGTGAAATTATAACCATGGTTCAAGAGAGACGCTTCATTAGCGGATTAGCCTTCTAGGAAAACTTGATATTTTATTTTAAGAAAATTGGATCTCCATTTTCTTCTTGGAAAAACACACTTTTGTTTTGGGTGGAAGACTCACACACACATTTTTTTTTCATTTTTTTTAGGATTGACCGGGCCGAAGTTGCCTACGTTCCCCTTACCACGAGGGAGGGGGTCCCACGTGATGAGAGGCTCAGGTCACCATAGTTCGAACGGATTTAGAATTCTAAAACAAACATGACTGACATGTCGGAGGATAACGGGGATCCATCCATCCAAGGACTAAAACCGACTTCCTAGGAAACTATGCCTAGGGACTTCACGGGAATTCTGGGATCCATCCGAAGATCGACGGGTGTCTTGGAGGTCTTCCAAAGGCTTCACGAGGGGACCTAGGAGACAACGGCCTAGGGTTTCAGCAACGGGGACCTAGGAGATAACGGCCTAGGGTTTTAACGGAAATCTCAACAATGGGGACCTAGGAGGCAACGGCCTAGGGTTTTAACAGGAATCTCAACAATGGGGACCTAGGAGGCAACGACCTAGGTTTTTAACAGGAATCTCAACAATGGGGACCTAGGAGGCAACGGCCTAGGTTTTAACAGGAATCTCAACAATGAGGACCTAGGAGGCAACTGCCTAGGGTTTTAACGGAAATCTTTTGAATCCATCCAAAGATTTACGGGTGTCTTGGAGATCATCTGAGGAATTTACGAGACTTAACAGAGGTCTTGGAGGGTAACGGGGATCCGTCCAAAGACTAACAAAACTTGGCGAAGGTTTTGGAGGATAACGGGGATCCGTCCAAAGACTAACAAAACTTGGCTAAGGTCTTGGAGGATAACGGGGATCCGTCCAAAGACTAACAAAACTTGGCTAAGGTCTTGGAAGATAACGGGGATCCGTCCAAAGACTAACAAAACTTTAACAGAGGTCTTGGAGGATAACGGGGATCCGTCCAAAGACTAACAAGACTTTAACAGATGTCTTGGAGGATAACGGGGATCCATCCAAAGACTAACAAGACTTAACGGATGTCTTGGAGGATAACAGGGGTCCATCCAAAGACTAAACGAAGCGACGTTTGTTAACGCAAGACTGCGATGTGTCAAAGGCAAGAAGCAAAAACGGAGCAAACTCATGCAATGTGCAATTATTTATCCATTAAAGTTCATTTAAAAAGCATTTTTATTCCTAAATGGTTGGAAAACATTTCTATTCTTTTTCACAACTGCTCTAAATCCTGGATCAGTGGAGGCCATCACTATGCCTATAAACCCCTCGTTTATCACATGTCTTGCACATTCCCTAGGATGGACTATCCCGGGCCAGGGTCCTATAGGGCAAGCGGCTTCCACCGATCGAAAGAATGATTCCTAAGGGTCTAGTGCGTCGCAAGACTCCAAATGCGTGACCATTCTTGTCATGATTAAGCCCCGGTCAAAGTCGAGTTTTATCCTAAGGCTTCACTGATATTCCGACATGACCTCATTTTAATGAGGGTTCTCGATCCTTGACCTTGGGCTTAAGGATGACCAAAATGGAACAACATTAGGGCTTAACGACACGGTGTCACCCTATCTTTAATATATGTTCTCGGTTAATTAGGTCATCATTAACGTACGAGTTAAAGACCGGTTAAGGTCACGCTTGCATTTCATCAAGGAGTCGTAGCTCGGGCATTAACTTGGCCACAATTAACCTTGGACACGTATTAGGGACGTGGTAATGTGAACTAGACCAAAAACCAACCAAAGTCACGGTATTTGTGTGTCACGGACATGTGTGGTTGACTCGGCTCGGAAGGGGAGGTGGAATGGACCCGTGCGCGCTCGAAGGGAACAAGAGCGCCAATCGAGCTGCATCTGGCATCCATCCCAGGTTTAAAGGGTATTTGGAACGTGCAAGGTCAAGTGCGTGTAGTGTGACGCCTTTCTATGTTCCCTTTTAAGTCAAAATATAAATTTTCAATCCATTTTAATATCTTGAGCAATGTATGGACAAGTATGATGAACAAGTAATTTACACAAGTAATCAAACAATGATATGAACAAACAAGAACAAGCAAGTAAGCAAGGCTACTTAACAAGTAAGAATCACAATTTGTACATGGAAGGTTTGTACACAACTAAAGGTTTTTGAAACCAAAATTTTCACATCAAGAACAACCTTTTGAAAATCATTTGCACAAAAAAGGTTGTGCACAACCAAAGGTTTTGAAAATACATTTTTTGCTAAGAAAAAGAAGGTAAATTTACACAAGGAGAGGCTGTAAATTAGAACCTGGACAAGAAGAAGCAAGATGGCCATTAGAATGTTTTTGCCTTTGCACAAAATCGTTGAATTGAAACATTCTGTGGGCCCTTTCAAAGTAGCCGTACGGCTATGTCATCCATCCCATTATTTTTTTGCAAATTTTCAGCTTCCAATCATCAAGCCCCAGTTCATTGCTTTCCAGAACAGTTCCATTCATTCAAAATCAAAACAGAAACACAAAACACACAAATTAGGCACAAAGTCAACAAACGGGGACGGGAGTTTGACCCACACATAAATATCCCCAAAGCTTCTAAAAAGAAGTTTGAGAACATTTAATTCCCCAGCGGAGTCGACACTGTTAGGATCCCGTCCCTCGGGGCGAAACAAGCGAAGTTCACACGAGGAAGAAATGCCAAACACGGGTAACTTTCCTAACGAAAAGAAACGGAGTCGCCAAATTTGTTAATTTTAAACCAAACAAATGAAAATGGTTAGAGAATGTGAGCTCGGAGGTCAGGTTACACTTTGGGAAGAACATATACGAAGTTCACCCAAAGTGCCTCGGAAAAAACCAAGTCTCCCTAATGTTTGTTGACCAAAATGTGCAAGTATGTGTATGTGTATTTTAAAAATGGGAGAAATCATCTTGTTTTAGAAAATGAGTTTGGACAAATAATAAAGCCTATGAAACAAACATTTTCTTGGGACACAACCATGTCTTAGATGATTAAAGATTGCAATTTTATCATCCAAGAAAGGTTAATTTGAAATAATTAAAAATATGCATCTTTTCTGGATCAAACCATGGCTTGGATGAATAAAGATGAGAGCTTTATCATCCAAGCAAGGTAATCATTTACAAGTTTTGACAATAAAGAATTTTCTTAGGCTAATCATCACTTGGGTGGATAAAAATTGGGGCTTTATTACCCAAGGGAGATAATCAAGAAAAGACTTGAAATAAAGACCTTGAACATTAAAAATGACATAAATATGAGGTGCTTGACAAGGGCAAGACTTGACATAAATTAAAGTGCTTGAATGGACAAGACTTGCAATATTGAATGACATTAATGTAAAACCCACTCACACTTGCATTAATGTAAAATTGCACAAAATCATAACAAGTCTTAGATTAATCCTTTGGTTTAGAACCCACACTCATGCATAAAACATGAAGGGCACCATGGATCTCAAGACTTGGTTTCAAGTTAATAAAAGACATTAAGTAAATGACATTAATTTAAAAAATGCTCCTCTCCACTTGGTTCATCATTTTTAATACACCATAAAGTGTAAGATGAGACCATTGGGATCAAGGGAGCATTTGGATCCCAATCATATAAAGACTACATTTTTAAGCCAAATGATCAAAGATCATATCCCAAAAAAAGGAAAATAGAATGAGATGAAGAAGAAGATTTCAACAAAATAAAGATTTGATTTTAAGCAAGCTTGGGGTAAATCATTAATTGATTGACCCAAGTTTGCTTCTTTCCTTTTCCTACTTGGAGATCATGGACTCCAAGATTTTCACTCAACCATGGTTTGTTCACCAATTTACACTAATCACTCAATGAGACCAAAGATGAGAGTGATACTACACTTGGTAGTTATTCACCATCACCTATGGTAAGCCATAACCTCTCCCTAATCACTCAATTTTGGATGAGAGGTAATTTTGGCATAGTAACTTTGCTCCAAGAATCCCCCTTTAAATGGGTAGAGGAGGCCTCTATTTATAGTGGGAATTAGGGACTTGTTTGCAATTTGGGGTAACATTTTGGTCCCTCAACTATGGACTTGTGACTTGCTTAGGGGCTATGCAAAAATAGAATATTCCTTGGATTTTTTTTGGTCACAAATTGGATCCTTTTTTGTCACAAAATGGGTTGAAATTTTGGCTATTTTAGTACACAATTCTGGACTGAAATGGTGCATGAAAGGGGCTGGGAATGGGATTGGATTACTGGGCTGGAATGAGGGGTGTTTGGTTGGGCTTGGTGAGGGTATTGGGTGAGTGGACTTCGGCCATGGTGAGGGAACTGGGTAAATGGGCTTCAGCCCAAGGTGAGGGGAGTGGGTGAATGGGCTTCGGCCCAAGGTGTAAGAGGGGGGGGGGGGCGTGGACCATCAGGAAGGAAATGCACATCGAATGTGCGCCCGTGTCCACCTTTGAAAGCGCGTGTTCCAAGTGCGTTTTGAGGGATGACGCACGCGTTTTGTGAAAACGCATATCCAATGTGCGACCGCCTCTGGTTTCTTGGCCTATTTCTGAAAATTCTCACAAAGTCCTTTATGGGCTTTGTGGGGATTTAGTTGAGGTCTTAGGTCAATTTTTATTACCAAAAGGCCCCTCCCCTTTTAGAATGTCTCCATTAATGCCCAGAAGGTCCCTAAGCTTTTAGTATGACCCAAACATTTCCCAAATGACCCCTAAACTTTATAATTTAATTATTTAAGGATAATAATTCGGATCGGGGTACTTACACTTAGGAACCCCATAAAGTCGGACAACTTCTCTAAAGAACAACTTTGCAATATTAGATGCATCCGCAGTCTTCTTGCAAGCAATAAAATGGGACATTTTGGAAAATCGATCCACCACAACAAAAACAGAATCCACACCCCGTTGTGTACGAGGTAAACCCAACACAAAATCCATAGATAAATCTAGCCATATATCATCAGGAATAGGTAAAGGCAAAAAAAGACCAGTATTTTGAGACTGACCTTTAGAAACCTGACAGACATAACAACGCCTGACAATAGAACCAGCATCCTTCCTCAATTGAGGCCAGAAATATCGTTCCTCCAAGCTAGCAATTGTCTTGTCTCGTCCCAAATGCCCACTAAGACCTCCACCGTGTAAATCTCGAATCAGCTTCTCTCGTAGAGACGAAACATGAACACATAACTGATCCCCTTTAAACAGAAAACCATCCCTAATGTGAAAATCATCACTAGGATGTTTACCCACACACTTATGCCACAACTCTTTGAAATCTGCATCATCCTCATAAAGTTCATTCAGCAAGTCAAAACTCATAACTTCCTGAGACAGTGTGAGCAACAAAGTATCCCTTCTACTCAAAGCATCAGCAACCTTGTTTTGAACACTCGATTTATGCTGAATAACAAAAGAAAATTTCTGCAGATAACTAACCCAACGATCATGCATCTTATTTATCATTTTCTGACTATGCAAGAATTTTAAAGCAAGATGGTCAGAAAATAGAATAAACTCCCTCTGAACAAGATAATGCTCCCACTGTCGCAAGGCCCGAAAAACTGCATAGAATTCTTGATCATACGTACTCCATTTCTGTCGAGCCTCACTCAACTTCTCACTAAAGAAAGCCACCGGTCGCTTCTCTTATGAGAGAACAGCACCAATCCCTACCCCACTAGCATCACACTCCACCTGAAATAATTTATCAAAATCTGGTAGTGCAAGAACTGGAGCGGTGCAAAGTTTTCCTTTGATGAGGGCAAAACTCTGCTCTTGCTCGAAACCCCAATGAAACTTACCCTTCTTTAGACACTCGGTGATAGGTGCAGTAATAGTGCTGAAATTACGTACAAACCTCCGGTAAAATGTAGCTAAACCATGAAAACTACGCACCTCTGTGACCGATGTTAGGGCCGGCCAATCCCTGATTGCCCTCACTTTCTCCTCATCAACCTGTATCCCATCCTCACCAACAACAAAGCCCAGGAAAAGCAATTTGTTGGTGCAAAATGTGAACTTCTTAAGATTGATATACAACTGATTATCTTTTAGAACCTGTAACACTTGTCAAAGGTGTTCCAAATGTACAATTCATTCTTTACTATAAATCAGGATATCATCAAAATAGACTACAACAAATGAGCCAATAAAAGGTCGGAATACCTGGTTCATCAACCTCATGAAAGTGCTAGGGGCATTAGAAAGTCCAAATGGCATGACAAGCCACCCATAAAGTCCATCCTTGCTCTTGAAAGCTGTCTTCCACTCATCTCCAGGTCTGATCCGAATCTGAGGGTACCCACTGCGCAAATCCAGTTTTGTGACACCCTAGAACCGGATAACTCATCAAGCATGTCCTCTAAACGAGGGATCAAAAATCTATACTTGATGGTGATCTTGTTGATGGCCCTGCTATTAACACACATACGCCACTGATTACCCTTTTTGGCATGAGAAGTACGGGTACTACACATGGGATCATACTCTCTCTGATAAACCCCTTCCGCAGCAAGTCTTCAATCGTCTCTCTAATTATCTCATTCTCCTTAGGACTCATGTGATAATGTGGGAGGTTTGGCAGACTAGCTCCCGAAATCAAATCAATCTGATACTGAATGTCCCTCATGGGAGGGAGGTCATTGGGTAACTCATCAGAAATCAATTCCTGAAAACCTGCAAGAAGCTCTTCAATATCCCTTGGTAACCCGATCTCCACACTACCAGAACCCAACAGTCCCTTAATAATTATCGGACAAAAATACTCTGCCTCCTCAATAGCTGCTGTAAGATCCTTTTCGTCCTGTATAAGCATCACAACCGGTTCATCCTTCTCAACCTGCTTTCCAAAACGCAGAACAGGAGCTATAGCAATTTTATGATTATCCCATTTAAACATAAGCACATTATCCTTACCCCGATAAGTAATGTCGTGGTCATATTTCCATGAGCGACCAAGCAATATATGACAGACATCCATAGTCAACACATCACACAAAACCTCCTCCTTATAGTACTTGCCAATAGAAATAGGGACCCTGCAAGTCCGTGTTACCTTAAGTTCTGAACCTTTGTTTACCCATCCCAAGCTATAGGGTTTCTCATGAGGCTCAGTCTTTAACCCTAGAAAATCAACCAATTTCTACGAAACTAGATTTTCAGTGCAACCATTAACAACAATCAAATTACATACCTTGTTCTTTACAGAACAGTGTGATCGGAAGCGATTCTTCCGTTGTACCTCATCCTTAGAAGTAAGCAACATCTGTTGAAGCATAAAGCCAACTCGCTCCTCAGATTCCTCTTCAGCGAATTTAACCCTTTCATAATGATTATTCTCTTCTTCCTCCTCCTCCTCTTCCTCCTCCAGAATCGCAGCAGTTCGCCTAGTGGGGCAAACGTTGGACCTGTTACCCTGTCCACCACAACGAAAGCATTTACCCCCCATTGGCTTGGCATAAGGGTTTGCTGCCTTCTGTGCTGGAGCCTTGCTTCCTGCAGAACTACTAGTATTGCCAGTACCCTTAGCCTGAGAAGTTGGGTCCTTCCCGTTGTCACCTTCTCCTTATCAGTCCCCGCTTCGGAGCTACTCTGTGGAACCCATTTACGAAAAAAGAGGGTTAAAATTCTTCGTAACCGATTTTCCATGAGTTCGGCCTTCAAAGCCAGCGTGGAAGCGTCTGTCAAATTCCATACCTGATGCAATCCCATCTTCTCCTGTATGGAACTTTTAGGCCATTAATATAACGAGCAACTTTCTGATCCTCAGACTCTTCAATCTTAACCCGTGCCGTATACCTCTGAAACTCGGTAGTATACTCATCAACTGTTCTCTTGCCCTGCACACAATTGAGATACAGTTTATACAAGATCTGCTCATAATCCGTCGGTAAAAACCTCACAGAAATTAACTGCTTCATACGCCTCCAAGTTTTAACTGGCCCCTTTCCTTGCCATCTTCTCTGTACTGCTAGTTTATCCCACCAAACTGCAGCGGTACTCTTCAATCGGATCGCCACCATCTTTACCTGTTTATTTGCAGGTACTTCCATAACCTCGAAAAAACGATCAACCTCATTCTGCCAATCCAAGAAATCTTCAATCCCCATGGTTCCATAGAAATAAAGAATATCAGCCTTAATTCTATAATCATGGCGGTTTCGATTATTACCCTGATTTGGTTCCTCGTCATCAACAACCTCTTCTTCAGAACTGGACTCTTCATCATCCCGATTCTCTGCTCGTTGAGGACGTCGAACTGGATCTCGAACTTGATCAACCCTATCTCTCTCACCCCTACGGTTCTGATTAACGTTTTGACCTTGTTGTGCGGTTGCCAACCCAACGATCTGCGTTGTTAAAGCAGCGATAGCGTTGGTGATAGCGGTGGTCATACCCTCGATATCACCTTTTGTTGCTCCTTGATCCCCCATAACGAATCAGTGATGCAAAAGACAGGATATGGCCTGCTCTGATACCAACTGACGCAGCACGGAAGCGATAGATATTCGTGATTAGCGCACTAATCACAAGAATTCACAAGCAATGAATCCTAAAACACAATAAACTTGGAATCCACCAAGAAAGAGAGATAAATCTCTAAGAACAAAAGTTCAATTGATAAAATAAAGTTGTAACCCTAGAATAATAAAAGAAAAGAGTATTTATACTCCTAACAAAATAACATAACCTAGACAAAACATAAATCCCGAAAATAACCCAAGTCTGCGCGTAAAACAGTCAAAAACGCGAAAAAGTAATTTTCTGCGCGTAGACCAAGCGGCCGCTCGGTTCTACCCAGGCGAGCGCTCTAGATGGAAGAAATATCAGCCGCCTGGAAATTAAATCCAGGCGGGCGCTCGGTCTTGGTCAGGCGGGCGCCTGGTCGCTCGCTGTGCTGGGATTCGATCCGTCGTTGCTCCTACATCAGAACCAAAATTGAGTTTAGATTGGAAAGCACTCTCAACAAATTTTTCAGAGTGTCTTTCTAATCTCTTCTCATGAGCCTTCAATGAACCCATCAAATCTTGAATCGTCAATGTAGCAATATCTTTGGTTTCCTCAATAATTGACACCATACCATCAAATTTAGGAGGTAAACTAACAAGAATTTTTTCAACTACTCGACTATTTTCTACAACTTCACCAAGGCCACGCATTTGATTAATAACATCCATCACCCTAGTATAATAACTTTGAACACTTTCAGCTTCTTTCATTTTTAAATTCTCCAACTCTCTCCTAAAAGTTTGAAGATTGATATTTTTTACCTTCAAATCGCCTTGGAACTCCTTTTCGAGAATCTCCCATGCTTCTTTTGCTCTAGTTGCTCTCATTATTCTTGAGAACAACTCTGATGACTCGCCTTGTTGGATAAATGAAAGAGCCTTTGCATCCTTCTTTCGGTCCTCCTTTAATTTTCTCCTTGCTTCATCGTTTATCTCCCTTTCGGGTTCTACAAATCCGTCTTCAACGTACTCCCGCAAATCTTTAGAAATAAATATTGTTCTCATCTTCACAACCCAATGATCATAATTATCACCAGAAAATATTGGGATAGGTGGTGACTCACTTGAATTGGCCATTTTGCCAAACTCTCTCTCTCTCTCTCTTTTATCTACCTTCAACAGAACCGAAGCTCTGATGCCACTTGTTAGGATCGGAAGGTAGTATATTTGTGATGGAGGAATTTAGATAAAATGGGCAGAAGGTAAGTTTCACTTAGGCGTGATCACGCCTAAGTCTAAAGAGTCTTCTTTAGAATATTTTGAAAAGTATAGATGAGAAGGCTATTTTATATTTCTTCAACTCATACTTTGCATCAACCATTACATGGCTATTTATACTACACATAGGAAAATTCTAGAGAGACTTTACATGATCTCTAACTTATCATTAAAGAAATACATGTTCTACTTTATTCATGAACCAACTTGTAAATGTACTAGACTATTCAAATAACCATAACCACTAAGACCTTTGATATTTCTTGCACATGCACATTAATCAACAGAAATGTTCATAATTCCATGATCGTGATCAATTGTTATTAAAATGAGTGGACGACATCGGGTGCCAGATTGATATAGTAAAATGAGTGGACGGGATCGGGGCCAGATTTATATAGTAGTTAAAATAACACACTGTAGAACAAGAAAGTTATCTAAGAAGTAGAAGTGTAGTTAAAGTTGGCACAAGTTGTTTTCTGCAAGAGAAGGGTGGAGCTGAATCCAAGCCTTGACTTTGCAATATTAAACTGCAAAAGATTGTTCTCAAGTTGGTAACCTCCAATCACAATGGCATGCCATTGGAATACATCACCTTGCTTCACAAACCCAAGACACATAGCATTTTTACTCACTTGCACCATCGAGTTTGCACCATGTATCCTCCAGTACACCTCTTCGCTCTGCAAAATCAAATCAATAACGGGCACAGCGGGTCCCATTAGCGTGCTTTTAATGCTCTTCGAGTTATAACACACTTCAAATGGTGCCACGGGTGCAACTCTAGTACTGACATTGGACATCGCTTTCACAAAAGCATTAGCGAAAACATCGTAAAGCGAATTTTCAAGAACAGTGTAGGGTTTCACAGTGCTAATCCTGGTTCCTCCTAGGCCTAAATAATCGATTGAAAGCAATGTCTTGTTTATTGGAACGACGTCTCCATTGATTTTAATGGACGTGACTCCAATATAGTATTCAGCAGAGGGTTCTTTTCTGAATTGCCCTTTCACAAAGTCTCCTCTATTGGCTATAAGCGGGGTGTATGTAAGATTGGAAAGATTGGAAGCAGCATTCACATTAGGATGAAACACATAAGGTCCCTCACCAAGAAAAACAAAACCCTTTGAAGAATAAGGGCTCAAACAAAGAGCAAATATTCTACGAAAGTTGACAACTTTTGAGAATTGTGATGGGAGTGAAATTGGAGTCCTACCAAGACCAGCCATACCCTTGACACCATCAGCAAGACCCTCTAAAAACCATGTTTTAGCACATAAGAAAAGAAAGTTGGGCATTGTAAAAACCCCGGTAGGCTTCTTCCCATTGGTCGACTGAATTGAAATAACATCTGATGTAAGATCGCCATATACCTGTGCATTGTTTATGATAGGGTTTTCTGGGACGTGCCAACATGAGTCGTTGTGACAACCCAGGCCAGGAGTGGAATCACAATGGCTAACAGAAAATGCTGCCTGGGCATATTTGCATTCTGGGGAGTCCGTCGTGTAATATTTGTATGTTGAGGAGGTGTAGCCGGATTCGCAGTCTGTCCATAGGAATTTGCCTCCAAGGTCAAGAGTTAGTGATAAGGAAACAAGAGGAGTTCTTTGGTTTATGTGAGTGAGGTATTGGAGAGTTTTGGGGTCTTTCTTGACCTCCAGAAGGAGAACTTTGGGCTTCAACTGGACTTGGGCAGAGCTAGTTGGAAGGAGAAGAAGAGAGCACAAAGCAATCAAATGGTAGGAAGTTGCCATTTGAAATTCAGATCTCCCCAAAAGTATTCTTAGTCTTGGAGAAGATAATGCATATATTCAGAACTTGCACCACTTGACATGTAGTCACTGTTAATTCACATGGTTCACTTTGATGTTAGCTTTAAAAGTCAAAACTCACCAAAGTCAAGCATCACATTGAATGGAAGCATCTTTTACTTTTCTTATTTGTTCATACTAAAGCAAGCAAGTCATCGCTCTAAATAGCTCAAGCAAGTCAAACTTCATGGACAATAATGACACTTCAATTTGATGTACATTATATTTTAATAATTGCAAATTCAGTGATGGAGATTGATATGAATGAAATTAAGAATAAGTTTGGGTTTGATTTTTATTATTTTTATTGTAATTTTCATATTTAATATTAGACGGGTAGTATTTTCATGATTCGACGTGTAGAATTAAATGTCTATTAGATTACTATAAAGATTATGTCATTTTAGAAGTATTTGACTTGTTTTCAAGGTATTAATAGCTTATTGAGTAACTCCGAAAAATAGTGTTTGACTAATATAATTTTAATATTGAGCATTCATCTTTATTCATCAAAAGTGATTTGTTTCTTTTGATGCCAAATTTTGTTAATCATGCGCTATTCAATGAGCGTTGAAGATCTTACCCTGCTAATTGTGCGCATTTCAACCATGTTTGATACTATACTTCCGGTATTGTTTGCGACAATCATGGAATTTATAGCTTGCCTACATCACGCATCAACCTATCTTCCTTCAATCTTCTTCACATTTGGTTCTAACGTCAAATTTTCTGTCAATTAAACTAAACATTGGATGAAATGTTAAATTTTGGATGGAATTGGATGAAAAAGTTAACAGGTTTATTTTGAAAATTGTAGTGTTCACCCTTTAGATAAAGTTGTAGGTTATATAATAAAATTAATTAAAATTAATAAATATTATAAAACCAGTCCAATATGTACATATTAACCAGGAATTCGTGACTAGGGACATGTACAAGAACGTGGAATGTGGATTAGTAAATTCTGCGTTTGTTGGGGGATAAGATTAGTTTGTAAGTATGTTGGGAATGCGGTACATTTTACTATTAGAAACGCCTTACTAAGTTTAACACATACATACATACATATATACATATGTAGGTACGTACCTACATACATACATACATATATATACATACATTCATGTACACATACATACACACATATATGCATGAATATATGTATTGTTAAGGCGTCAAAAGATATGGGTAACGAGACAAACTAACACAAGAAAAATGACATTATGTGATGGCCGCAATCCATCGCATAATTGCCCAAAACCACAGCAATTATTACGATGGCAAAATTCTCCGACTTGCCCATTCCATACGGCATTGTCTCTGTATATGCGATGATTGTATCCACCGCATATTGATTCCCATGTTATGCGACTGCTAGTCAATCGCATATGATAAATACTTGTTTTAAAAAAATAAAAAAAATTGCAAAGTATTTAAGTAATTGCATAAAAATAATATAAGCAACGGCTTTCACAATCGCATTCTACTGTACAAATATGATAAAAGCCATGGCATATTTCTAGTAAATATTGTTGATTAATGGCTCAATTAAATTCTTTCGAGATAAATTAACTATCGGAAAATAGAACCCCACCCCAACCCCACATATTTTTTTAATATTATATGTTTTGAAAAAGAGATAATAGAATTAAAGAAATTTTCAAATTTGTGGAAACAAGAGCTTTTAACATAACTATACAACCAACTATAATTGTAGTTCAAAATAAAAGCAAATGCAACTAATTAGAACTATGAATATACACAAGAAGGTAACTATAAAATCTCATGAAGGGGGGCGGGAGGATCCCAGTTAGATGAACTATCATCGTTGAACTCAGGAAGGGGTGGCGGAAGCATCCCACACCTCTCAGCGCATTACACTGCGTAATCAACTGATGAAACGTTACTCAAACGCTTCTACCATTTCTCGCCTGCTCGTCCAAATAGCTAGCCTTCCTTTTCTTACACAAACACTTCTACCTCCTAGGTCTTACAACCAGCACTAGTACGAAATCAGGCTTAGATAGCACTCTTTTTTGCCCTTAGATAGCGCAAAAAAGCGCTATGCAAGTTACACCTATGCTAGTTAACATACCATTTATTTTGCACTATATTAGTGTAGAAACTTCGATAGCGCATAACCATATAGCGCAACCTTAGCGCTATCGTACATTTTTTTTTCTAGAGTTCATCTTACATAACGCTTGTTATGCGCTATCTAAAGGGACATTTTCTTATAAAAAACAAGCTAAGTTAGCGCATAAAAAGTGCTATTAGCGTACAAACTTCGATAGCGCATAACCATATAACGCAACTTTAGAGCTATAGTACATATTTCTTTATTTTCAGAAATCATCTTACATAGTGCTTTTTATGCGCTCTCTAAATTTGCTAACACCAAGCTAAGGTAGCGCCTAAAAAGCGCTATCCAAGTATATATTTCATTTTTTTATTTTGTTTTTTTATTTTTTCCCCTGCTACACCTTTTTCAAATTATATAAATTATAACCAAAAAATCAAATAAACAAAAACTAATGTGAACTAACAAACATTTCAATGAACAATAACAATCAACCTTTCATTACATACACAAACAATAATTCTTATAATTATCCACAAGAGTTATAAACTAACAAGTGTTAAAGATCTTTGTTCTCGATCATCAATAATATAGTTATTCTTACAATCAACAATAGTTAGAACTAATATTCTTTGTAATACCTAATTTCTACCACTTCACTACCATCTTCTCCTTAAGAAATCGGTTATACAAGTATCCTCCTAATTAACCTGAAACTCTAAGGATAGCACTTGATTCGGTTTGTATGGACAAACTGTAACCAAAACATTACAAGACATTTATTATAAACAACAAAAAAACTTATATTTAAGCTGGATGAAGTAAAATTACAGAGTCCATATCAAATAAAATCCTAAACTAGGGATTAAGTGTTGAAAATCTGGACCACTGTCCGTCCCTGCGCCAATGTACCAGTCAAACGTAATCCAAATCCAGAAACAAAAGTAAAGATTTTCTCCGAACATGTTAGAAATTAAAGTATGAATTTTCGTTACATTTTTAGATTAGTGTTTCATGCTCAAATGACATCAAGAGTATAATTGCAAAATCAGCTCAGAACCAGAAAACAAAGTATATTCCACATTCATTGCAAAGTTATTATATCATGGCTCATGAATCTGAGAAAACCTAAAACATCAAAGTTGAAGAGCATATGTGAACATTAATTACACAAAATTTCAAGTTTAGAAGACATGAGTAAGGGTTCCAAATGGCTTCTGACATTTTGATGACAGAATCTGGAAAAGACAATTCTGAGGATTTGTGCTTGAATCAAAAAAGTGACAAAGGCTTTTTCTGAGGTCATACAAATATTTCAAAAATATGAGTGTTTTCCTTGATTTATTGGGAACAAAATTTATCTTTTGACCTCAATTTTAAAACCATGTTTTGAGAGAGTTTTGAGCATGGGAACGCAACTTGATCATGAAAAGAGTATGCAGGCAGTACAGCTGAGCCACGGAAATGCAAACAAAACCCAAGGCTAAACATGAGATATGGAGGTAACACTTGGCATGAATAACCTTAAACATGTTTAGAACAAAATTCATGTTTTAACCTAATCCCAGAAATCAAGTTTTGGGGATGTTTAAAGCACATGAAAGCTGCTTGGTTTAATAGAATGTCAGGAATTGTTTGTATATAGCATGAAGATGAATATCAAAATGTGACATAAACCCAAAACTAGCTCATGAAACTTGGTGGAAACATACATTAGCATATTAGGATCATTATTCGAGAGTTACATAGCAACAATTTTCAACCAAAACATGAATGAGTTGAAAGATCGTTTTGGGGCGGAGGGAGTATATTCTTAAACAATATGAATCACTACTCCAATTCTTTTGAATGCAATTTTACCATTGTAGCATCTTGGCAGTTGGTTCTCATTTTACTAAAAGATAAAAACCACTAACCACAAGAGTTGACAAACATCAATAGGAGACAAATATTTCAAACAAAGGCAAATAGAAAACAACTATAGCTAAATCTGAGACAACCTTGCTTTTTAAATAAAAAGAGAACAAAAAGCTAGATTGAGAGATGAAACAGAGGGATTTACTTACAGAAATAGGGATACTTGTTTCACCAATGAGCAATATACTCTCAATGAAGCTTCCAACATAGTGGCCACAATGAATTCCATCAGGTTGCTTCGGGCACTATTATTAACAATTGATGTTAATTTGTATTAAAAATTTCTAAAATATGAATTCATTTCTACTCTATCGACTAGTTTCTAAAGTAAATTACCTGAATGTTATTTCATTTGAAACTGTTGAAGATGAACTTCTTGGTACTCCCTGCACGGCGGGTCCGAAAATCTCTCATACCACTATTAAAATATGAAATAAACATGTCAAACATATTTAAATGTATAATTCTAGTTTTCATTAAAAGAAAGTTTAAAAGGGAACACGTTATTGTTCAACAAGCTGTTTCAAGTTCTGATTTCTTGAAATTCTTCTATCTTCAGCTGGATCCATATAGTAGATGCTCTTTATCTTGGTATTCACTAGTACAGACTGAAACTTAGGAAACGCCTCTTAGATAGCGCTTTCAAAAATCACTATCTTTGATGTGAACTTACGTAGCGCATACACTTCTTTGAATTTAACAATCAAGTCAGAAAAATACAAAAATAGCAACTATGACGCATAAAAATTATACGCTATTTCAAGAAATAGCTTCAATAGAGCATATGCTATGCGCTACCGTACTAAGCGCTTCATAAGCGCTGTTTTTTTCCTTCTTATTTTGGGGTTGACCAAATAAAATTGCGCTTTAGAAGCCCTTCAAATCTCGTTGTGATCTATGACAAACACGCTGCAACGTTGCACATCCCTCTTCAAATCACGCACCCAGACCTTTGCTATACTTTCCTCTCCCGCTTCTCAATCCAACGCCATCCAGCAAGACCCTGGCCTTTTAGCTCGCGTCGCCGTCAAACAAATACTCTCCGAATCGCTACTATCTCTCTAGAACTTCATCTCTCTTTTGGACTATATCAAGGGGTTTTTTTATTAATGGGGATTAGGGTTTTGAAAACAGAGAGAAACTGTCGCTCCTCTTCTCAGTCTCTGTACCTCCGACACCGTCCATGAAAATCAATGTTTTCACCGGTTACCCTCATCATCCAAGGTTGTGATGATATGCGCAGCTTAGTCAAGATATGCGCATATATTTTATTTTAGGTGATTTATTTTAGGTTAGAGTTTTATTTTGAGTAGGATTGTTTTTCCTTACTCTCCAAGTTTTTCCTTTTTCTTGAACTCTTGTACTCAATATATAGCCTCCGGAAGTGAGAAGAATAGACAAGATGTTTTCAACCCTAAATTAAGTTCGTACATGGTATCAGGCTTGACCATACACAAGCCCTAAACAATGGCCAGCGATGATGCAGGCGGTGGTGGAGCTACACCACCACCTCCTCCCCCAAAAATCGAATACAACTCTCCCTTCTACCTTGGTCCTCAAGATTGGCCCGGTGATTTCATTACTCCTACTCGCTTCCGTGGTGACAATTATGACGATTGGGCTGGTGATATACAGACTGCCTCGAAGCTCGACGGAAATTCGGTTTTTTGGACGGATCCATCCCCTGCGTCGTTCCTCATTGTACCGAATCCGACTGGCATACTATTCATGCCATGTTGGTCTCTTGGATCATGAATACTATTGATCCCGACGTTAAAATCACTCTATCCAAATATAGAGATGCTAAACGTTTATGGGATTCTCTCAAATCTCGGTATGCTTTAGTGGATGGCCCTCGTATTCAACAACTGAAGACGTCGATTTCTCGTTGTGAGCAAACCAAAACCATGCCTGTGGCCACATATTTTGGTAAGTTAACTGGTCTATGGGAAGCACTTCACAATTATGAACCTATACTTCACAATTATGAACCTATCATTGAATGCTCTTGCTGCGACAATTGCACGACCGGACAACAACATGCGGCATGTAGAGCTACCGGTAAACTTCATGAATTTCTCATGGGTTTAAACTAGAGGCGTCAATATGGGCTGGCGGGGCGGGGCGGGCCCAACCCACTACAGCCCGCCTTCAAACGGGGCAGGATGGGCTGGCCCAAATTCTTTGCGGGCTAGGAAAATTCCATCCCAACCCAACCCATCTTAGGTTGGTGGGCCAGACGGGCCAAGCGGGCCAAGATCCCAAGATTGATTTTTGAGTGCCATAAAATATGTTGCACCTTTATTTTTATTTATTTTTTGGTGAATATCAGCATAAGTGCATATATAACCAAACCAAGTCAGTTGCTGGCCTGCTGCACGCCTGCACCTAGGTAAAAAAAAAAAAAAAAAAGTGCACCAAACATGATCCAGGCCCAGCTAGCGACTCACCAAGACAGCAACAAACTGCAGCTTTTACAAGCTTACTAGTTACTACAATCTACAAGTTACACACCAATGCAACAACATGGAAAGAACAAATAAAGTACCATTACTAACAGTGTATCACCAAGACAGCAAAAAAAACTGTGCACCATAAACTAACAGTGTATCACCAACAAAAGTACAAACAACAAAAAAACTGTTGCACCAAAAAAACTGCTGCACCATGAAAAGAACAAATAAATTACCATAAACTGAAACCACATTCTTCATTCATCCTCAACTTCAACAACATTGGACCCTTCACTTGATAAACTGGATAAAGATGATTTTAAAAATCTTCATCTTCATTGACTTCCCCTACATTCATATAAAAACACAAAGATAATTGTCAAGTAAAAGACAATAAAGCAATATATCTAAATAATCATTAAGTATATAAGAAGCTAAGAAATTACCAAAGTCATTTAGCGAATTTCGAACACAAATAAGAGATTTCACATTTCGAGGGAGTATGCAACTTCTATACTTGGTAAGGATACGACCACCAATGGAAAATGATGACTCTGAAGCAACTAGTAGTAATGGGGATAGCTAATACATCACATGCCATACGCGCAAGAATTGGGTAACGGTTCTTCTGACATTTCCAATGCTCCAAGACATCTAAATCTTCGTAAAATGCAAACTCAAGTTTTGGCTCCTCCAAATAAAGATCCAATTGAGACTTCCCCGCAGTAATAACAGTTTTACTTTCATATTCCAAACATTCCTAAAAATATTTTAAACTTACATTTATAAATGAATATGATATATTAAATACACACACACACACACACACACACACACACACACACACACACACATATATATATATATATATATATATATGAAAAACTGAAAAGTGATAAAAATAATAATAAATTTTAATACTTACATCAAATATTCGCTTGCCCTTTCCCTTACGTAATCCTCCATTCTTTTCCATTTGTGAAGTTGTGACAAAGCATGGTTGTGAAGAGCTAGTAGTGGAATCATTATTGATCTTTTCTTTAGAATATTCACCAAAACGTTTGTACAACTTTCTCTTCAAAAGTAACTGTTGGAAATTTTGCTAGAAATGATCAACTTTGAGTGGGTCCCATTGGTGGGTCCTGTTGACTTTGACCTTGGTCAATGTTTATACTTGTAGTATGTTATACCATGAACAATATTGATGTTTTGGTGAAAGTCAAATGATGGATGAAATCCATAGTTCTAAGACTTCAAAGATGAGCTTTTAAAAGAGACTTTTGCTTCCAAGGATGAGATGGGTTGGTTGCCATCCCACATGGAATTGGAATGGGTAGTTGAAGTGCCATAAATTACTTGGCATTTCATAGTCTCATGTTCCAATTACATGTGAGGTGGGCTTGAACATTTCCCCACAGGCGCGCTCGCTCGCTCGCTCGGCACGGCACGGCACAGCCGGCCGGGCTCGGGCGTTTGGGCGAACGGTTCGAGGGTGTATCTTTTTGGACAAAGTTTATTTGAAGTTTCCAATATTTGCAGAATGGTCCCTGGTGAAATTGTTAGGTCAGTTAGTTTCCTAACTGGACTCTAACAGTGCAGTTTTTTTTTCCTTCAAGAATAAGTCACTGTAAATCGGGTAGGTTTTGGAGTCTACCTAAAATACCTAAACCGACTATATACCAGTATAAATATATGATCCCTATACCAGTTTTACACGCAATTAAATTGCAATAAACTGTTCTCTGTCTATATTCGTAATCTATGGTTGATCTGAGAAGTGAGATTCCGACGAAGTGGGACAGCAGTCGCAAGTGGTTCGGTACCTGTTCGTGCAAAGTTTTCCTGGTACGTTCCTGAGATCGTTTCATCCTCAGAGGAATTTTCCGCAACCCTCAGTCGCACCAGTAGGGGGCAATATTTTCTCTTAGGAGAGTCTGTTACAGACGACTCGATCTAAATGGGAAAATATAGAAATATGCCCCTGTACTTACGTCAAGGATGCAGATATGCCTTTATACAAGTTAATTACTATATTAGCCCTCGTACTTAGGAAAAAAGTGTGGATATTAGGATTCCGTCATCTTTCCATCCAAAATCTAACGGAATGGATGACTGAGCTACTTAGGTGGCAAAAAAATGGCTGATTAGGTGTCCAAGTGGAATTTGCTGAGTATGGTGGGCTCTAAACTACGTCGTTTTGACAGTTAATATAATAAAATTAAAATAATTATTTACAAGTAACACCCCTCATAAATGAAAGGGTGGAATGTGAAATATTTTCACAGTAAATTGACTAATTTACCCTCATTTTTAAAAGAAAACTCAAATACACCTCTCATCTCCCCCCATTACACATGCCTCTCATCCCCCCATTACACCTGCAATTCGTGAAGAAGCTAAATTCTTAGGCCGCCGCCTACCAAGTCGACGTTGACTTACATTCCTTCGGCACCACTCTCCAAGCTTGAGCTCTCTTATTCAATTCCCTTAAGGAAGTCAACGGATATTGACTGTAAATTGATTAGGTTGTGTCATGGAATTTAGGGCTTCAATTTTGCTTAATCACATGTTGATTCTCAGGAGATTGTGTTCAATTTCTATTGTGAATTTGGTGGTATTGTTGAGTTTGGTGGTTTTGGTGAGGCTGGTGGTTGTGATGGTGGAGGACGGTAGTTGACAATGATGGAATTACGATAGTGGAGGAAGAAGGGGGTGGGTGGCTGTGCGAGGGAGGAAGAAGTGTACTTTTTGTTTTAAAACGACGTAGTTTAGCCCTATTAAGTGCCAAACGACGTAGTTTTGAGCCTATCATACTCATCAAATTCCACTTAGGAATTTTGTTTCCATGTAGAAACTTTTCCTAGCCAACTAAGCAACTCAGTAAGCCATTTCGTTATATTTTGGATGAAAAGATAACGGAGTCCTAATCACCACATCTTTTTTATTAGTACGAGGGTTAATATGGCAATTAACTTGTATAAGAGCATAGTTGCATCCTTGACTTAAGTACAGGGGCATAAATCTATATTTTCCCCGATCTAAACTGATAAGTCTTTCTAACTCTCTTTTGTTTCTGTCTTTCCTGCATCCTGTTCTTGTGGGTACGTTTCTGCTTTTGGCTTAATCTGATATTGTTATACGCTTACATGATTGCCCTGATTAATCTGATCGTTGCATATTAAATTCCAACAGTCTAAGAGAAACTAGTATTATTAATCATGTCTGCTGCTAACGCTCAATTCAAGTCCCTTGTTGACACTTCCGATCTGCCAGAGAAGTTCGCTGGTAAGAACTTCAAGCGCTGGCAGGAACGGATGAAAATCTGGTTGTCAATTAAGGGGATGACTGGTATGCTAAATGAAAAGTGCCCTGCTATTGATGAGAAGGACCCTGCAACAGCAAAAGCTGCTGAGCAGTGGATGGAGAGGGATGATGTTGTTCGTGGATGCATTCTTTTGGCTCTATCGAATGTGCTCTTTGATGTTTATTGTTCTACTCCTCTCACTGCTGCATCGCTGTGGGAAACACTTAACACAAAGTACAACACTGACGATGTTGGTGTTGAAAAGTATTATGTGTCTAAGTTCCTTAAGTATCGAATGACTGATGGGAAATTTGTTATTGATCAGGTGCATGAGTTCTAGATCATATTGCAATCACTCAAGGATGGGGGTAAGGAACTTCCTGAGAAGTTCGTAGTCATGTAAATCATTAAGAAGTTTCCTCGGTCTTGGGAGGAATTTGGTATGAATCTTAAGCACCGTACTGGAAGCTTGTCGCTCAATGATTTGATGAATGCAATACTGATCCAGGAAGTGCACCATAGTAACGGTGTTAGTGTGCTTGTGGAGGCTAAGGCCAATGTGATAACTGCCAATAAGAATAAAAGGAAATTTGAGAAAACTAGCTCTAAGGGTAATAATAATGATAAGCTGAAACCTAAGAAAAACATCCAAAAAAGCCAAAAGCAAACAAAACCTGTTGGAATTGTGGAATAGTTGGACACTTTTCTAGGGACTGTCCCAAGAAAGGAAAAGTGGCACAAGGTTCTGCTGATCAAGCTCAGGCAAACATGGTCATTGGACCATCTGATGATGATCCTGTTGATGACACGCTTCAGCCTGAAGTTGATGCTATCACCAGCGAGATTACCGAGTATGTAACCTCTAATCCTGAAATCTTTACTGTTTATGAACCCAACGAGTGGTTGGTAGATACTGGGGCAAATGTGCATGTTTGTGCTGATAAATTGCTATTTGTGTCTTACCAGCCTGAGCGTGGTAGATCAGTGACGATGGGGAATGCTAGTGCTGCAAAGGTGCTTGGGACTGAACGCGTAGACCTGAAGTTTCCTAATGGGCGCATTCTGACCTTGCAACATGTGCATCACGTTCCTGACTTCGTCGTAATATCATTAGTGGTTCTTGTTTACTTAGAGAAGGATTTGAGTTTTCATTTAAGTGTAATAAGGTTATTATTTTGGATTCTGGTAGTTTTATAGGAAAAGGTTATGCTTCGGATGGTTTATTTAAAGTTAGAGTTGAGAGTAATTTTGGTTCTCATTCTATTAATGATAGTTTTATTGATTATCGTGTTTCTTATTCCATTGAGTCTTCAAATTCTTGGCATGGTCGTCTGGGACCTATTAATTTTAAATTTGTTAAAAAGATAATGAATTTGGATATTGTTCCTAAGCATGCTATTGATAAAAATTCTAAATGTGATGTTTGTGTTGAAGCTAAATCTGTTAAAAGGCCTTTTCATTCAGTTAATCGTGATTCTGAAATACTTGATTTAGTGCACACCGACATTTGTGAATTTAATGGCTTGTTGACCAAAGATAAAAAGAAGTACTTTATCACTTTTATTGATTACTGTAGTAGATATTGTTATGTCTACTTGTTAAATGGAAAAGACGAAGCACTTGAAAAGTTTATTATATTTAAAAATGAAGCTGAAAAACAAAATGGCAAGAAACTTAAACGGTTAAGATCAGATAGAGGTGGCGAATATGAGTCTAATCCGTTTATGTATTATTGCCAAGACAACGGCATAGTGCATGAAGAGACTCCCCCGTACACACCACAATCTAATGGTGTTGCTGAACATAAGAAGAGAACCCTAAAAGATATGATTAACAGCCTACTTATAAGTTCCGGACTGCCTAACTATATGTGGGGAGAAGCTTTGAATACGACTTGCCATATTCTGAATAGAGTTCCTCCTAAACATAGAGATGAAAGTCCGTTTGAACTTTGGAAAGGGAGAAAGACCAACTTGAAATACTTAAAAGTGTGGGGGTGTCTTGCAAAGGTACTTGGTCCTAAAACTGTTGATGCTATCTTTAGAGGATATTCTGAAACGAGTTATGCATTGAGATTTCTAATTATCAAATCTGAAATTTCTGGCATAGATGTTAACTCAATTGTTGAGTTACGTGATGCAACATTCTTTGAAGATGCGTTTCCCATGAAAACCGGACTCCCCAAAGAGTATAATACCACGTCTAACTCAATTCCATCTCAAGTGGAAGAGATGACAAACGTGGGGGCAGATCCAATTGGTTCTTTATCTGATGATGAGGATGTTGGGTTTTGATGCATCATGCGCAGCAGAATAAACATAAGATCAAACACCCATGATCCCGGATCCGTGCATGTTGATTAAATTAAATACAAGATGAAAGAAACATACCCTTGAAGATCGAATCCATGAACACGGACTTTGAGGTGCTAACGCAAACACCCTCTATCGATATCCACACGTTGAACGGATATCAAGAACACATTCTTGATCTGGATTGCTAGACCCAAGGCTTGGTGAAGAAATGATTTGTTCGTAGGAATTATTTTGCTTCATTGATCATTGTATTTTGATGATTCTCAATCTCAAAATAAATAATCATAACTCTCTATAATTTATTGTTTCTAAAACAATTGTTTGTGATTTCTAAAGTCACCATTAGAGGCTGTCAAACCCGGCAGCATATATTTATATAAGGGTTTGACCTAATTCCGTTTGGGATCGGGATTCCTTGACAGTCAAGAATTGTGAACAAACTAACCAGGGCCGGCCATAGCAACCGTACGGCTCCATAGGAGCCGTACTCCACCAATGCCGCCGTACGGTCGCAGTCCAAAAAATCCCATATTTTCAGCCCTTTCAATCCGTTCTATTGTATGTGACCCAATAGGATTATACTAAGTTGGTAACGAGTCCGAACCATTCAGAACCTGTAAGTCATAAGCGAACTCTAGCAAGCCATTATGACTACCCAATTAGTATAACATCGAAAGTCCAAAGTTACCTTATAGAACATATCACAATCCCTTTGTCACGCGATATCATATTGGACATAAGTCACGGTCCATGTCAACTTATGTTATCCTATGCTTTCTCGATCCCGAGTATATTGATATGAGCAAATGACATTGAACATTTCAATTCATTTGGGTATAGCCATGCACTATCATCAATATCACTCATCAAGTGGCCAAGCAGATATCTCTCTTGAGAGAGGGACAAATCCCATCTTGACTTATCATTCTTCCTTACAGGAATCCAATTATGCCAATTGTAGCCTTTATAACTTCCCGGTTAAGGGCATCGTTTGAGTACATCAAACATAATGTTCATCATGTGGAAGACCATCATAATCTCAGGTCTAAGGATATCAAATGATATAACTATTATGAGATTTAATTATGACATTTGACCATGACATAAATCTCATGACGGGTCTATCCAGTACATTGTTCCCCAACAAGTACCTACAATTTTAATCCGCATCCTATGCACCATAATTATCATATGATTATCCATTAAACTCATGCTAGCCCTTCATAAGTGCTAGGGACAATGATTATTATAATAAACATGCAAAAGATATAATAATCGGGCTTGTTATCTCTATAACAATGAAGCTATGATATAACGCATAGACCTTTCTCAAGGGCCTAGGGCATAATATCCAACAGTGGATGAACCAAGAAGGAGTAAACGGGCTAGGGTTACTAAGGATTATGGAAGTGATTACATCACTTACAATATCGAGGGTGAACCTAATACCTTCAAAGAAGCTATGGCATCCCCTGATGCTAAGCAATGGAAGGATGCCGTTAAAAGTGAGATTTATTCTATTGTCTCAAATGGGACATGGGAATTAGTTGAACTTCCTCCTGGTTGCAAATCAATTGGATGCAAGTGGGTTTTTAAGAGGAAACTCAAACCTGATGGAACCGTTGATAAGTTTAAGGCTAGATTAGTTGTTAAAGGGTTTAAGCAGATGGAGGGAATAGACTATTTCAATACCTATTCACCAGTTGCTAGGATGACTACAATCCGTATGCTCATAGCATTGGCTTCTGTATATTATCTCTATGTTGGGTTTCCTAGTAACATGCGCAGCGGAATTAAGCATTTAAAATTTTCATGAAACCCAAAGCCCATAGATCCATTCATATGATTAAGTCAAATATATGCATAATGAATACTATAATACTAACCCTTGATGCCTTTGATTAACAACCTTGAATACGATGGAGTCTTGAAAGCATGATCACGAACAGAGCAAGAACACGAACTTTGAAGATGATAAGTTTCACCCTCTAGCGGTATCCACACCACGAACGAATATCAAGAACTCTTGATCTTGGTTGCTAGACCAAATTGTGAAACACGCTTTCACAATGTATAGAACTTATATGTAATTATTATGTGTGTGATATTCTTGTTCTTCAATCTAAGGATTTCTTAGAACAAGAAAATCATCCTCTCAAACCCTTGGAGGCACTCACAAACATAACATAATGCATAGTCCTGATTAGGGAAACTAGAGATACGTTTTATACTTGTTACACCTATTCCAAATAGGAAACAAGTGGTCAAACCCGCAAGAAAATGGAATAGGAATTTTCTGGCCCAAAATATACTTACCCGACCGGGCATTGCGTGTAACCCGACCGGGTCATTCAGTCTGCCCGACCGGGTGGCTAAGGAGGTCCATTCGGGTCCTTTGAAAGGTCCGACCGGACCCTCCCCTTTTTTCCATATTCCTTCGTTTCTCCTCTAAATTCCTAAAAACCCTCAAAGGTCCTTCGACCCAAAATTCCAATTAAGTCCTTTTAGATTCGTTCTAATGTGTGTGACCTTCTAGGATTACACTAAGTTGGCAATGGGTTCAAACATAAACCCATAAGATATGATTAGGTTCTAGCAAACCGTCATACCTACCCAAATAGTGTAACTAGATACAAGTTCGCATTCGTTTTAGAACATGTCATAATTCCTTTGTCCACGATGTCATTGAACACAAGTCATGATCAACAAGTCAACTTGTTTTGTTCAATACTTTCTCGATTCCGAATATGTTGATAATTCAAATGACATTGATCCAATCAATCCATTTGATTTTGGCCAAACATTTCATCAACATCATTGCTACGAGGGGCCCAAGCTTGACATCTCTCCGAAGAGGGAGAAATCCATCTTAGCTTATTATTCTTCCCTACGTGAATCCGATTATGCCAATCATACCCTTTATAACTACCTGGTTAAAGGTAACGTTTGAATATGTTAAACATAATGTTCTTCAAGTGGAAGACTATAATAACTTCATGTCTAAGGATTCAAATGACATAACTAATATGAGATATATGTAAGACATAGACCATGACATAAATCTCATACAGCGGGTCATGTCCAGTACCTTGTTCCAAACAAGTACCCATAAATCTAACATGATCATCCCATGATCATTTAGTCTTTATACTAGTGCTTAACAAGCTCTAGGGACGGAGATTATTTTAAGCAAACATGAGCAACAATAATAATCAAAATATCTCTTCATTAATATGAATAGAATGATAACACATACAATGTTTAACAAACATGCCTAGGGCACCAACACCAACAATCTCCCACTTGCCCTAGGCCCAATCACTTAGGTATCTAATACCCATGGACTTAACATGACCATCATGTTTAGCTTGTGGAAGTCTCTTTGTTAGCGTGTCCGCAACGTTATCATTTAGTTGGTACTTTGCATATATTTACGTCTCCCTTATCAACAATTTCTCGAACGATACGAAAAACGCCTAAGTATGTGTTTGGATTTAGGATGTGCCCTTGGTTCCTTTGCTTGACCAATAGCACCATTATTATCATAATAAAGGTCTATTGTATTAGCAATACTAGGAACGATCTTAAGTTCACCAATGAACTTCTTAATCCAAACAGTTTCCTTTGCAGCATCCAATGCAGCAATATACTTAATTTTAGTTGTAGAATTAGTGACTATACTCTGCTTGGAACTATTCCAACTTATAGCTCCACTATTCGACATATGCATAAAACCCGATTGCCATCTTTTATCATCTTTGTTGGTTTGGAAGCATGCATCCAAGATCATCTTCCATATCTCCATAGATCAAAAACGAATCTTTAGTTCTTCTTAAGTACTTAAGAATCGCTTTCATAGCCTATCCAGTGATTCTCACCGGGGTCGGATTGATATCTGCTCGTCATGCTCCAAGCATTAGATATATCCGGCTTAGTACTTATCATGGCATGATGGATCCAATTGCCGAAACAAATGGAATCTCACTCATTTTCTCATGCTCATCTTTTGTCTTAGGACATTGAGTCTTGCTTAGAGAAACTCCATGTATCATTGGCAACTGTCTTCTCTTAGAATTTTCCATGTGGAATCTTCTAATGACCTTGTCAATGTATGTACTTTGGCTTAAACTAATTAGCTTCCTTGATCTATCTTAGTAGATCTTAATGGCAAGGACGTATGCGGCTTCATCCATATCCTTCATTGCGAAACACTTTCTTAACCAAATCTTTACAGATTAAAGTGTAGAAATGTTGTTTCCAATGAGCAATATGTCATCCACATATAAGATAAGGAATAGTACCATTCTCCCACTAATCTTCTTGTATATACAAGATTCATCTTTGTTCTTGATGAAGCCAAACTCTTTGATTCATCAAAACAGAGATTCCAACTCCCAAAAGCTTGCTTCAATCCATCCCATGAATCTGCGCAACTTTCATACTTTTAGAATTTTCTTGACTATCAAAACATTTAGGTTGTATCCAATACATCCTTAAGTGAGTTCCCATTAAGGAACGCTGTTTTGACATCCTTTTGTCAAATTTCATATTCCAAACATAAAGATGTGACTATGAGAATTCTAATAAGTTCCTTGCTACCCATGTAGGTTTTCTCCAAGAAAACTCAATCTCATCCTTTGGTTTTTACACCTTTGGTTAGAATGATCAAGTTCCAAACTTGATTATCATACATGGATTGCATTTTATATTTTATGACTCCAAGTCATTAATCTAAATATGGAGCAGACACTGCATTTTGATAGGTGGTAATATGTCATTCTCAATGAGTTTTACCTCAATACTTTCTATTTCGAAATATCCAATATTTCTTATAATAGATTGTATCCTATCATGTATGCAAGTACTTGTATATTTTGAACGGATTTTCACAGTCTCTTGTGAAAGTTTGTTCAACTTCCATCTTAGGTTAAATGCTGTTTTCTGGGTCTCGAACCATTCGAGGTATATTTTACTCCCACTGGTTCTTTTAGAGATAAACAGCTTATCTAGAAAACTACCATCATAAGCAACAAACCATTTGTTTCTTATTAGTAAAATAATATCCTCAAGTTTCCTTTAGGATATCCCATGAAAATATATTTATTAGATTTAAATGTGAGTGTGTCCCAGACAACTCCTTTCCAAAAGGTCTCACCGTCTTAAATCTTTACGAAAGACAAACCGAGTTTTCTTTCAACTTTTAACCTCTTTTGATAGAACTCAAATTAGTGTAATTATAGCGGTTTCCAATAGATAACCCCAAAACCAAATAATGGAAGACCAATCTGACGTTATCATCTAATGAACCTTATTCAATAATGTTCTTTACCTCCATGCAGACACATCATTCCAAATGGTGTTCTTGGTGGAGTTAATTGTGAAACTATTTCACAACCTTAACGATGACTGTCAAACTCTTGGTTTAATTATTCATCATCCTGATCCAATCAGAATCTATGAATAGTTTTACCAAGTACAACCAAAATTCTCTTTTAGCATTGCTACTTAATGCACCATATACATCGAAATGTATTAGGTCAAGTAAGATATTAGCCTTTTACCAATCATAATAAAAGATGTCTTGGTCCAAGTAAATAAGATTTGCATAAATCATATGATTCCAAATCATATGACTTTAAAACTCCATCCCATGAAATTTTATATATGCATTTCTCATTTATTTGTTCAAAACGATAATGCATAAGGAATTTAATTATTTATGTTATAGCCTTTATTACTTTGTTCTTCAAGATTTAGGATATAAGATTTATTTATAACACAATGAAGTAAATCATAATAAATAAAGCGCTTTTCTTATTCCAAATAAGAAATAAATATCTTTCATTATCTTATAACAAAATAATATTTTCTACTTCATGAGTAAAGTCACTTTATCAGCGTTCTACGAACAATGCTTGCAACCATTGCATCATTATCATTCGTAGTTCTAACTTTACTATAAGTAGTCTTTCAATTCACTAATTATTGCACATTTATACAAATGTGGGATCCACATCCGGTATCCAATACCCAATAATTAAATTTAAAAGATTATTTTCTAACATAAATATCCCAAGTGGTAGTCCCACTACCATTCTCTTTTGTTGATCATCCAAAATTTCGATCACAATTTTAAATGGTCAATCCAATTGCCACGTTACAAATTGCATCAATTAGAGTTATAATTTTAGCCACAATTATTTCCTTTAGGTTTGACAACGTCTGTCTCGCCTTTCTTTTGGCACTTGCCCCTTTCCATCATGAACCATGAGCACTGGAGAACCTTTCTCCACTATCTTCATCTCCGCAGTTTTAAGCATGTCATGCAACTCGGAGAGATTCTTTATCCATTCCAAGCATGTTATAGTTCATCACAAAGTGATTATAACTCTTAGGTAATGAATTAAGAATGAGATTCGTGGCTTGCTCCAATCCAATTGGACAGCCAAGTTTCTCAAGATTCTCTACGTAGCCTTGCATATTAAGCATGTGAGGTGCCACTCGTTGCCCTTCACTCATTTTGCAATAAGTGAATGCAACAATAGTTTTATTCCTCTCTTGCCTAGCTTGCTCTTGAAACATGTCTCTTAACTCCACGCCTATCTAATAGGCTTCCACAAGTTCCAAACTTTATTGGAGTTTTGAGCACAAAATCGCGAGCATGAGACAACTCACATCCCTAGAATCATACTCATGTTTCTTGTGATTGTCTCCTCTGCCCTAGGGGCATTGGCTTCGGGTTTTTTAGGAATAGGTCCATCAAGAATGTACAACCCATCTTCTTGCCTTAGAACGATTCTTAGGCTTAGGATCCAATCCATGAAGTTTGTACCATTCTTATGAAGCTTATCCTTATCAAGGATTGATCGTAACAAAGTTAGTTGTCATTATCTACAACTCATGCAAAATTTCCAAAATTTTACAAGTACCAAACTCATTAAAGAGATAAATAATATATTTTCCAAAAATACTCCCACTAAATTATATAACCTTCTTATACATCCAATTTATAATATAATTTAAATGGGCTAAAATCCAACTTTAATTTAATTTCAAGTACGCGTTGGCGCACCGCTCAAAATCAAATTAATTATGTAGACAACCTTGTAAATCATATCCCATATGACTCTTAGATCCTTTTCTGAGATTCTTTTAAAATTGGGCTAAGATCCAACTTTAATTTAATTTCAAGTCCGCTTTGGCGGATTACACAAAATCAAATTAATTAGGTAGACAATTTCTTGTCAATCATATCCCATATGATTCTTAGGAATCCAATTTCAAAAGCATGTTTAATCTCATCTTTGTCTTAGGCCTAAAACTGTTTTGACGCCCAATTAAGTCCAACCATTTTAAACGCATAGGAAACTCTTATGCACGCATCTTGCTCATACAAGAATAAAATCAATGCACCTCGCTTTGGCGAGCCCACATGAAAATACCCGTGTACCCACAAGTGTTTTAATCATGGCGTGGCATGAGGACTTAAAACTTTTCTTGAAGGTTTATCACCATATAGAATACAACATATTTATGAGCACATAAGATAAACATGTTACGCATCAAGTTTAGCCACTAAATTAATCATCATTAATTTAAGCATAATATTTATGTGTCATTAGTTTTTCTATAATTATGAGGATGAGACTATTTGAACTTTGGTTATCATCTCCAAATCAAGACAACAAGAAGTGCGGCCGAACTAAGCTATAAGGCAACCACAATTCTGCACTAATTCAAGAAACCAAGAAAGTAGTCCATGTGGCCGAAACTAAGCAATAGATGGTCTCGATGAACGTAGGCCAATTGCATCCACAATTCCACATGGATCTCCAATCTTTGAATCAAGAACTTTGTTTCTCAATTTTAGCAATTATGAACTATTCATAATTCTAACTTCATTTTATCTTTGAATCTTTGATTAGCGATCAAGTTTGGGAAGCACAATCTTGATGAACGTAGATTAGTCATCCAAACCTTGATCCAATCTTAGAATCACTAGACTAAAACAAATAGGAAAGTTAAACCCAAGATCCACACCCAAACCCTAAGCCCCGCCCCGCACCAAACCCTAGGTCCTGCCGGGTCAAGGCATAGGTCTGGTCGGACCTTTGCGGAAAAATCCCAGAATTTTCAAAATTCCAAATTTATCTCAAAATTGTTTTTTCCGATTCAATTAGGATTTGGTGTTCTTGATGATCCAATCATCATGAACATCAGAACCTTGAATGAACAATTCATGAACCCTAGATTATCAAAATTTTGATCCAATCAAAATTGATAACCCAAACAATTTTAAATCCACCATAATTTTTATTGCGATTGAATAGTGCGATTAAAGTTTATAAAACAATAAACCACATAAAATAATATAACACATAAACATCATAATCCAAATATTAAAATCATGCTAGGCACATAAACAAGCAATTTATATACACCCAACATGATCTAGTATTGAAATAATCAACATGAACGGGGCTCTGATACCACTGTTGGGTTTCCTAGTAACATGCGCAGCGGAATTAAGCATTTAAAATTTTCATGAAACCCAAAGCCCATATATCCATTCATATGATTAAGTCAAATACATGCATAATGAATACTAGAATACTAACCCTTGATGCCTTTGATTAACAACCTTGAATTCGATGGAGGCTTGAAAGCTTGATTATGAACAGAGCAAGAACACGAACTTTGAAAATGATAAGTTTCACCCTCTAGCGGTATCCACACCACGAACGAATATCAAGAACACTTGATCTTGGTTGCTAGACAAAATTGTGAAACATGCTTTCACAATGTATAGAACTTATATGGAATTATTATGTGTGTGATATTCTTGTTCTTCAATTTAGGGATTTCTTAGAACAAGAAAATCATCCTCTCAAACCCGTGGAGGCACTCACAAACATAACATAATGCATAGTCTTGATTAGGGCAACTAGAGATACATTTTATACTTGTTACACCTATTCCAAATAGGAAACAAGTGGTCAAACCCGCAAGAAAACGGAATAGGAAGTTTCTGGCCCAAAACAGACTTACCCGCCCGGGTATAGCAATCTGCCCAACCGGGCATTGCATATAGCCTGACCGGGTCATTCAGTCTGCCCGACCGGGTGCCTAAGGAGGTCCGACCGGGTCCTTTGAAAGGTCCGACCAGACCCTCCCCTTTTTTCCATATTCCTTCGTTTCTCCTCTAAATTCCTAAAAACCCTCAAAGGTCCTTCGACCCAAAATTCCAATTAAGTCCTTTTAGATTCGTTCTAATGTGTGTGACCCTCTAGGATTACACTAAGTTGGCAATGGGTTCAAACATAAACCCATAAAATATGATTAGGTTATAGCAAACCGTCATACCTACCCAAATAGTGTAACTAGATACAAGTTCGCATTCCTTTTAGAACATGTCATAATCCCTTTGTCCACGATTTCATTGAACACAAGTCATGGTCAACAAGTCAACTTGTTTTGTTCAATACTTTCTCGATTCCGAATATGTTGATAATTCAAATGACATTGATCCAATCAATCCATTTGAGTTTGGCCAAACATTTCATCAACATCATTCCTACGAGGGGCCCAAGCTTGACATCTTTCCGAAGAGGGACAAATCCATCTTAGCTTATTATTCTTCCTTACGTGAATCTGATTATGCCAATCATACCCTTTATAACTACCTGGTTAAAGGTAACGTTTGAATATGTTAAACATAATGTTCATCAAGTGGAAGACTATAATAACTTCATGTCTAAGGATTTAAATGACATAACTATTATGAGATATATGTACGACATAGACCATGACATAAATCTCATACAGCGGGTCATGTCCAGTACCTTGTTCCAAAAAAGTACTCATAATTCTAACATGATCATCCCATGATCATTTAGGCTTTATACTAGTGCTTAACAAGCTCTAGGGACGGAGATTATTATAAGCAAACATGAGAAACAATAATAATCAAAATATCTCTTCATTAATATGAATAGAATGATAACACATACAACGTTTAACAAACGTGCCTAGGGAACCAACACCAACACTCTATATCCATCAAATGGATGTGAAGACCGCCTTTCTTCATGGCGATCTTGAGGAGGAGATCTATATGGATCAGCCTGAAGGATTTGTAGCATCTAGCAATGAAAGAAAGGTCTGCAAACTTGTTAAATCCCTTATGTGAAGTTTGATAAAATTGTCTCATCGTTTGGCTTTATTACTAATGAATTTGACATGTGTGTCTATTCTATGAGTAAAGGTGATAGTTGTTTTGTCTTGTGCCTATATGTTGATGATATTCTGTTATTTGGAAATAATATGAGAATAATTGATGAAACCAAATCATTCTTGAAAAGCAAGTTTGAAATGAAGGATATGGGAGTAGCTGACGTGATCCTTGGCCTTAAGTTGACTCGGTCAACTAAAGGCATAACCATCTCACAATCTCATTATACACAGAGTGTAATTGAGAAGTTTGGTTATAAGGATGGTAAAATAGTCAATACCCCGTTTAGTCCTTCTTTGGCACTTGTTAAGAATGAGAATGGAGTACATGTGGCTCAGTTGGAACATTTTTTGATTATTGGGAGCTTAATGTATCTTGCTAACTGTACTCGACCAGATATATCCTACACAGTTACAAGGTTGGCTAGATACACTAAGTGTTTGAATAGAGCTCATTGGGAAGCTCTAGGAAGAGTACTTCGGTACTTGAAGGGAACTATTTCCCTTGGGCTGCATTATGGGAGATTTCCTGCTGTACTCGAAGGGTATAGTGATGCTAGATGGATTGCCACTAATTCTGGGAGTTATGGCTGTACTGGGTATGTTTTTACCTTAGGCGGAGCTGCAGTTGCCTGGAGGTCTACAAAACAAACCCTGTTATCTCGGTCTACCTTCGAAGCCGAGCTAGTTGCTCTTGACACTACTGGATTGGAGGCTGAATGGCTTCAAGGACTTATGTCCGAGTTGCCTATACTCAGCAAGCCTATTCATGTGATCTCTGTACATTGTGACAATACTGCACAATTGAGAAACTTAGAAGTGTCAAGTTCAACTGTAAAACAAGGAGACACATCCAAATAAGATTGAAATCTTTAAGGGATCTTGTGTCTCGAAAGGTGATAGCTGTAGATTATGTTGGTACCAAGGATAACATAGCTAATCCTTTAACTAAGGGACTCGATGTAGTTTTACAAAAATCCAGGTTGGGGATGGGACTGAACCCTGTCTAATTCACATGCGGTAGGAACTCAACCTATCTGAGTGGAGATCCCACGAAGAAGGTTCAATGTGGTAGTAACAAGCCGTAGGGTGGATTGGAACACCTAAAAACAGATTGACATGTTTCATGTCTGAGTCTGTCCTCTGGATAGCCTGAAAGGTGTTCACTACTGCAAGTATAGTAAAAGTGTTAGGCTTTGAATGGGATCAAGTCTTTTAGACAAGATGGTAACAGTACATCTTTGGAGATGTCCAACTAAATAAGTGTTATTGTTAGCCGCAATTAGAGAAATGGGTTATTCCTCGAAAGCACTTATGATAGAGGATCAGGACGTATGGCTTATACGCGTCAAACATAATGATAGAGGCTGCTGTTATAGCCATTGTCGTGTTGCTACCAACAAAGGCTCCTACACTCAAAGGAATCAGATTCAAGACACCCGTTCATCTGGTCCTGTGGGGGTTTGCGTTGACTAACTTAGGTAGGGGTTGAAGTCAGGAGACACCATCTACTGAAAGCACAATATGGATAATCTCTACTAGTCTTATCACCATAAATTTGTGGGTGATTGTTGGAAGTTTGTCTAGAAATGGTCAACTTTGAGTGGGTCCCATTGGTGGGTCCTATTGACTTTGACCTTAGTAATTGTTTATACTTGTAGTATGTTATACCATGAACAATATTGATGTTTTGGTTAAAGCCAAATGATGGATGAAATCCATAGTTCTAAGACTTCAAAGATGAGCTTTTAAAATAGACTTTTACTTCCAAGGATGAAATGGGTTGGTTTCCGTCCCACATGGGAAAGGAAAGGCGAACCTTCCCTTTGCTTGGAAGTACTAAAGGCTTTTGGGCCATCCCACGTGGAATTGGAATGGGTAGTTGAAGTGCCATAAATTACTTGGCATTTCATAGACTCATGTTCAAGTTACATGTGAGGTGGGCTTGAACCTTTCCCCACACGCGCGCTCGCTCGCTCGCTCGGCTCAGCACGGCCGATCGGATCGGGTCGGGAGTTTGGGCGAATGGATCGGTTCGAGGGCGTATCTTTTTGGACAAAGTTTATTTGAAGTTTCCAATATTTGCATAATGGTCCCTGACGAAATTGTTAGGTCAGTTAGTTTCCTAACTGGACTCTAACAGTGCAGTTTCTTTTCCTTCAAGGATAAGTCACTGTAAATCGGGTAGGTTTTGGAGTCTTCTTAAAATACCTAAACCGACTATATACCAGTTTAAATATACGATCCCTATACCAGTTTTACACACGCAATTAAATTACAATAAACTGTTCTCTCTCTATATTCGTAATTTATGGTTGATCTGAGAAGTGAGATTCCGGCGAAGTGGGACAGCAGTCGCAAGTGGTTCGGTACCTGTTCGTGCGAAGTTTTTCTGGTACGTTCCTGAGATCGTTTCATCCTTGGAGGAATTTGCCGCAACCCTCAGCCACACCAGTAGGGGGCAATAGTTTCTCTTAGGAGAGTCTATTACAACAGATGACTCGATCTAAACTGATAAGTCTTTCTAACTCTCTTTTGTTTTTGTCTTTCCTGGATCTTGTTCTTGTGGGTACGTTTCTGGTTTTGGCTTAATCTGATATTGTTATATGCTTACGTGATTGCCCTGATTAATCTGATCGTTGCATATTAAATTCCAACAGTAACATCATCTCTTGTGTTTCAGTAGGATTATTCTCCGTCTTTGAATAAAAATACTCCAACATTGAAAGCTTCATCCGCGGATCAAGAACAGCCCTAAAAGCAAGAACCGTACTATAGTGAGCCCAATATTTGTTAAACTTCTCTTTCATATTTTTACTCATTTAACTTATCAATCCATCTTCACTCAACATGTTTTTTCTCAACAAACGTTCACTTTTCCAAACTTGGACAAAGTATAAGTTAGATGTAGGATAAGAAGTGCTCGAAATCAAGTTTGTAGTGTCATAGAAAGGTTGAAGGAATTCACATATTTTCTTTCCCCTACTCCACTCATCCATTGAAGGACAATACTTATAATTCCTATCATTCAACTGAAGAAGGGTAAAAGCTTTTTTATATTTAATGGCACTATCTAACATTAAGTAAGTTGAATTCCAACGAGTAGACACATTAAAGCGCAAACCAACCCGTGTGTCAATATTATCAACTTGTCTCACACATTCTTCAAATTTTTTTCATCCTACTTTCATATCTAAGGTACTTAACAGAGTCCCTTATATTTTGCAAAGCAACATTGACTACTTTCAAACCTTCTTGAACAATCAAATTTAATATGTGGGCACAACAACGAATATGAAAAAATTCACCGTCACAAAAGAGGCTATCATCCAGAAAACCGAGTTGTTCTTTCAAGTTTTCTTGCATATTGTCATTACTAGATGCATTATCTAATGTTAAAGAAAAAACCTTTTTCTCAACTCCCCATTCCTTTAAATACTTAAGCGCTTTTGCTGCCATTTCGACTCCTGAATGTGGAGGTGGCATATGATCAAAATTAAGAATCTTGCTATTCAGTTTCCAATCAACATCAAGCTATCAAACAAATGTAACCTTCATTACTCAATGTTGCCCACAAATCAGAAGTTAAACAAATTCTATTGAGAGTATCTTCCAAAGCTTTCTTAAGTTTTGCTTTCTTTCTCAAATATATTGCATGAATGTCTGAAACAACAGTATTTCTAGAGATGCAACAAAATTCAGGATTTAAATACCTCACAAATCTTCGAAAACCATCATACTCAACAAATGAAAATGGCAAAAAATGCTTAATTATTGCCTCTGCTAATAGGTCACGTGCAATCTTTTGGTCAACTTTTATGGTTTTAATCTTCCCCTCATAATCGATAACCATTTGACCTATGTCATTATACTTCAACTTGGGACATTTTGGAAGATGACGTCCCAAATGTGAATTCCCATATCCTCTCCCACCACACATATACTCTTTGTTACACGCTATACATTTGGCTCTTGAAATTTTATCTGGATTATCAAAATGTTTCTTAAAATAATTCCACACATTAGAATATTCTTTACCTGTTTTACCCGACACAATCTTAGGTTGCTCACCAGTTTGAGTAGCGTCAGTGATTTCTACGTCTTCAGCTTCAATGTCATCCACATTGATACTTCGATTAACCGAGCTAGATGCCATTTCTGAAAAGAACGATGCAAGAGAAACAACCATTACAATTGTATTCTACTAAAATTCATCCAAATAGTAAAATCAAACATTCTGCTTAGTTCGATTAACCGAGCTAGTAGCGTCATCGAAGGGTCGATTAGTCCTTCCTTCCAAAATAAAATGTCGATTTTGAGTTTTAGGGAAAATAGATCGAAGGGTCAAAAAAAGAGGACTTACCAGTTACCAGAAGGCGGCGACGGATCACGGAAGGGCAGAGAAGAGGATGATGAAGATTAAAGACGATGGCGATGGTGGCGGTGGCGAGTCTGGCGACTGGTTAGTGGTAGCGGCGCCGGTTGAGAGAAGGGTCGAAGAGAGTCGATAGAATGAAAATCGAAAAGTGAAAAGTGAAAACCCTAGCACAAGTTCATCGCCGTCGGTATAAGCCAAAAAAAAAAAAAAAAGTGGGTTGGCCCGCCCCGCCCCAAACCCGTTTGGCCAGTGGCCCAAATGGGCTAGCCCAAAATGGCCCACTTGTATTTGGGTTAGTATATTTAGGGCCCAACCCACCCTTATTATATGGCGGGCTGGGCCAGCCCAAATTAACGGCTCTAGGTGTGGTGGTGGGGGTAGGGAGCGCGAATGTGGGAGTTATTAGAAAATATATTTAATAAGAGTAAAAAAATTGGGGGGGGGGGTAGTTAGGGGCGGGGGAGGTGTTCAAAAATAATTTTAATATGAGTGAAAAAAAGTTTTTTTTTTTTTTTTTTGTGGGGGTGGGTGGTGGGGTAGGGTGGGTGGGGGGTAAAGTAGGCGGAGGCAAGGGGTGTTGAATAATAATTTTAATATGATTGAAAAAAAAGTTTTTTTTTTTTTTTTTTTGGGGCGGGGGGGGGGGGTGGGGTGGGGGTGGATGGGGGAGGGAAGGGAAGGTAAGTTTGGAGGGTGGGGATGGGGTTGGAGGTGGAGGTAGAGTGGGTAGGTGGGGTTGTATGGGGGAGTTGGGTGTGTGAGTGAGGGAGTTAATATTTTCTGTAAAATGACTTACGGAGGAGAAATCCGTAAGTTGTTTTACGGAAAACCTAGCTTATTTTCATTAACCGTAAAATATTTTACATTGACCTCTTTTTTTCCTTTTGGTTACCAAACATGTAAAATATTTTACGGTGAAACAAACGGAGCCTAAATTACTCCACCTGCCAAGTTAATTTAATGTGGGTCATTTACAACCGAACATTACACTATAGAGTTTTACAAGCAGGTCAACTTCATCTGATTAACAAGCTCACACATGCTAATAAACAAGAAAAACGTGTTCAAAGAGCCAAATGCATTACCAAACCTAACTAGGCTATGATAGGCGCACCAAAACACGGTCTTTAAAATATATAAATATATATGTATATATATATATATATATATATATATATATATATATATATATATATATATATTTATATATATATATATATATATTTATATATATATTAAAAGAGTATGAAATACTCTTATATTTTATTTTTGTGTATCTTTGTGATTCTGATAATATTTATTGTATATAATTAGTTTTGTGTTATTTTAGGAGTTAGTTGTAATTATTTAGGAATAGTTTGTTTTGGGTTATTTATTATTTTTTGTGATTTATTTGACTAACCTACTAATGTTTATCTTTGGTAGTTAGTGTTTTGTATTTTAGGTAAAGATGGACTCTCTTCTTGGAAGGTGATTGGATGAGTATTGATCAAGAATATCTTCACCTCAAATATGCCGCATCTATAAATACAAATTTTGTATTCATTTTATTTCATACGCCTTTTACAGAATTATTAGAGAGGGTTCATTTGTTCTTGGAGTTCTAAACCTTTTAGAACTACAAGTGTTTTTGGTGTTTAGTCTATTCAAGATAGAATAGGTTTTGATCTTTTCGTTGTTTTGTTTCTTTCATTGTCTTGTATTCTGCAAGACCTTTTATTAATGAAAGTTTTCCAGCAAGATAGAATAGGTTTTGATCTTTTCGTTGTTTTGTTTCTTTCATTGTCTTGTATTCTGCAAGACCTTTTATTAATGAAAGTTTTCCAGCAAGTTATTTCTTGCTGAAGTGTTTTTCTGTGATTAATTATTCCGCTGCATATTTTGTGATTTCTTAACAAGTCAACTGTCTAGACAACTGTCAACATAGTTGTACTCACAGTTGGTTGTTTTCCAGCACAGTTCTAGCCGCCTATTTCTTTCAATTGGCACCAGAGCCTGGTCTCGACATACTGAGATCGATCTTTTGAAAGTAGCCATTATGGACTGTACTCATATTCGTAATAAGCCGCCTACACTAGATGGTTCAAACTATACCATTTGGAAGGCTAAGATGATCATGTACATTAAAAACATAGATCATCGTGCTTGGGTCAGTATTCTTGTGGGATATACATCCCCTATTATAGAAGTAGTTGATCCAAAAGTAAACGCTCCTGAAACTAGTGAGGAGAAAAAGGAAAAAAAAAATCCCAAAACCTGAGCAAGATTGGAACACGGAAGAAATAGCCCTTGCAAACTACAATGCAAAGGCAATGGCTGCCATATCTGATTATGTTGATCACAATTTGTATCGGTTATTTTCTAACCATACCGTGGCCAAAACTGCTTGGGATATTTTACAACTTCATTGTGAAGGGTCTGATAGTGTCAAACAAACAAAATTAAGGAGATTGATGACAGAGTTTGAAAATTTAAGAATGGGAGAAAATGAAACGATTCAAGACTATTATGCTAAATTAATGGATATTTCAAATGAATCATTTGTATTAGAAGAATCCATCTCCAATGCAAGGTTGGTTAGTAAAGTTTTAAGAACTCTACCAGAAAAAATTTAACATCAAAGTCTCTGTCATTGAAGAAACTTGTGATACTCGGACCGTGAGTCTTGAAAAGGTTCTAAGTATTGTAACTACGTTTGAATTGAACCTTGAAGTGAAACAAACTAGCAAAGTAAATTCAATTGCTCTTGCTAGTGCTCCTCTTACTGTGTCCAAAGATCTTGTTGAATTATCAAAGGATATTGATGACTCAAACTTAGAGGAAGATGAATGTGACTTGATCTCTGAAAAATTCAACAATATGTTGAACAAAAAACTTCAACAAAGGTTTTCTAATAAGGTTATGCGTCTTCCCCTAAGATTGAATCATTCAAGAAAGAAATAAGTAAGAACAAATTTTCTTCTGAAAACAAAATATCTATTGAGTCCGTTCAGTGTAGAGCATGTTTAGGATTTGAACATTATGCTAATGAGTGTGCTAACACACTCAAAAAGAGAGTGATGAGTTTTTCTGCAACCTTAAGTGATTCAGATGATGACGATCAGACAGCAAACTTGTCATATTTACGATCATCAGAATCCTCCCTTTCTGACAGTGAATCTGATAGTGAGGATGTGCTGTCAACTGACGGCACAACTGACTACTCAGATGGTGCTAACATGTATTCCTGTTTTAACTCCACTTCTGCAGGTGAAACTGAGCAATCCAATCAAGAGGATGAAGATAGTGCAACCTATGAAGATCTACACAATACATATGTTGAGCTTCATGCAGATTGGTCCAAAAGAATGGAACAACTCAAGGCATTCAAGAAGGTAAATAAAAAACTCACCTCTGACAATCTGAAATTAAAAGCTGAGAATGATAGGTTGTCGAGTGAAAGTGATATTCAAAAGGACTCCATAGCTAGGTTAGAAGTCATGCTTACCAAAAAAGACAGTGAGTGTGAGAAATATAAAAGCAATATTGAAAAAGAAACCATTACACTCAATAAACTTAACAATGGCAAGGCTAAATTGGAAGAGGTTCTGAACATGGGGAACCAAGGAAAATCAAGTTTAGGCTATGGACATCCAGTGTTTGTTAAGGAAGGTGAGGGCACTTCGAAAAACAATGAGAGATTTAATGTTAATTACGTGTCTCCTCACAAAAATAGAAGAAATAGAAAAAGGAGATACGTGTGTCACCATTGTTTTGCCCCTGGACATATACGTTCATTTTGTTACAAGTTGAAACATGAACTTGACTTGGAGAAGAACATCGGCCACTCGACATGACAACTGTGGGTACAGTTGGAGTCACAACTGCCCAGTCAACAGCAGTCTGCTCCAAAAGCCATATGGGTAAGAAAGGACACTCTAAAGTGTCAAGTGATGTTTACCTCCTTGAAGAGCAGTGTGGAAGGAGCCTGGTACTTTGACAGTGGCGGCTCCCGCCACATGACTGGATCTCTTGAGCATTTTAAAGACTATGAAGTCTTTAAAGGTGGAAAAGTCGATTTTGGTGGAGGTGCTCAAGGTGAGGTAATTGGCAAAGGTACTCTGAATGTTAATGGTTTGCCTAACGTGCATAATGTCTTGCATGTTGATGGGTTAAAGGCAAACCTAATTAGCATAAGCCAATTGTGTGATGATGATCTACATGTCAAGTTTGATAAGAAGATCTGTGAGGTCTTCGATGATTCAAACAGATGTGTTTTGAAAGGTGTAAGATCATCTGATCATTGTTACATGTTGGTTGAAAATCATTCATGTTTTAACTCAATTTTTGATAATGCTCCTGATCTTAGTGTCAATTGTGTTGAGAATTGCATTACAGGGTGCACTTGGGAGCATGAAAAGATTAATGATGAATCTGATCCAAAGTCGACAACAGAATCTGCAGATACACCAACTGTGAGGACTACTGACAGTCTAGATGAACAGTCAACTGCCACGACAGATGGTCATACAGCTGATTCTTGTTCAGATTCTGAAATCTTGGAAATCAGGAAACCAGAGGTAATGATGCTACAGCAAGGTTACAGGGAGATCATCCCACTTCCCAGGTCATTGGGGGAGTGGATGAAGGAATAAAAACAAGCGGGAAACAAATAAATTACCGGGAATTAGCCGGTTTGGTATACATGCAATCTGCGTACCATCAGGTAAGCTCTTGTTGTTTCGTTGATAATTTTAAGCATGAGGATGAGTCAGAAACTTTAAAAGTTAATAATTGGACCAATATCATGCAAGAGGAAGTGGTAAAATTTGAAAGGAAAGATGTTAGGTTCATGGTTCGTAGGCCATCTAATACTGAATATATGGTAGTTGTTACTTGTTGTACTCAATTGTTGAGGATGAACCAGATAATCAAGGATTATGGTCTTATAGGTGAAATCTTGACCGTATTTTGTGATAGCTTAAGGTCCTTGAATATTGCCAAGAATCCGGTACAATATTTCCTAACAAAGCACATAGATATTATGCACCATTTTATTAGATATCTCGTTGATCAAAAAATCATTACTCTAGAACATGTAAGCACAACGGGTCAACTTACTGATATCTTTACCAAGGCTTTGGATTTCGAGAGATTTTCTTCATTTAATAAGTCTCTCGTGATTGTCTCTTATGATCACTTGGTCTTCTTAAGTTCCTTGACTCCGAGCTTTGACCCTTGAATGTGAGACCCTTCTTAACCTGATAATGAAAATTGTCTTGTTAATTCCTTCGTGTTGTTTATCATGGAGTGGGCACTCAATCTAAGGTTACGGGGAAAACAAGCTGCCACCAGTCATTGAAGTTACTACTCATTTACGCAATGTGCTGACGTGTATTCATACATAACTTGAGAATCAGTGTAACACTGTATTGGGAGAGTGAAAAGCTCTTCCTCGTAACTGATTCATAAGTCATAAGCCTTCAATGGGAGTGTTCTAGAGGCTACATGATTGAAGGTGAATCTCATTGAATTCTTGTGAGTTGAAACCGAGTCATGGACTGAGGTGATCATACTATGTCACACCAAAATTGAGACAATCTTCATTTGTGTGTTTAGGCATATTTTTTCCAAGTTTTTTTTCTCCCTTGGTATTAACATCAGCAAATTGAATTGTTGTTCTTATGTGTTAAATATTAATGCTTTTCATGTGATTAACAATAATCTAATGGCGTGATGTTCAAGTTTCATTGTGCAGTTGGTGGAAATTATGGTACATTGTGGATGAATGGATTCTGTTGATGTTGGCAAGCTCTAATTCTGGGACGGACATTTATCACAAAACATGGGAAAAGTTTGAATTTTAAAATCAAGATCCTTGTTTGTTTTGGAATTCAAATGGGTACTTCAATGTTTCTCGGTTCTCCCTTCTCCTTGGCCTACCCGAGTTCTTAGGAAGAATCACTTTCCTCCCGTGATTTTTTTCTCCTTGTCAAATCTGGTTGTGAATTATGGTTTAGTATATCTTCTTCCTCATGTTTTCTAGCTACATTTCTTTCATCTCATCTTGTTCCTATTCTGCAAATACACTCTCTCTAACATTTTTTTTTGCAGATATATCCGAGAATTCAGGAGAATCTCTGAGTGATTGTGACACAAAATGATTGTTTGCCGCTGCTCTGATCAAGCTCAGGCATTTTTGTTGTTAAGCATCCAGCTGGTGCTAAGCAACTTGTTCGTGCAACTGTGCGGACAACTGGTCACTCAAATGGGCAGTCAACTGGTAAGTCTGCTACTGTTGTAAGAGGTAAGCACATCTTCTGCAGAACTCTTTGGTCTCTAAAGGTCTTCTACGATATGAGTTGAGATTGATGATGCTCTTAGAGTTATATTTTGGGGAGATTCAAATTTAGGGGGAGTGGAAGATATTCACAATTTTTCTTTCTTTGAGTTTGATGGTTCTTCTCAAAAAGGGGGAGAAAGATGTGGTCTTCATATTGGGAGTAGAATCCAATGTACAAATTCAGGGGGAGAGATTATTGTTTTGGATGTTTTGATCAGAACCACAAAGATAGGGGGAGATTGAAAGAGTATGAAATGAAATACTCTTATATTTTATTTTTGTGTATCTTTGTGATTCTGATAATATTTATTGTATATAATTAGTTTACTGTTATTTTAGGAATTAGTTGTAATTATTTAGGAATAGTTTGTTTTGGGTTATTTATTTTTTTTTGTGATTTATTTGACTAACCTTCTAATGTTTATCTTTGGTGGTTAGTATTTTGTATTTTAGGTAAAGATGGACTCTCTTCTTGGAAGGTGATTGGATGAGTATTGATCAAGAATATCTTCACCTCAAATATGCCGCATCTATAAATACAAACGCTGTATTCATTTTATTTCATACGCCTTTTACAGAATTATTAGAGAGAGTTCATTTGTTCTTGGAGTTCTAAACCTTTTAGAACTACAAGTGTTTTTGGTGTTTAGTCTATTCAAGATAGAATAGGTTTTGATCTTTTCGTTGTTTTGTTTCTTTCATTGTCTTGTATTCTGCAAGACCTTTTATTAATGAAAGTTTTCCAGCAAGTTATTTCTTGCTGAAATGTTTTTAATTCTGTGATTAATTATTCCGCTGCATATTTTCTGATTTCTTAACAAGTCAACTGTCTAGACAACTGTCAACACCGTTGTACTCACAGTTGGTTGTTTTCCAGCACAGTCCTAGCCGCCTATTTCTTTCATATATATATATATATATATATATATATATATATATATATATATATATATATATATATATATATATGGGTCACGCTCATGTGAGAACTATTTTATATGAGAACCGTGAGAACCAATCATAACCATTAGATAAGAAAAAAAAATAATCAAGGGTCCAGATGTTAGATACATTGGATACTCTTGGATATATTAGTTAATTTTTGAAAAACAATTAGATACATTAGTTTTTAACATAGTGTATCCAAGTGCAACACTTAGATACAATACTTATTAACTTATTGTATCCAAGTGTAATATCGAATTTTTTGTAATGTATCTAAGTGTTTTGTAATGTATCTAAGTGTATCAATTGTATCTAACATATGGACCCTTGATTTTTTTTCTAATCTAAAGGTTATGATTGGTTCTCACGGTTCTCACGATATTTAGGTTCTCATTTGAGCACTACCTATATATATATATATATATATATATATATATGTAGGGTCGCGCTCCTGTGAAAACCATTTTAAATGAGAACCGTGAGAACCAATCATAACCGTTTGATTAAATACAAAATCAAGGGTCCAGATTATAGATACATTGGATACACTTGGATACAGTAGCTAATTTTCAAAAATACAATTGGATAAAAAAATTGGAGGGGAAGTAAACACCAGATCGGACGCAATATGAGTAGCACCAGCCTTCGCAAGAATGTTTGCAGTGAAATTTGCTTCCAATTATTTATAAAAATGCCACTACGTTTTTTTATAAAAATGTCACCACGTTTTTTTAAAACACGTTTTTCCTGAGAGTTAGGAAAAACCAAAGATTTTGTGGTAGACTATATAAAAATGCCACCATGCGTTTTTTGAAGAAGTTCCACATATTTATAAAAATGCCACCACGCATTTTTTAAAGAGTTCAACATATTTATAAAAATGCCACCACGTTTTTTTTAAAATACGTTTTTCCTAAGAGTTAGGAAAAACCCAAGATTTTGTGGTATATAGGGGAATAACAATTTAATATACGAAGTTTTTTACTTTTTGAATATTGAGTCCGACCATAGACTTGTGAATTTCTCAGTAATTTACTTAAAGGAGAAAGCAAAAGAATATGCCATGGATTCATTCAGATCCGCGAGATAAGTACGTAGCACACATACATGTATGTATTCATGCTTATCAAAGCTAGACTTGTAGCGAAAGGTGCATACTTACAAAGCTAGACTTGTAGCGAATGTCTATAGGCTATAGGCAAATTTATGGTATTGACTATGATGAAACCTTTTCACCCGTAGCAATGATCAAGTTTATAAGGATTTTAATTGCCATAGCCGCATATTATGACTATGAGATATGGCAAATGGATGTCAAAATAGCGTTCCTTAATGAGAACTTACTTGAGGATGTGTATATGACACAACCTAAAGGTTTTGTAAGTCCAGAAAATTCTAATAAAGTATCCAAGTTGCAAAGATCCATTTATGGATTGAAGCAAGCCTCTTGGAGTTGGAATCTTCGATTTGATGAATCGGTCAAAGAGTTTTGCTTCATCAAGAACGAAGATGAACCTTGTGTATACAAAAAAATTAGTGGGAGTGTAGTATTATTTCTAGTGTTATATGTTGATGACATATTGCTCATTGAAAACGACATTCATGCACTTCAGTTGTAAAGACTTGGTTAGGAATGTGTTTCTCAATGAAAGATATGGGAGAAGCCGCTTACATCCTTGGCATAAAGATCTATCATGATAGATCTAAAAAATTGATTGGTTTAAGTCAAAGTACATACATTGATAAGGTTCTTAAAAGATTCCGTATGGAAGACTCTAAGAGAGGTAACCTGCCAGTATTACATGGTAAAAGTCTTAGCAAGACTCAGTGTCCTCAAACAACTGATGAGCAAGAATGCATGAATGGAATCCCATATGCTTCTGCAATTGGATCCATTATTTATGCCATGATATGTACTAGATCGGATGTCTCTTATGCTTTAAGCCTGACGAGTAGATACCAATCGGATCCTGGTGAGAGTTACTGGATAGCTGTCAAAGCAATTCTTAAGTACTTGAGAAGGACTAAAGATTCGTTTTTGATATATGAAAGTTTGGAAGATGATCTCATTGTAAGGGGTTACACAGATGCAAGCTTCAAAACCGACAAGGATGATTATAGATCGCAATCTGGTTTTGTGTTTGTGCTAAATGGTGGTGCTGTAAGTGGAAGAGTTCTAAGCAGAGTACCATTGTTGATTCAACAACTGAAGCTGAGTATATAGCTGCACCCGATGCTGGTAAAGAGGCTGTTTGGATTAAGAAGTTCAATTGTGAACTAGAGGTGGTTCCTATCATTGCTAATCCAATAGACCTTTATTGTGATAATAATTGTGCTATTGCTCAAAAAAAGGAACCTAGATCACATCAGAAATCCAAACACATGCTTAGGCGTTTTCATATCATTCAAGAAATCGTTGATAGAGGAGATGTGAATATATGCAGAGTACCAACTGAGGATAACATTGCTGACCCACTAAAAATGGTCTTCTGCAAGCAAAGCATGTTGGTCATGTTAGGTCTATGGGTATTCGATACATTAATTAGGCTTAGTGCAAGTGGGAGATTGTTGGTCTGTATGCCCTAAGCACGTTATTTGAACGATTAATGTTATCATTTGCTTTATGTTTTAATAGAGATATTGAATCTTTGATTATTATATCTTTTGCATGTTTATTATAATAATCTTTGTCCCTAGTAATTATGATTAATTACTTGTATATGTTTAATGGATAGTCATATGATGATTATGTGTATGCGATACAATTAGACTTATGGGTATTTGTTGGAAACAAATATTGGACTGACCCCTATGAGATTTATGTCATGGTCAAATGTCATAATTAAATCTCATATAGTTATATCACTTGAATCTTTAGATCTGAGGTTATTACAGCCTTCCACTTGATGAACATTATGTTTGACATATTCAAACGTTACGTTTAACCGGGTAGCTATAAAGAATATGATTGGCATAATCGAAATCATGTAGGGAAAGGTAATAAGCCAAGAAGGGATATGTTCCTTTTTAAGAGAGATGTCAAGCTTGACCCCCTCGATGAATAGTATTAATGAAATGCACGGCCATGCTCAAACGAATTGATTGGATCAGTACCGTTTGTGTTATCAATATTTTCGGGATCGAGAAAGCATTGAACAAGTAAGTTGACCATTGACCATGACTTATGTTCAATAGACATCGTGTAACAAAAAGATTGTGATATGTTCTATTTTAGGAAACTTTGGATTTTAAAGTTATACTAATTGGGTAGTCATAATGGCTTGCTAGAGTCCGCTTATGAGTTACGAGGTCTGAATGGTTCGGACTCATTTCCAACTTAGTATAATCCTATTGGATCACACACATAGAGTGGATAATTAAAAGGAGCGAAAAACGAGGCAGAAAGGGGTAGGATCCATATGGCTCCCTAGGAGCCATACGGCTGCTTAGGCGCCGTACGGCGGCAGTCCCAAACTGCAGTTTATTTTAAGTCTTTTCTTGTTGGACAAGAAGACCTAAACCTTAAAGGATCTTTGAGACCTCTTGTATATAATGTGTAAAACCGGGAATTGTTCCTATAACATTGATTTGTGAAATCTTAAACTCTTTCTTTGAGAGAGAGAGTACACATATTATACTAAGATTATTAGGTTTAATTATTCCCAATTATCAAACCATAATAATCATAGGGAGCAGTTGAAGAATCGTTCTTCGTTAAGTTTTTGAATCCGAAGGACCTAGCAGTCAAGTCAAGAAGAGTTCTTGAATCTGTTCGACGTGTGGATCACCGGTAGAGAGTGCTCTTCTTAGCATTTAAATCCAAGGTTTCATACTTCGATCTACAAGGGTTAGTTTCTTTCATCTTACATATTATGAATTATTGAACATAACATATCTAGGCTTTGGGTTTCTTCATGTGATGTATTCCGCTGCGCATGATTGCTCGAGACCCAACAGGGGCATGGTCGAAGGAACGGAGGTTCTAGACGGGGTCCTTGACCTGGAGATATCTGTAGTTACTGCAAGGAGAAGGGGCATTGGAAATCTGACTGTCCCAAGAAGAAGAGAGAGCAGCAGGGAAAATCTGAGTCGACTGCTGCGGCGGCAAGTAGTGACAATCTAGATGAGGATTGTGATTATGCCCTAGTAACTGAAGAAGAAGCGTGCAAGGCAGTTTCATGGGTTCTAGATTCGGGTGCGTCTTATCACATGTGTTCGCGCAAGGAGCAGTTTACAGCGTACGAGCAGAAAGATGGAGACCGTATTTATATGGCTAATGGATCAGTCTGCGAGGTAGTTGGCATGGGCTCTGTAAAGGTGAGAACTTTTAGTGATAAATATCTCACATTGAATAAGGTGAGACATGTTCCACAAGTAGCAAAGAATCTGATATCACTTAGTCGGTTGGACAAGAAGGGATATGTGAATACGTGTGTTTGAATTTGAGAATATTCATAGTAACATTAAAATTATGAGAGTCGCCACGCCGTTTTAATTAAAGCCAAAACATTGAAAAAAGCATTTTTAGTGGGTTCGGGGGTCAAATTACAACAAGAGAAGAATATTGAACGTTATCACTCCTATTGCCCGAATTGATCGGTCTTTCTATCATGATGCGGTGTATGTAGTGTGTTAGTGTTTGAGACCGGATCTGAAGATTGCCTACGTTCTTCTCAATGTGAGAAGCTCAGGTCAGCGTAGTTCGCAGAGGATTTAGAATAGGCAGAAGAATCGGGATCATGCATAATGAGGGGGGAATTACCTAAAGATTAGGGTTTAGAAGTAGTTCCTAGATCATCCTCGGGTTGATGAACCCTCGATCATCATCGGCTATGAAATAACATGTAATTATGAAGATCGCAACCCTAAATATAGCATAAATAAGGTTTTAATCTATGAACACGATGAACATATGAAGAACATATATGAACATATGAATAAACATGCGAAGCATATGAAGAAACTATGAATAAACATGCAAGAATATGAATATTAAAGATCTACATTAGAAATAATGCAAGAACGTGAAGAAATAAGTTAGAAAACTTACCTATGTTGGCAAGAAATAAACCTTGATCTTCTTGGAGGTTTGAATGCTAATTAGAGAGCAAAATTGTGTTTAAGAACTCTCAAATTCGTACTTAGAGCTCTCAAAATCGGACCCTTAAACCAATAGCATGGAGTGATTTATATAGTAAACTGATGGGAGGATCTGATGGTCCAGATCATCCAGCGCAAGGTTGGCCGCCTGACCATTGTTGAAGCCGGTGACAATAGTGGCCGCGTGGCCAAGATCAACGCGGAGCAAGGTTGGCCGCGTGGCCAAGTCTGCAGGCTGACTTGATTCTTAAGCTAGGGTTTCTGCATGGTTTTAAGGAAACTATTTGCTACCTAATTTGATAGATTTTGCCATAAATGAGATATTTTGGGAATCCGGGACAAGTCTTTGCAAGGTTTCTAATTCCTATAAAGTCCTTGTATTTTTGGGAAAGTCCTAATAAACTCATTTTCAGGTCGGGTACTAACAGTAGCCCCTCGGCGACGCTTCTTGCAAGGCAATGTGGGGTCGACGATAAAAGAAGGATCCGTCTGAAACATGAGTTTCAAAACAGATGAAAGGTAAGGGAACGGCTGAACCTTGGCAGGCGACCTACGTATCCACGGGGGAATCAAGCCAAACGTAGTTCAAATCTGATGGGAATTGGGAATGACTGTCCTCTGATGGGGAGCAACGTCTTCTGCTGGAGAAAATGCACCTGCTGGGGATGATAGATGACCGCGTCGGTCGGGTGGCTGGACCTTTTCAGGTTTCCTACGTATCCTCCGAGGAATCAAGCCGGTCGTAGTTCAGAGATCTACTGGGGATAAACGAGATATCGGACTTCTGCTAGGGATAATAAACCTACGGGCACTATCCTGTATGAAGAACGAATCATTCGTTAGGAAATGAAGTTATTTGGGAAAATTAAAGACTACGTTATCTAAATAATCCCAAGATGGAATGGTAAACGCAATCAGGATCGCCGGGGTTCCTGCCGATCGCGCTAAAGTAATAGATGATGGATCTCTCGCGAACAGAAACGCCGAGGCTTCTGTCAACCACGATTGATCTAGGATGCATATGTCATAGAGGCGCCGAAGTCTCTACAATCATACGAATCCTAAAATAGATGCTCGATCGCTCGCAAACAGAAATGCCGAGGCTTCTGCCCATCGCGATCGATCTAGGATGCATATGTCATAGAGGCGCCGAAGTCTCTACAACCATACGAATCCTAAAATAGATGCTGGATCTTTTGCAAACAGAAACGCCGAGGCTTCTGCCCATCGCGATCGATCTAGGATGCGTATGTCATAGAGGCGCCGAAGTCTCTACAACCATACGAATCCTAAGCAAATATTAGGAATTGCTAAAATAATAGATGCTGGATCTCTCGCAAACAGAAACGCCGAGGCTTCTGCCCATCGCGATCGATCTAGGATGCGTATGTCATAGAGGCGCCGAAGTCTCTACAACCATACGAATCCTAAGCAAATATTAGGAAGTGCTAAAATAATAGATGCTGGATCTCTCGCAAACAGAAACGCCGAGGCTTCTGCCCATCGCGATCGATCTAGGATGCGTATGTCATAGAGGCGCCGAAGTCTCTACCACCCTACGAATCCTAAGCAAATATTAGGAAGTGCTAAAATAATAGATGCTGGATCTCTCGCAAACAGAAACGCCGAGGCTTCTGCCCATCGCGATCGATCTAGGATGCGTATGTCATAGAGGCGCCGAAGTCTCTACAACCATACGAATCCTAAGCAAATATTAGGAAGTGCTAAAATAATAGATGCTGGATCTCTCGCAAACAGAAACGCCGAGGCTTATGCCCATCGCGATCGATCTAGGATGCGTATGTCATAGAGGCGCCGAAGTCTCTACAACCATACGAATCCTAAGCAAATATTAGGAAGTGCTAAAATAATAGATGCTGGATCTCTCGCAAACAGAAACGCCGAGGCTTCTGCCCATTGCGATCGATCTAGGATGCGTATGTCATAGAGGCGCCGAAGTCTCTACAACCATACGAATCCTAAGCAAATATTAGGAAGTGCTAAAATAATAGATGCTGGATCTCTCGCAAACAGAAACGCCGAGGCTTCTGCCCATTGCGATCGATCTAGGATGCGTATGTCATAGAGGCGCCGAAGTCTCTACAACCATACGAATCCTAAGCAAATATTAGGAAGTTTTAAGGGGTTTTCCGTATTCAAAGGTAACGAATATCAGTCAAAATAGCGCTAAGGGCACCTAAAAATGAACAAAGGGAAATGTACCAGGGGTAAAACTGAAATTTTGCATGTGGAGGCAAAGATGATGGATTGTTATGGAGTCGCAAACGGGATGAACTCTCAAGGAGTCATGAAGGTGATAGACTCTCAGGGAATCGCAGAAGTGATGGACTCTTGGGGAGTCGCAAAGGTGATGGACTCTCGGGGAGTCGCCAAGGTAAAGGACTCTTTGGTGAGCAAAGGACGACCACGGAAAGCGTAATGTTTGGGATCCGCTTACCCTAAATTAGGAGGAATACATAATATGAGGCTACGAACCATTAAGATGAAGGTATTAGGTAAGGGACATTTTTCTTGGTTGCTTAGGGTAGGACCTAAGGCTTCTAAGGAAAGGGGATGGGTAGCCTCTTAGCCTTGAGATAAGGATGCAAAAGATGTTATGGTTGTTTAGACTTGAGATTGTGTCTTGGAGATAATGTGGGTTTCCTAGGCTTACGGTCTAGGGTTTGGAGAGAATGCGACTGCCTAGGCTCGAGGCTAGGGTTCGGAGAGAATATGGAAAGGCTATTGTATCCTAGGCATAAGACTAGCGGGGGATTGAGATTATAAATTTCCTAGGTTTCGAGACTAGGGTTTCGAGAATTTGGAAAGGATGTTGCACACAGGGCTTTAGAAATTCCCTAGAACTTGGGCTAGGGTAAAAGGGGATGGTGCTTCCTAGGCTTGAGACTAGGGTTTGGAGAGAATGCAGATTCCTAGGTTTGGGGCTAGGGTTTGGAGAGGTTGAGGTTTGGGAACTTCCTAGATGTTAGGGTTTCGAACAAGGGTTTGGAAACTGGTGTTTAAGGACCATGACTCTCCTAGGTTTGGGACTAGGGTTTAGAAATATCCTAGGCTTCGCGGCTAGGGCTTGGAGTTGTGGTAGGTTCAGAGGTTGCAAAGGCGTTGGCTTTAGACCCAAGGCTGGGAGTTGAAAGGGTTGTGACTTCCTAGGCTTGAGACCATGGACCGTTGGGAAGAGGGATTGCTTTTGTGGAAGGTCCACTAAGCTTGATGTTAGGGTTCACCATTTTCCGGGATTGGTGACTATGGCTTGGAAAGGTTCATGGTAACCTAGGCTTTAGGCTAGGTTTTAAGGCTAAGGACTGTAAACTTCCTACGTTTTGAGACTAAGGTGAAGGAGTTTCCTAGGTATAGGACTGGGGTTTGAAGGGAATGTTGAATCCTAGGCTTGATGATAGAGTTTAAAGAGGATAATTTCTACCTAGCCTTGAGACTAGGGCTTTAGAAAGAGTGCGACTACCTAGGCTTGAGGCTAGGGTTTAGATCGAATGCGACTACCTAGGCTCGAGACTAGGGTTTAGAGCGAATGCGACTACCTAAGCTTGAGGCTAGGGTTGATTGAGTTTTGGACAGGGCATTATATCCTAGGTTTTGGACTAGGGTTCAATAAAACGGAGAATTGAGATTGTAAATTTCCTAGGTTTCGAGACTAGGGTTTCGGGAATTTGGAAATGATGTTGCATACGGGGTTTTGGAAATTCCCTAGAATTTGGGCTAGGGTTAAAGGGGATATTGTGGTTTCCTAGGCTTAAGGCTAGAGTTTAGAGAGAATGCAGATTCCTAGGTTTGAGGCTAGGGTTTAAGAAGGATGTAACTTCCTAGGCTTTAGGCTAGAGTTTAGAGGGAATGTGACTACCTAGGCTCGAGGGTAGGGTTTAGGAAGGATGTGGCTACCTAGGCTTGAGGCTAGAGTTTAGAGGGAATGTGACTACCTAGGCTCGAGGGTAGGGTTTAGGAAGGATGTGGCTACCTAGGCTTGAGGCTAGAGTTTAGAGGGAATGTGACTACCTAGGCTCGAGGGTAGGGTTTAGGAAGGATGTGGCTACCTAGGCTTGAGGCTAGGGTTTTGGGGGAACGTGACTACCTAGGCTTGAGGCTAGGGTTTGGGAAGATGTGATTACCTAGGCTTGAGGCTAGGGTTCGGAGCGCATGTGACTTCCTAGGCTAGAGGCTAGGGTTTGTAGAGGATGTGGCAACCTAGGCTTGAGGCTAGGGTTAAGAGAATGTGATTACCTAGGTTTAAGGCTAGGCTTCGGATAGAAGGTGACTACCTAGGCTTGTGGCTAGGGTTCGGAGCGCATGTGACTTCCTAGGCTAGAGGCTAGGGTTTGTAGAGGATGTGGCCACCTAGGCTTGAGGCTAGGGTTTGGAGACAGAAAGCATTTGAAGGTTTGTCTTGGTTTAGACCGAGCAAGTTTGAGGTCTAAGAGTGTTGCGGTTTGGGGCAGGTGAGCTTGATACCCCATGGCTGGATAGGCTCGATAGGTTAGACCTAGGCTAGAGTGCTAGGGTTTAGCTAGGGTAAGACTCAGACATGTGTTAAGGAGACCGGGGCCTAATGGAATGGTAGGCGTGAGATCTAGGAGATCGAAGGCTAAGCAGGGTAGCGTTGGGACATAAGGATTTCAGGCGGGTAAGTCTTTTGTCCTAGAGAAACCGCGTTATGGGTTAGGACCAAGCAGGCTTGAGGTCGGCCAAGGAGCAACGGATTGGGATTGGATGATCCTAGTACCTAATACGCATGTCGGGCTTGGATCCTAGAGTGTTTGAAAGTTTAGGCTAGGTGCGAACCATAGGTGCGGGAAATGGTTTTGGATATATGACCATGTTGGCGCTTTAGATAAAGGGATTGAGTGTCCAAGACTTTGCTTGAGTACAATATGTACCTAAGTTGGATTGGGTATGCTTAGGTACTAAGTTTTTCTCAGAGGTCATTGCACGTGACCAAGCTCGTTCGGCGATTGCGAAGGTGGGTTTGGTATGGGACCAAAGGTGTTAAGCGCACGATTTTTGACTGGACAGGTTTTGATATCTTTATGGCATGTCACGGTATGCGGAAGATCCTATGCGTTCGAGCATGTTTGAGGTTTGGACTCGTGGGGAAGAAAGGTTTGAGATCCATGGAGTTCAAGGGTGGACCTCGTAGGTGGCGAGGTTTGGACTCGGCTTGGATTAAGTAGGTTAGAGACCTAAGGGGTTGAAGGTCAGACTAGGAAGTCTTTTGAAGCTAAGGAGTGACACTAGGTTGGTACTTGGTAGGTTTAAGAGTGGTAGGGCCATGGCTTGGATATGACGGGAGTCAGGAGACGTAGATGCGTCGCTTTTAATTGGACCAAGTAGGCTTGGGAATTAAAGAGTTCCAAGGGTGGAGATGTAAGGTGAGAGACCTAGAGGGTAGAAAGTCTTGTGACCTAAAGGTTTAGGGGTTGAGGCCTAAGGTATGGACCAGACATATCATGGACTTCAAGGATAAGTTTGGTAGACTTGAATGGTCTTGGGATCTAAGGGATCGCTCAACAGGTTAGACTGAGTAGACCTAAAAGGTTGGAACGAGGAGGATAAGAGAGCTATTGCTTAGACAAGGTAAGGATGAGTATGTGTTGGTAGGTTTGAGATCTAGGAGATCGGGTAGGCTCGGGACCGGTAGGTTCGGGACCTAATGGGTCACCCTAAGGATTTGGCTTTGGTTAACTGGTTTAAGGTCTGGAGTTTTGGGTAGAACCGGTTTGAGGCCGAAGGGGTCATGCTACGAACTTGCGGAAGGTCGAGCTAAGAGGTTATGATGTAACGTAGGTAAGACTCACCGGGTAGGCTTGGGACCTAAGGTTTTGAACCAGGTAGGTTGGGACCTAAGGGTATCCTATTGTATAGGAAATAGGGTGAAGGACCGAGTCAACTCAAGAATCATGGAGATGGGTCTCAGATGGATCGAGGATGTTTTTACAATTTTGTGGAGACCGAGCGTGCAGGTTTATAAACAAAGTGTCGGGGAGGAGAAAACTTTATGAAAGTGTTATGATCTTATACAGATGCCTTATAATTAATTATGATTCTAATCAATCCAAATAGGTCGTCGCGTGCCGAGTTTGACGATGAGGGGTGCCCTTTTTCTAAGTGTATCCTTGTTGACGCCTCGGTATTCTCTGGGAAACCACATAGTCGACCCATTCCGTTGGGGATTATCTAATTTGGTGAGCGGGTACCCTCCCTCCTTTGAGAAACTCTACGTCAAGCTTGATGATGAGGGATGCCCTTCTTCTAAGTATGTGCTTGATGAAGCCCCGGCATTCTTTGAGAAACCTTATGGTCGGTCCTTTATTGTTAGGGAAGCCCCAGTTGCGTAGAGCGGGGTATCCTACCTCCTTTGAGAAATCCTATGTCGAGCTTGATGATGAGGAGTCCTCTTCTTCTAAGTATGTGCTTGATGAAGCCCCGGCATTCTTTGAGAAACCTTATGGTCGGTCCTTTATTGTTAGGGAAGCCCCAGTCGCGTAGAGCGGGGTATCCTACCTCTTTTAAGACGCACCCTTTTTTCTGCCTAGACCGCCCTTGCAGGTTTTCAATCTAGCGGGCATCTCTTTTGCGTCAATTTTTTTTTTTTTTTTTTTTTTTTTTTTGAACTCATTCAGTCGACTCAAAAAAGGAAAAAAGAATTGTTTCAAAACATGCTGGGGCATTTTGAGGAGAGTAAGAGAGAGAGAGAGATAGTACTCACATTTTGACTCTTTTGAGCAACTGAGGGTATATATGTACAAAAGGGAGGAAGCCCCTGCTTTGACAGAAAGTAAGTGTTTAGCTCTTTCCTAGATTGTAGAACGGAAGACTTGTCGAGACATTTGAAAATTGTTTTATTCAAGATTCTCATTTGATTGCTCGAGAATGGACCTCGTTGATTAGTTAATGAGTTATGGTTAATCGGTAAACAAGTAGCCTCAAATTAATAAATGTTTTGATCAATTGTGAGTGAAGAAGTCAGGAGTAGAAATATGGGGGAAGAGAGAAGAGAAGGAAAATTGGCTACGAGGTGGGTTGTGTATATTTTGGACCGAACCGGGAGGTTGCCTACGTTCTCCTCAAGGTGAGGAGCTCAGGTCCGCGTAGTTCGGGGATGACCCGCTTGACGATGGTGTCGGGTTTCAGTGGGTATGTGTGGGAGGAAAGAAAGGAAAGAAAGTTGGCCCAAGGTAGGTTATATTTGGCTTTGAGTGGTTGCCCGGTTGACGAGGTTCATTTGAGGTGAGTTGTTCTGTGTAGCTCATTGCGGTAGATTACTCCTTTGTAGTTGTTGCAGTGGATTGCTCCATCGTAGTTGTCATGGGTTGCTGCCGTTTATCTACTTTGTAAGGAAAGAAAGGAAAATAGAACATTTGAGGTGAAAAGAAAATGGGACTTTTACTTTTCCATGGTGATAGCCCCTTCTATTTTTCTTTATTTTTTTTATTTTTTTTTATTTATTTTATCTCTTTGTGCACACCCTCTCTTTTTTTCTTTTTTTTTTTAATATTTGTACATGAAACATTGGGCGAGACAAGCCCCTAGTTTGCTTTCGCCTTTCTCGATTGCGAGGTAGCTTCCTTATAGTTCAAGCGGCCTTTTGCTGGCGGCGGGCGTCCTAGCCCCTTGATTTTCACCGGTAGAGCTCCATTGGATTATCACGTGCACCAATGAATGACTTCGTGCACTTGTCTTATATTTGCGATGGAATACGGATAGCCCCAGTGTAACGGCATGTAGTACTCATGATGGGAACAAACCAATCCTTTAAATTGTGGCAGCATGGATGTCTATTTGATGATGAGCAACCGCAGTCCATTTCTTTGTCACGACCTTATAAAAAGGGGTCTAATGGTGGGATGAGAGGCGTATGAGGATAGTGTATGGGAGAAGGTGTATATAGAGAGTGTACATGAAGTGTGTACAAATGGTGAGTGTATAGAGAGAGTGTATGGGGGTAGAATGTAGAGGGAAGGGAAAGTGATTCGTTCATCCCAATTGATCGAAGCATTTGTTATTTTGAGATTAATCGTTTACTTAGTTATGTGAATGGTTTGTGGGTCCATTTACCTTTTAATGAGTCGTCATTAATGAGTAAGATTAAGATTAATTCATCATATAAAGATATAGCAATCAAGTGAAAATGGTGAATAAGACAATTTTCATGAAATTGATATATACAAGCTTATATCTCAAGTCTAGAGAGAAAAGAAAAAAAATAAAGACCCTTTTATTGGAACTAAAAGATTTAAACTGACTAGTCCGGGGTGGACTTTTACTTAAAGAAACAAAAATCGTCCAAGGTGGACTTTTGACTAAAGACACTCTAGAACCTACGAAGACTGAATGACCCTTTTCTTTTCTTTTATTTAAAGGAGGTAGCCCCAATTTCCTCTTTTGCCCATGCCCATGTATTCCGTTGGCGGGTGATGACTCCGCTGTTAATGAGCCTTTGAATCTTTCTCCTCAATTGGAGGCAATCTTCGGTGTCATGCCCAATGTACTGGTGGTATTGGCAGTGTTTGGAGGGATCCAAGCCTTGCTTCACCTTACTTGGTTCATAATTGAACAAAGGAGACAACTTGCCGGCTTGAACTAGACTTTTGAAGAGTTTGCCCAAGTCGTCGAATTCACGCTCGTCCTTCCTTTCACGAACTGTCTTTGAGGGTGATTTAGGTACCGGCACCCCTTGTTGATGAGTAGTCATAGGAGGCATCCCGACGGGGACAGTCTGTGGCGGCCCGTACATTTGAGGAGCGTACGGGTGTTGACATTGAGCAAGAGGGAGAACTCGACTGAGGTAATCATAAACGCCACGAATGTCAGACAAATGGCGCCTCTCGATATCTCTTAGGGTCTTATGCATCTCCTTCTGAAAGTATGTTGCTTGCTCGTTGAGAATGGCCTTAAAGTGGATTGCTTGTTCATCGAGGATGGCTTCGAAATGGGATGCTTGTTTACTGAGAGCAGTACCGGTGTAGAGGATTGTCTCGGGATCTTGGGTAGCAGCTTCAGTTGCAACTTCGATGTTCTTTCCAGCCGACATGATGCAGAACTCTATTCATGAAAGAATTAAGCCTCTTAGTTGAATTAAATTAGATTCGTATTTAATGATAAGGCATCGTTATAAAATCATTTTTTGGAAAAGAGTTGGTCTCCACATTTTTGAAATGCATTTTGGTAAAAAATTGAAAGTTTGACCGGGCCGAAGTTGCCTACGTTCCCCTTATCATGGGGGAGAGGTCCCACACAATAAGAGGCTCAGGTCGCCGTAGTTCGAATCAAGTTAGACCTTTTTTTAAAAAGAGGTGAAAGGTGACCATAGGGGTCAATTTGATAGAGTCTTTTTAAGATAAAGAGCGATCTTGAGGTCAAAAGCCGGAGATGACTCGGTCCTTGGTCAAGCATGGGTGAGGAAGACCTATAGGAGTTGGTTTTGATTGAGTCGGGTATGGTTTGACTTATGGTTTGACCTAAATTTGACCTAAGGTTTGACCTAAGGTTTCAGACAAGAAGTGGTTCAAGCTAGAATGCGATGATAATGGTGGGTTGACCTAGATGGGTAATAGATAGGTCGACCTAAATGAGAAGGGTTGGATTGACCTATATGGTGAATGAATCAAGATAGCGGGTTATAGCGGGTTGCCTATGGGATGATCTAAGTGGGATAGACATGGTTTGACCTAAGCGGGTCGAATGTGAGTTGGTTGACCTAAATGGTTGACCTATACGGGTTAAACATGGGCAGGCTGACCTATTCGGGTTGGTTGACCTAGGGAGGTCGGTAGATAGATTCAAGACGGGCAAGTCGACTTAAGCGGGCCAGGGATTGACCTAGATGGGTCAAAGGTAAAGGGATAGTTTTAACCTAAGACGGATGAGTTGACTTAGATGGGTCGAGGATGGTGTGTGGACCTAAACGGGTCGAGACGGGTTGACCTAGGTTGGTATGGACAATGGTAATTGGGTTCACCTATGGGACCAAAGATTGACCTAAGAGGTCAATAGCGGATAAGGTTGACCTAAGGGTCAAAGGTTGACTTAAGAAGTCGAAATGTGATTGGGTTGACTTAGGAAGTCAAAGGTTGACCTCAGAGGTCAAAGGTGGATAAGGTTGACCTAAGTGGTCAAAGGTTGACCTAAGAGATCGAGGGGTGATAAAGTTGACCTAAGGGGTCCAAGGTTTGACCTATGGGGTCAAAGGCAGATGAGAATGACCTATGGGGTCAAAGGTTGACCTACGAGGTCAAAGGCGGATGAGGTTGACCTAAGGGGTCAAAGGTTGACCTAAGAGGTCGAGGGGTGACCTAAGAGGTCGAAGGTGATAAGGTTGACCTAGGAGTTCAAGGGTTGACCTAAGAGGTCGGAGGTTGATAAAGTTGACCTAGGGGGTCAAGGGTAGACCTAAGAGGTCAAAGGCGGATGAGGTTGACCTAAGAGGTCAAAGGCGGATGAGAATGATCTATGGGGTCAAAGGTTGACCTAAGAGGTCAAAGGCGGATGAGGTTGACCTAAGGGGTCAAAGGTTGACCTAAGAGGTCGAGGGGTGACCTAAGAGGTCGAAGGTGATAGGGTTGACCTAGGAGGTCAAGGGTTGACCTAAGAGGTCGGAGGTTGATAAAGTTGACCTAGGGGGTCAAGGGTAGACCTAATAGGTCAAAGGTTGGTAAGGTTGACCTAGGGGGTCAAAGGTTGACCTAGGAGGTCAAAGGTAGATAAGGTTGACCTAGGAGGTCAAAGGTTGGGAAGGTTGACCTAGGCGGTCAAAGGTTGACCTAGGAGGTCAAAGGTAGATGAGATTGTCCTAAGAGGCCAAAGGATGGTGGGATTTTGGCCAAAGCGGGCCGAGATGATAGGCCAAGATGAGGAATTTTGATAGATGGCCCACGGGGTGAGCGATGGACCTTAGAGGTCGCCTAGATGCAATGCACATTTTATTTTGCGAAAAGTTTTGCATTTATTTACATCCTAAATGGGTGGTCCGAGGAGTGTTCTAATCTCTATGTGTGGGTTGACACGGGTTAGGTTAAAGGTTCCCACCGCTCGCGGAACGTACACGGTGAGTGGAGTAGACGAGTGACTCGAAAAGAGGGCGGCAGTAGCGCACAAATTCCCGCACATCGAAAACTCCGGGTAGTAGGGACATGTGCAGTGCTGACACGGACTAGTGGTAGTGTGTGGCAAGAAACTAATTCTTTTTAAGGAGAAAAGAGAGAAGTTTTGAATGTTTGAATGATGCTATGCAATGCAATGCAAGAGAAGGAAAATAATGTACAAGGGAGCATAGCAGAGTTTTGTTTGACCTTAGTACTATAGGGAAAGTACAAAAAATACATGTATTGAAAAAATACAAGGTACACATATTAACATGGCAAAAATACAAGGTGCATGTGCAAACATGGCAAAGTGTGAGGTGCATGTGCAAACATGGCAAAGTGTGAGGTGCATGTGTAAACATGGCAAAGGGTGAGTTGTATGTGTAAACATGGAAAGTGTGCATGTGTAAACATGGCAGGTGTGTGCATGTGTAAACATGGCAAGTGTGCATGTGTAAACATGGCAGGTGTGTACATGTGTAAACATGGCAAGTGTGTGCATGTGTGAACATGGCAAGTGTGCATGTGTAAACATGGCAGGTGTGTGCATGTGTAAACATGACAAGTGTGCATGTGTAAACATTGCATGTGTGTGCATGTATAAACATGGCAAGTGTGCATGTGTAAACATGGCAGGTGTGTGCATGTGTAAACATGGCAGGTGTGTGCATGTGTAAACATGGCAAGCATCATGATGTGACGAAAGTTAGACCCACTAAGTTTGAAAAAGTTTCAAAGCAGTCCCCAGCAGAGTCGCCACTGTGAATACGTGTGTTTGAATTTGAGAATATTCATAGTAACATTAAAATTATGAGAGTCGCCACGCCGTTTTAATTAAAGCCAAAACATTGAAAAAAGCATTTTTAGTGGGTTTGGGGGTCAAATTACAACAAGAGAAGAATATTGAACGTTATCACTCCTATTGCCCGAATTGATCGGTCTTTCTATCATGATGCGGTGTATGTAGTGTGTTAGTGTTTGAGACCGGATCCGAAAATTGCCTACGTTCTTCTCAATGTGAGAAGCTCAGGTCAGCGTAGTTCGCAGAGGATTTAGAATAGGCAGAAGAATCGGGATCATGCATAATGAGGGGGGAATTACCTAAAGATTAGGGTTTAGAAGTAGTTCCTAGATCATCCTCGGGTTGATGAACCCTCGATCATCATCGGCTATGAAATAACATGTAATTATGAAGATCGCAACCCTAAATATAGCATAAATAAGGTTTTAATCTATGAACACGATGAACATATGAAGAACATATATGAACAAATGAATAAACATGCGAAGCATATGAAGAAACTATGAATAAACATGCAAGAACATGAATATTAAAGATCTACATTAGAAATAATGCAAGAACGTGAAGAAATAAGTTAGAAAACTTACCTATGTTGGAAAGAAATAAACCTTGATCTTCTTGAAGGTTTGAATGCTAATTAGAGAGCAAAATTGTGTTTAAGAACTCTCAAATTCGTACTTAGAGCTCTCAAAATCGGACCCTTAAACCAATAGCATGGAGTGATTTATATAGTAAACTAATGGGAGGATCTGATGGTCCAGATCATCCAGCGCAAGGTTGGCCGCCTGGCCATTGTTGAAGCCGGTGACAATAGTGGCCGCGTGGCCAAGATCAACGCGGAGCAAGGTTGGCCGCGTGGCCAAGTCTGCAGGCTGACTTGATTCTTAAGCTAGGGTTTCTGCATGGTTTTAAGGAAACTATTTGCTACCTAATTTGATAGATTTTGCCATAAATGAGATATTTTGGGAATCCGGGACAAGTCTTTGCAAGGTTTCTAATTCCTATAAAGTCCTTGTATTTTTGGGAAAGTCCTAATAAACTCATTTTCAGGTCGGGTACTAACAGGATACTGTTTCAAAGGTGAAGGTGGAGTTCTGGATGTCTACAAAGGTTTAGATGTGATTCTGAAGGGCGAAAGAAAAGGTTCCTTGTATATCCTCCAAGGTTCTGCGTGGTCAAAGACATAGAGAGAGAGATCAATAATTCTAGATCTAGGGTTTTGCATAGCTAGGAACTTTGTGATCAAAGTTCATGCAAACATGTATTAGTGTGATCATCTTCTTGTAACTGTTTCTCCGCCATAATAATATCTAATCTCCCTTTGCCCGTGGACGTAGCCAATAGGTTGTTGGTGAACCACGTAAAATTCTGTGCTCTTACTTTGTTGATTTGCGTTCATTATTATCTGCTATCTCTTGGGTCTAATTTACTAACATATAGAATGAAGAATATCACGAGTAATTAAAGTATTATCCAGAATATGATGGTTCGGGACAAAAGCGATTTGAAAGGGGGAAATGATCTTTACCATGATAGGACGCATTCTAGAAACCATAATAGCAATGATTAATTTATATGAGACATTGCAAAGGCTAATGGGATGGAAATGATCAATTTGAGTAGGATCAGGGATAGCAATTTGACCGAATCCGATCCGTACCCAAAAAATAGGGTTTGGTTTGCAATTTTTAAAACCCGAGCGGGTTCGGATCGGATTCGGATCATGATGATGACCCGATCCGAACCCGACCCGATCCGAACCGAAACATAATGATCCGATCCGAACCCGATCCGATCCGACCCGAACCCTTAATAAAAGGTGAATTTTAAATATTTTTAATATTATCTTAAATTTATTTTTTCTAATTTGTGTTTGTAAGTGAGATTTGGATGATTTTAGACTATTTTCCATACAACATTCAACATTGTGCTTAAAAATATATTTTAATTAATTAATTTTGAGCTAAAAATAGACTTTTAATAAGATTCGGGTCGGATCGGGTCGGTCAATGTTTTTTGAATTTTCGGATCGAATCGGGTTCGGATCGGTACATTTGAGATTCAGATCGGGTTCGGATCGGCCATGATCCGAACCCGACCCGTTGCCGTCCCTAAGTAGGATGCTCTACTTTTGGAATAAAGATCAAAAGAGTCTGGTTTAAATCCATAGGAAGTTTTTGGGTGTAGAAAAAAAGCACGGACCATATGACAGATGGTTGAGCCAATCGTTGGCCAGTGAGATTTATAGAAACTGGCTAAAAACCCTTCGGGTCCTGGAGTTTTATGGGAACCCATTCTAGACAGAGCACCATAAACTTCAAGATCCGAAATGGGTGCCAAGAGCTGTGCTTCCTATAATATGGCAAATTAGCTGATTTGACACTATGTCATTGGTGGCTGCAAACTCACATGTTTGCGGTGACACCCAATTAAATTTTTCTCTTTCTATTGATATCCAGAATCGTTGAGAATTTCCGATTATTTACACAAATAACCCTTCTGGTTATCACTTTCAAATGTTCTGGCTATCAATCTCATATCCATAAGGTTTTATATTGGAGGTGGTCTCCCATGAGAACAAGGGGATCCGTCTCATGCATGAGACAGGTCGCCCCATGACCCATGGGCCGAACCCGCCACGTGGCAGTCTCCCAGAGCTCCAATTTTTTTTAATTTTTTTTTTTGAGTTTTTATATTATTTTTTTGGCTTTTCCGTCGTTGACCAAAAGTAATAGTTACCATAACTTAATGTAATGACTGAATACATATAAAGTAATATTGTTCATAAGTAAACGTAACACCTGTTTTACAAAAACAAAAGCTCGTTTTACCCATTTTTTCAAATGTAATACTAACTATAATTACATGTAACCCAAGCAATATCTAAATGTAATTATCATTTATACTGAAATGTAATAATGATTTTGCAAAAATGTAAAATATTGTGTATTTTGATTTAATTTTTTGAAAAGTAACAACTCATATATATGAATGTAATTGTTTGTACAAGTAAATGTAACACTTTAATAAAATAAATTATAACATATTTCTATATATAATGTAATACTTTTACATGTAACACTAATCAAGTGTTTTTAGCTCTAAAAATGTAAATGGTTGAATTATTACTTTTTCTATACATATGTGTTACAATTATGTATAAACATTATTATATATAAGTAACACGTTCGTTACATTTTAGTTGTAATAAGTATTAATTTTGGCAAACGAAGAAAACATAAAAAAAAAAAAAAAACACTGTTACTTTTCTATATATATGTATTACTTTTATGTATACAAACTGTTACTTTAAATGTATACAGTCATTACATTATGTTATGTAACTATTACTTTTGACAAACCGAAAAAATATATATATATATATAAAAGTTAAAAAAAAACCAAAAAAAAATTAAAAAAAAATTGGCCTATGAGAGGCTGCCACGTGGCAGGGTCGCCCTTGAGTCCTGGAGCCAAAAAAAAAATAAAAAAATTGGCCTATAAGAAGTTGCCACGTGGCATGGGGTTGCCCCTTGGGTCATGGAGTCGGTTCAATGGCCGGATCATGGGTTGGTTTTGGGTCGAAATGACCCGTCTCATGGATGAGACGGGTATGTGTGTTCTCACTTGAGTCTTTGTCTTTATATTGATATCCAGAACCGTTGAGAAGTTCTGATTATTTACAAAAATATCACCGCACGTTTTTTAAAGTTGTTCCACATATTTATAAAAAGACAAATTCTCGGGTAAGACGGCCGCATGGCGTGCGGCGGGCCTGGTCCATGGGCCGACCCGGCCAAACCGCCCCGCCCGGCTCATTCCCCCTCTCCCTGAGTGACACGTGTCCTAAAAAAAAAAAAAAAAACCCCATTAACTTTAAAATGCTATATCTTAAGATATATAACTCAGAAAAAAAATTTAAAAATACCGTTGTGTTCGTCTCGACGAGACAAATAAAACTACATATGTCATGATATGGTTTGATTTTTATTTTTTTTTAAACATTTTTTTACATATAAAAAAGTTTGAGGTGCTTGCCAGCTGAAATGTAACAATCTGTTCTGATAAAAGTAACACTTTCATCTTCAAAAAGTAACACTTTTTTCTACTGTCAAATGTAACATCAATTTTACAAAAAAAAAAAATGGGTTTGCATTTCAATTGTTACTTTCTCAATAAAAAATTGTTACATTTCATATATAATGTTACATTAAGGAATATAAACTGTTACAATTGAGAAAAAAAAATGTTACATTCATTTTTTATAAAATGTAACATTAGTTTAGTTGTCAATCCTATGTTATTTTCGGAGAAAAAAAGTGTTACATTTGAAAAAATGAGTGTTACATTCCCTTATAAAAAGTGTTACATTAATTTAGTTGTCAATCTTTATGTTATCTTTATCTATTGTAGCAAAATTGTGACACATTTTTTTTTTAAAAAAGGGTTACATTTGAATAGAAAAAGTGTTACATTTCGTTATAAGAAGTGTTACTTTTGTTGAAGGCAAAAAAGGTTGTGGGGGCAAAAAAAAAAAAAAAAAAAAAAAAAAACGGGGCATGGTCGGCGCGCCTCATGGGGTGCGGCCGCCGCACCAGAGACCTTCCCTTATAAAAATACCACCACGTTTTTTTTAAAACATGTTTGTCCTGGGAGTTAGGAAAAACCCAAGATTTTGTGGTAGACTATATAGGGGCATAACAATTTAATATACAAAGTTTTTTACTTTTTGAATATTGAGTCCCACCATAGACTTGTGAATTTCTCAGTGATATACTAAAAGGAGAAAGCAAAAGAATATGCCATTGGTTCATTCTGATCCGCCAGATAAGTATGTAGCACACATACATGTATGTATTCATGCTTATCAATAAGATAGCAAGTTGTCTCAGATTTATACAGAGTAAACTGCTTTTCTGCCTCTCGTACTATGGTCCCAACATCAATTTGACATTCGTACTATTGAAACAATAAATGTATGATGCGTACTATTGTTTTATATACAAAATTAACCAATTTACTATTCAGTTGTTAAATTTTTTTAACGAACATTATTTTTTTAACGGGCATTAATTTATTTTAACAAAGATTAATAACTTAACGGATCTGGGTTACTCCCCAACTATCTTCCCCACCACCGTTAACACCATACACTATACCACCACCACTCCACCTAATCACCGCCACCGCCGCCACCATCTAGACCATCACCATCATTGCCACTACCACCATTATTTTTCATTCACCATAACACTTCTGACACAACTAAAATCATAAATCTATCAGAAACCCAACCAAATCGATCAAAACTCATCAAATGAAAATTCCCCAAATCTCTGAATTCGAAAAAGAAAATGCATAAAAACGACCCTCTCTCATTCTCCACCATCTTCACCACCCAAAATTAAACCCACATGCAATACACAAATATCATAACATCAACATTACCAACAACAGATCTGGGTTACTCTCCAGTTCATCTCATGAATTTAAACCCAATAACCATTTACCAAGTATCTTTCTTTTTTTCAGACCAAAATCAAATCACTCAAAACCAAAATCATCAAGAAATTAAATATGATGGAACCCACATAAACACCTCTGAATTGAATTTGAGGTTAGAGACAATAAGAAGAAACAAAAATCCGATCTGGTTTCAAAACCAAATCTGCAGAGAGACTGAGAAGAGAGGGGAGGCGAAAGAACCAAGTAATTTCCAATTCGGACTTAGGAATTGCAATTCTATCAAGAACAACTCCACTGAGTGCCGGCTGAGGCTATAACCCTTAGGGGACGACGGACTGAGGTTAGAGAGTAGGTGAGGGCGACGACGCTAAGGAAAGTGCAACGGTGCTGAGGATGGTGAGACTGTGCTGTTGAGGCGGTGGAAAAGAAAAGAAGGTAGTTCGTAGGGGATAGAGAATAGTCGCCGGTGTTAGTTGTTCATCTGGATCTAGATCTGATGAGGGGGGAGGTGGCCGGAGTAGGGGGAGATGGTTGCGGGATTAGGGGCGGAAAGAGGTGGCCGGTGGAGGGGGAGGTTGCCGGAGGAGGGGGATCGGAGGGGTCTCCGGAGGTGGGCGATCGGAGGGGTCGTCGGAGGAAAGGGATGGAGGGGTGGCCGGGCAGGAGTGGAGGTAGAAAGAGAAACCAGAGAGAGAGAGAGGGAGTGTGTGTTTGTGTTGGTGCGTATAGAGAGGAGGGGGGTTAAATAATTTTGGTTCATTTAATCTGTATTGGGGTTGATTTTGAAATTTTTGATTGTAATATCTGTTAAATTATTAACATCCATTAAAATAAAATAATGCTCGTTAGAAAAAATAACGTGTGTTAGAAAAAGTTAACGACTGAATAGTAAATTGGTTAATTTTGTATATAAAACAATAGTACGCAACATACATTTAGTGTTTCAATAGTACGAGTGTCAAATTGATGTTGGAGCCATAGTACGAGGGGGTAGAAAAGCAGTTTACTCGATTTATACATTAAAATACTTAATTCTATGTCCCTCTCAACGTGCCAAAAACAAGAAGATAAGGGCATGTGACTTATTGTCAGTGGTATTACGACTCAGAAAAGCACAAACCTAGTCAGCGAAATATGTAAAAAAAAAACTGCCACTGCCTATTGCCTTATCCTTAGAAATCTGCGGCGACCCACCTCCGCAAACACAATTTTCCATTCTTCACACACACACACACACACACACACACACACACTTTCCATCAATGGATGTTTTTCTTGCTATGTTTCTATTTTCCTTCATTTTCCACATGAATTGTTTCACTGCTCAAAGACCCTCTTTTTCAATTGTCTTACCAGTAACAAAAGATGTTTCCACGCTGCAATATACCTCACAGATTTTCATGGGTACTCCTACTCTTCCTATAAAGCTTGTTCTTGATCTTGGTGGTTCATCTATGTGGGCCCACTGCCCCTCAAAATCAAGATCATCAACCAAATCTTACATCCAAAGTGGCTCTCTCCCTTGCTCCATGGCAAAGGCCAATTCTGGATTCAAGGTCAACGCTAATGGGTACTGTGAAATCTACCCGGAAAACACGATTACAGGCATGGTCAATTCTGGGTATCTTGCTGACGATATCATGGCCTTCGATTATCTTGACAAGCTGATGTTTGATTCGATTCCCACCGTTGATCGCTTTCTTTTTTCGTGTACATCGTCGTTGCTTCTGAAGGGGTTAGCTAGTGGTGCTAAAGGTATGTTGGGACTTGGAAGATCTAAAATTGCATTGACATCACAGCTTGCTAATTCATTTGGCCTCCGCCGGAAATTCGCCGTCTGTCTATCCTCGTCAGACGGCATCATATTTTCCGGCGGTGGTCCTGATGACATATCCAAGTCACTAATTTACACTCCTCTAGTTTCTAGCCAAGGTGATTCATTTTCAGACTATTACATAAATGTGAAGTCAATCAAAGTCAACGGCAAGAAACTATCTTTGGGGAGAAACTCAATTGGAAAGGCCAAACTTAGCACAATTGTTCCATACACCACTTTAGAGACAACACTATACAACATCTTCACAAATGCATACATAAAGGCTGCTGCTTTTATGAACATATCTAGAGTTGAATCCGTGGCACCATTTCGGTTTTGCTTTAGTTCAAACCGGTTCGAAAAGACCCGATCGGGGCCGTCCGCGCCGAGTATTGATCTTGTTTTGCAGAGTGAACTGGTGAAGTGGAGGATTAATGGAAGGAATTCAATGGTACATATTAATGATGAAGTGATGTGTTTGGGGTTCTTGGATGGAGGGTTGACTCCAAAGAACTTGATAGTAATAGGGGGATATCAATTAGAGGATAATCTTTTAGAGTTTAATTTGGCAACTTCTATGCTTGGTTTTAGATCAATTTTAATGGCACACAATGGTTGTTCCAGCTTCAGATCGGCTTCGGTTTCTAGCTAGCGAGGCGCTCTGCTTTAGGTTTAACAATTGACCAGTTACCGAGTACTATTATTAAGCTTACTTGTTAATAGCTTGTTTCAGCTGTGTGTAAATTACATTTTCTGGATGAATAACGTTATCAAGTTAAATTTATGTAATTTCCTCATCTGAATTGTATATGAGTCGTGTAATTGTCCCTATTGATTAACCTTTCGTGTTCTATTACAACTATCATGCATGAAAATGTTCTAAACTCTTTTTGGTACATGAAGGCGCTAAATTTATGAACAATTTAATACCATAATGCTACAAAAGCCCATACAAAGCATCAAGTATATGCTGCTTATCAGAAATTCAGAATATTCGATGAATTGTGGAGAATATACATATATTTTTTTAGTTGGTCATACAAAAATTAAAGATCACCAACTGATGGTTCTAAAGACCCTCCAAATTCATGTGATAAGGTGATAATCCATTTCAAAGGATCTTAAATATCACCCTCATGATCCTAAAGATAGTCCTAATGATAGAAATCTGGATTTAAACAGTGAAAATTATATCGATGGAACTTATCGAATTGCACCTGCCCAAGCACTTAATCGTCTACGATCACTTATAATAGAATCAAAATTCTGAAGTACTTCAACTCCAAGTTCATTTTCTTGTTCGGCAAAAACTCTCCTGGCCAAGTCCATTAGTAGTACCATCGGTCACAAGACAATGACATTTCCTATGTTGCTCAACATAATGTTGAAGATAAACATGAATTTCATCTAGAATCATCTATAGTTCATGTAGCTTCGGTATGGGAGAGTAAGATTCATAGTTATCTCTAGTTTATACATTAGTAGTTCAAGCATCAACATTTAATTAGGGGGATGAACTTATGTATGTTCTATAAATAGCCTCGTAGTTTTCAGTTTGATGTAGAGCCGAAAATGGTAAAAATCAACAAAGCAAAGTTATCTCCAGAATATTTCTTCTTCCTATCTAAATTATATCATCCTCATAAGTCCATTACATGGTTCCAACAAATTGGTATCAGAGTTGATTTTCAAGATATGACTAATTCCGACATGTTTACTATCCAAGTTCAAGCACTTACAAAAGATAATTTTAATAATTGGTGCATCCATATGAAGGCCCTCCTCGTTGCACATGATGTTTATGACCTTGTTGAAATGCGTTATGAGGCTCCCGAAGATCCCGCTGCTCTATCTCAAGCACAGAAGAATCTTCTTCAGAGTGCCAACAAGAATGATCACAGGGTTGTTCTATCATTCACCAAGCACTCGATGAAGTCACTTTTGAGAAGGTTTACAATGCCGCTACAGCGAAGCTATAGTTGTGGGAGATGCTTCAAGTGGTTTTCAAAGGAAATGATAAGGCTAAGAAGATTCGCCTCCAAATGAATTTGAAACGACGCAGATGAAGGAATCTGAAAAGGTATTGGATTATATATCAAGAGTTGTTGTGACTACAAGATACATGAAAAGGCTTGGTGATGATGATTTTTCTGATTTAAGGGTGATTGAGAATCCTTATATAAGATGGGAAGTTTGATTTTGTAGTGACAACCATTGATGAATCGAAGGACTTCGAAGAGATGACGAATGAAGAATTGCCTAGCTCGTTGGAGGCGTGTGAAGATAAGATTAATCAAATGAAGAGAGAACTTGCTATGGAGCATGTCTTAAAATCAAAGCTGAATTTGAAAGACGATGAAAACAATGGAGGAACAAGCTATAGAGTGAAAGGCCCTGTTAACTGAATAAACAGAATGATTAAAACTTGGACAGCTAACACTTTGGGTTAGCTGTTGAGAGATAATAAATAAAAAGAATTATGCAGAGGAATATAAATAAGTAAAGAATAAAAGGACAATGTGCAGTGTGTGTGTAAGTGTATAGACAAGAGTGTACACAGTAATTTTAAAGTGGTTCAGAGGCAAAACTATTCTCTTACATCCACCCCCACTGTTGAAAAACAGTGAGATCAATTCACTATAATATTCTCTTCACTAAGAGTTACAAGAATTGATAAGGCAAGTTCCTAGAACCCCCTCTACTTAATTGACACTTCAATTAAGGTTGCTTCTTTCAAAATGAAAATAAAAAGAAAAGAAAAATCACACGTGTGTTTACAGAAAAATAGCTTTGTTGTTAGCTGGATTGGTGAGGGTTGTAACTGGGTGCAAGATGGCACAATATTTTCAGGGGTGTTATACAAATAGTTAAGACTACAGAAATTGGCAAAGAATGTGAGGGTTTTTTATAAGGGGATGTGTGTAAAGGTTACTTGACAACATGCCAGTATGCTCATTTATATAAGGGATGGCATATAGCCGTTTGGGGGACAAAGGTACAGAGGTAGACGTTTGGGGGACAAAGGTGCAGAGGAGTAATGGTTCAACTTGACTAGGTGAAGTCAAGTTGACTGACATATTTATTACTCGTTTGGATGCAAGTTGTCATTTGAAGAGAAGGCTATGAAGACTTTATCAAGCTTTAATATGAGTTTTTCCAATGATTCGGAGAATGTTTTTTTATTGGAATAATCGTTCTTCAAAGATCTGATGTGGCAAAGAAAGTTGTTGGCTAAGGTTAGTCTTAGTTGTTCAAACAGGGTGTCTTAGCTGTTGGGCCTTTGAGGCATTTTTTTTTTAAGCTTGTTTGTAATTTGCATCTTGATAATTCATTTGAATGTAAGAGAGTCTGTAATAGGTGGTTCTTCAGTTTATTTGATGTATAGATGATATGTAGATCATGTAATGTTTTGACTGTTGAGTTGTGTAGGTGCAGGACAACTTAGCTGGGTAACTTTGTCTTGGGTTGCCTGAGCTCAGGTCTTTGTATACATCAAGTAATCAACTGATCTTGATTATTTATTTGTCAAAACTTGTTTATTTTACTATGATTAATTGGTTATTAAGCATAGTGAGGTACTAACAATTTCCCCCTTTTTGGTAAATAAATAATGGTTTGATTTTGTACCTGCACAAAGTATGCTAAAGGATAGAAATACCAATGAAGAATAATTCTTCTTGATTAAATATCTTGGCATACAAACCATGTTAATACAAACTGAAAGGTACTTAAGAAAATAAATACTGAATAATGGACAGTTGTTCTAAACAGCTAATCAAGATAAAAGAGAAACAAACCAAATTATTCTAACCCAACTTTGGCATGCTGGACTCTCTTCACAGCTTCAAGTTCTTGGAGAAGAGAAGGTTTTCTTATTGGTTCATTCTGTCTGTAGTACCATTCATTATTTCAGTTTAGACCCATCATATAATTATAGGTGAAGTTCTGGTCTTGTCTGGCTAATAGCTGAGTTTTGGTGAGAACAGGTTGGTGATGTAGAAGTCTTCCACCAATCCAAGCTTGCAACTATTGAGGAGTAATGGTATCTTCAGAAAGAGACACCCCCATGGAATAGTCTTTGTACAGGGATGGAGGTCTCCTTTTGGTGTATCTGGCAGGTTAGATAGGTGGTGGAGAAGTGAAGTAGGAGTAGATGGATGTCTGAGATGGTCTGCTGGGAGAAGGAGGTGGGAAAGATGTTTGGGTTGGCTGTTCAGGAGATGGTGGAGTTGGATTGTCACCTCTTTGGATAATGAATTCAGACACATCATCAAGATTTCTTAGAAGGGCAGTTTTAAGTTGTTTGATGAGTGTAGCAGAGAATTAGTTGAAGTCAGAGAAGGTAATGTAGTATGGAGGTATGTATTTGAATGGATCAAAGTTGGAAGGGAGATTGGAAAGCTTTGATCTGGATTTCTTATGGAATACAGGAGGAGGGGGAGGTAGATTTTGAGAGTAGACAGCAGAGATTGGGAAGAGTTGCTTGACTATGATCCCAAGAATACAACTCTTTTTGGACAAAAGGGTCCAAAATATAGATTGAGCATATTGGATGCACAGAGCATAAACAAGGGAGGATGGAGTGTATAAGAATTCCATAAGATTGTTTAAAATCAGGTGAGAGAAAGCAAATTCCCACTCATAAAGATTTGAGAGGGTGAGAGGATTGGGAAGACCTAGAGTATTGAATAGGAATGAGGACTGAATAGTGGCTCTGAACTTCTTCCACTCTTTATATGCATAGAAGAGTTGACCTCCAAGGTTCCTTGCATGAATACTCATATGGGTTTTTGTCATTTCCCAAGGATTGGACAGATTATGAGGATTGAGCAGTGGTGGAAGGATAGGAATGGAACCAAATTTCTTATGGGCTTCAAGAACAGCAGTGATTGAAAAGTCAATATCACAGTCAAGGGCCCAGAAGCTAGGGGTAGGCATGGCGGTATCAAGGTTAAGTTGAGACTGAGGTATGGTTTTAGAGGGAGGGATAGCTGTTGGAATGTGCTGAGGAATAGCTGATCCACCTTAACCTTGTGAGAGCCTAGCCTCTCTTAATCTCATGAAATCAAAAGCTTTGAGGGCTTCATCTAATTAAAATTTGCTAGAAAGCTGTTCAAAAAGAGTGAGCTTGATTCCTCAGATAGATTGGAGACTGACTTCCCTTTGATGAACTCAATGATTTTTGGGTTAAGAATGGGTAGGACAGTAGGATGAATAGGACTCATTGGTGGTAAAGAATCATGAGTGTGAGGGGAGGGGGAAGGTACAGATGGAGAAGGAGTCTTAGCTGTTGGAACTGACTCAAGAACAGGAGAGTTCCCCCTTGACCTAGTAAGGCTATCTAGTCTAAGAGAGTTCCCCCTATGGTTTTCAATATGAGAAGGGGTTGGGGAAGAGTGGGAGTGAAAATACAAGATTCCTTCAATGGCAGAAACATGATCAGAACTAGAGGTAAAATTGGGGAATAGAGGGGATGATGGTCTAAGCCTTTTGGGTGAAAGGGAAGGTGATCTTAATGGTCTTCTTTTTACAATAAAGGGACCAGCAGAGAATGAGGAGGAGGTTACCTTATGTATTTCATTTGGTTGAGGCTCAGCTGTTGGGTAGACCTTCTCAGCTGTTGAATCTTCCACGGTTGGTGCTTTAGAAGCAGACTTGGTTTATTGTATTCTTTTGAACTGTTTTGCAAGTGTCAGTTGGACATCCAGCTCTTCTTCATCTATATCTTGTAGATCACTTGAGTCTTTTGGCTTTTGGACCTCAGGCCCTCCTTCACTTGTGGGAACCTCATCATCAACAAATACTTGACTATGATCTTTTGGAGTGGTTTTGATCTCCTCAAAGTCTGATTTTGTGTGCTCATGACTTGTGGGAGGTAGATTAGATTCTTTGGAGGCTGATCTAGATGACTCACTAGAGGTTGATAAGAATAATGAAAGAGGTTCATCAACTTTCCTCTTCCCTTTGCTTTTGACAGCTATTGATTTTCTTCTTTGAACCTTAGCTGTTGATCTAGTGGTCATTTTCTTGACTGGAGTTGTCTTAGATGTTGAAGGTTTGGCTTTGGGGATCTTAGCTGTTCCCTCTTTAGGACTTTTGAGAGAAAGAGTTTTCTTGTCAAACATTTTGGTCAGGCTAAGGGGGATGGTGTGGCACCAGTGTGTACCAAGGAGTTGGTCCATGGTAGAGAATTTTTTGAGAAGAATGCCACTCATAAATCTAAATAGATTAGGTTTGGTAGATCTAACATTTGGTTTGGATAGTGAGGGTGAATTTTCTAGATTGAAGTTGTTGAGCATTATGGCACACCAATTTACATTGCCCCTGATGAGAGCAAGAGCCTGCTTCCATTCAGTGGCACTCATCCTTATAGAACATATCACAATCCTTTTGTCACGCGATATCATATTGGACATAAGTCATGGTCCACGTCAACTTATGTTGTCCAATGATTTCTCGGTCTCGAGTAGATTGATATGAGCAAATGACATTTGAACAGTTCAATTCATTTGGGTACGGCCGTACACTATCATCAATCTCACTCATCGAGAGCCAAGCAGATATCTCTCTTGAGAGAGGGAAAAATCCCATCTTGACTTATCATTTCCCTACATGAATCCGATTATGCCAATCGTAGCATTTATAACCACCCGGTTAGGGGTAGCGTCTGAGTATGTCAAACATAATGTTCATCATGTGGAAGACTATGATAATCTCACGTCTAAGGATAAATGATATAATTATTATGAGATTTAATTATGACATCTAACCATGACATAAATCCCATAGGTGGGTCAAGTCTAGTATTTGTTCTCCAAAAAGTACCCATAAGTTTAATTTGTATCACATACACTTGATCATCATATGATCATCGATTAAACTTATACTAGTCTTTCATAAGTACTAGGGACGGGGATTATTATAATAAACATGTAAAACATATAATAGTTCAGGGTTGTTATCTCCATAACAAATGAGAACATGATGCAACGTAAGGCCTTTCTCAAGGGCCTAGGGCATAATTTCCAACAGCTTATGCATTGTCCACTGCGAAAACAGTAAGTATGCCTAAATTAATTTCTTTCAATGAAGTTATATCGTGTGATAAATCTGCTATTTGGTCGGGCGTGGTGAAAGAAGAGATGGTGTCTCTTGTGGAAAATCAGACATGGGAATTTGTAAGATCACCACCAAAGAAGGTGTTAGTCAGTCACAAGTGGATCTACAAGTTCAAAGAAGGTACTCCAAGGTTTGGGGTAGACTACAATGATATTATTTCACAGGTTGTTAAACACATATCTATTCGCACCTTGTTGAGGATTGAGGCGATGCAAGATCTAGAGTTTGAGTTGGAGATCTACATGCGCCGGCCTGAAGGGTTTGTTGTCGAGGGTAAGGATCATGTTTGCCTGTTAGAGAGGTCCTTGTATTATTGGAGCAGTCAACTCGATAGAGTTATAAAAGATTCGACACTTTTATTGTTACCCATGGTTATGCTAGGAGGGGATATGATTGTTGTATTTACTTGATGGTTTGTAGTGATGGCACATTGAGTTATCTTGTTTATGTCAATGGCATTCTTGTGGCTGTAATAGATAATAATGATGCTTACCAGGTGAAATGGTTATCTTCTTTAGATAGTCCCAAGTCTAAAGATGATATGTCACTTGTTCCGTATTCAAATGTTGTTGGGTGTGTTATGTATGTTATGCGATACTTGAATGGTAAACCAGGTTTGAGCATTAAGGATGGCAAGAACAGTGATGGTTGTGTTGGGAATGATAATTCATATTGGGGCGGTAATCTTGTTGACAAAAATTCTACATTTGAGTATGTATTTTGTCTTGTTGGTTCCGCGGTTATTTGGAAATCTGGATGTCACGGAGTTGTCTACTATCGAGACTGATTTTATTGCTATAACGAAGGTTGTCATGTTGACAAAGTTGATTGCTAAGTTCAAGAAGTTCTTGGACTTAGTTGGTGTTAGTAGTCATTGAGGCCCTTATGGGCGTGGCGGCGGAGATAGATATGTTCTCTTGATGTATTAGCTTTTCGGGAATTGATCGTCAAGGTGGAGAATTGTTGAAGGTGACTCTCAATTCGGGGTAAATTAGAATGGTCTTGCAACAAAGAAGGAAGATGCCGACAGCATAGGTAGGCGGCCGCACAAATGGATTTGGGCGACCGCACACATCGCCTTGTTCAAACGCCATAATCGCTTCAGTTTGTTTGGGCGACCGCACAAGTGTTTTTTGGGCAGCCGCACAAGGGTGTCGGGACTGGGTTTCTGAATTCAAATAGGAAACAGATTTTGGACGAGTTTTGGACTCCTATTCTTCTAGGGTTGGGTTTATATCTTGTGTATAAATATAAACAAGCCTCCAGACCTATTCTAGTGACTTAATATAGATCCTTGAGAGAAATTGATAGAAAAGCTAGGTTATTCACTATTGTGAGAGATTGTGAGATTGTGTGAAAGGTTTTCACCTTGATTCTCCTTATACTCTTCTTGATTATAGTGAATTGATTCTCCGTCGCCCGTGGACGTAGCCAAGTTGGTGAACCACGTAAAATCTCGTGTGTTCACCTATTTTTCAATTTTGTTTCGTTCTTGCTATTTTGTTATTTTGTGTTTTCATCTTTATCAATTAAAACAATTGTGGTTGGGCCTAAAATTCTAACAAGTTGTTATTCCTAGGGCTGTTATACGAACCGATCTGGCTCGAGCTCGGCTCGTGAAAGCTCGAGGTGTAGCTCGAGTCGAGCTCAAACCGATTGTCAAGCTCGTTTTTGTTATCGAGCCGACCGTGTTCAGCTCGTTAAAAGCTTGAGTTCGGCTCGATAAGCGCATTAAAATTGAATTTTTGTTTTCGAACGGCTCGATAAGCTCGAATTCGGCTCGATAAGCTCGTTAAGACCATATTTTTCTTAAAAAAATGTCTAAGCTCGAGCTCGGCTCGTTAAAACTTGAGTTCGATATCGACTCGAGTTGTTCGCGAGCAGCACGTGAGCTCGATTTAACTCGAGATCGAACAAGAAACTGGGCTCGAGCTCGATAAAATATCGAGCTCGATAAGTTTTAAACGAGCTCGAGCTCGACACCCTAAAGCTCGACTCGGCTCGACTCGTTTACAGCCCTAGTTATACCATGTATCGACTTTATTTTAACTATTAATACCTCTGTCCCTAAATGAGTGTCCAAATTTCATTTTAAGGGACGTAACTTTTTGTACAATTTGGTGGCAAAATCCATATATAATCTTGTAATCCTCTTTACAAACATTTAGTTTTTGCAAGTATAAAGAGACCGGTGAAATTGTTTTTGAAAAAAAAAACATTTAGAGACAAAGTTATGATCAAAATGGACACTCATTTTGGGACAAAAAATCCTAAAAATGGACACTCATTTAGGGACAGAGGGAGTACCTTATTATTACGAATCTACGATCTAGGAAAAGTCCTCAATGCCTTATTGTGATCTTTTAATTTTGAAGTTGTGGTGTGTATTAGTATATTATGTATAGTCATTGTATTGTTTACTCTTTTAAACTTCAGTTGTTCAATATTTTTTTAGTTTCATGATTTTATAATTCAATTTTGAATCTATTTTTACGTGAAAATGTGTTGTTTTTTTATACTAGAAAAGAAAATCTAATAAAAAAACACAAATGCAATTTTTTCTTTCAATTTATATTTGGTATATATTGAGTGCCAACCGTAACAATCGAATACCAACTGTACCATTAAACTTAATATACTGACTTTTGTAGCTAATATTGATACATATTTTTGTATACTAAATCATTAGTTTTTTGTTCCGATTGAAGGTTTTTAATTTGACTTATGCACGCTTATTAAGAAAATTATGAAAAACAATTAAAATTGAGTCAACAAAAGTAAGGAGATAAAATTGTCCAAAACACTATTCATACAACAATTGAGCGAAAAGTAAATTAAATAAATAATTATTTTGAATTTGTTACTAACTGATCTTTATGAGATCAAAATTATCCAAAACACTATTTATATTTTATCATTTATGAAATAAAGCAATTAAAAAATATAAATTAGGACAGACCGAAAAATCTTATATATAAATCTATATATATATATTAAAGTTGGTGAGGAGAGTTATAGTGTTGACATGTGGATAGACTATAGAAAAGCTTGCATATGGTGATGCCACATCAATCCTACCAACATAAATATGTGACTTTTCAAATTCTTTTTCTTAGCTGATAGTATTATCTAATACTATTAGTTACTATATAGCGTAACTATTATAGTAACTATTATTATTATTAGTAATAGTTAACTATTATTATTATTAGTAATAGTTACTATAATAGTTAATTCTAATAGTTAACTAATAGTTAACTATTACTAATAATAGTAATAGTTACTATAATAGTTAACTATTAAAGTTAACTCTTACTATTATTAGTAATAGTTAACTATAATAGTTAACAATAGTTAACTATAGTAGTTACCTTATGTAGTAATTAATAGTATTAGCTAATATTAATATTAAGCAAATAATAATTAAATATTAATAATAAACTATTATTATGTTTTATATTTTTTTAATTAGAGTTAATAATTAAATAATATTATTAATTAATAGTATTAGTTAATCATAATTTTTATCATATATATATATATATATATATATATATATATATATATATATATATATATATATATATAGGTAGGTGCTCAAATGAGGACCCAAATATCATGAGAACCATGAGAACCAATTGTAGCCCTTAGATTAGAAAATAGAGAACGGTTCAGATTGGAACTTAAAAGGTTGACATGCGGTGGCAATTTTGAAATAAGGCTTAACATCAAGGGTAACTTTGTCATTGTATATTTAGGTTTAGATCGAGTCCGTCTTGTCGTTGGAGAGGAGAGAGAAATATACGAAGGTCGTCGGGTTTAATCGCCTGATTCTCCTTTTCTGACGTCGGATTTTTCGGCTGATTTTCCTCTTCCGACGTCAGATTTTCGCTTGATTCTGTTTTTCTGACGTATTCGCAATTAAAATCTGGTTAGTTTGTGTGTTTAATTTTTTTTATTTTTTTTTTGTATTGTTAATCATAATTTATAATTTAGATATTGTTTGAGTTTTTTTTTTTTTTTAATTTTTGATGTTGCAGATATTGTTTGATGGAAGAAAATCAAGCTTCAAATTCAGGTTTTTGCTGTTAATATGATTTTATTTTATAATCGATTGTTTTTGTGCAACATTGCCCTTGGATACACAAGCCAAATAGCTATTGTATCCAACAGCAATGTGGACACACATTGCCCTTGGATACACTAGCCAAATAGCTATTGTATCCAACAGCAATGTATGAAGATTGTTGGTATTGGATACAATAGGAGAACACCTATTGTATCCAACAGCAATGTATGAAGATTGTTGGTATTGGATACAATAGGCAAACAACTATTTGTATCCAACAGCAATCTATGAAGATTGTTGGTATTAGATACAGTAGCTAAATAGCTATTGTATCCAATACAATGTTGATAAGAATTCAGTTAGATACAATAGGAAAACACCTATTGTATCCAACAGCATTATTAACACTTTTTTTTGTTGTTGTTGTAGCTGTTGGAAGTAATCATTTTGGCGTTGGAAGTGATAATATTGTTGGATATTACTCTGCTGATAGCGATGATGCTTGCTCGAAGTTGATTGTAACACCAAAAGAAAGTCGGTATTGGGTTCCTGTGTGTGATGATGTTTATAAGCCGGTTATTGGTCAGTGTTTTGCAAGTTATGATGATGGTTTTTGTTTTTACGAGGCATATGGTCGTGTGTGTGGTTTTGATGTTCGTCGTAGTACTGTTAAGATATCAAGTAATGGAAGAACGAGTTTGAAGTATTATGTTTGCCATAGGGCAGGGGTGATTGATAATAAAGTAAAAAAATCTGATTATACTGATGGTAAGAGCAGTAAACAAGGTCGAAAGATGATGTTTTCTAGATGTGATTGTAAAGCGATGATTGGACTGAAGTTGTCTGGTTATGATGAGAAGGGTGGGGTAGTTGTGTATAAATTTGTTGAGCGGCATAATCATAAACTGGTTGCTCCAAATTGTAGGCATTTTTTACGTTTTGGTAGGGAAATGTCATTGGCGCATAAAAATTTTGCATTTGATGCATCTAAGGTGAAAATAGGTGCATCACAAGCTCATGGTTTGATGAAAGAGTTGGTTGGTGGATATGAAAATGTTGGAGCTACTGTGAGAGATTTTAGGAATTGGAGCAGGGATTTTAAGCAAGGTATTGGGGATAAGGATGCTCAGATAATTTTGGACAAGTTTAAGGCTAAGAAGGAGCAGACTGGTTCTTTTTATTATGAATATGAAGCTGATCAATCAGGTCGTTTGATTAAGTTATTTTGGGCTGATCCTATAGGCCGTAGAAACTATGAAGTATTTGGTGATGTTATCTCATTTGATGCGACATTTGGCACAAATAAGTAAGTGTTTTTGAATATTTTATACTATTGGATACAAGAGCTATCCATTGAGTGTATCTAAGTATATGCAAGTGTATTGTTTCAACAATACTGTTGGATACAACAGCTATGTTAGGTTGTGTATCCAACAGCAATGTTGACACATTGCTATTAGATACAGTAGCAATTTAGCTAGTGTATCCAGGAGCAATGTTTGACACATTGCTATTGGATACAGTAGCACTTTAGCTAGTGTGTCTAACAGCAATGTTGACACATTGCTGTTAGATACAGTAGCAATTTAGCTAGTGTATCCAACAGCAATGTTTGACACATTGCTATTGGATACAGTAGCAATTTAGCTAGTGTATCCAACAGCAATGTTGACACATTGCTATTGGATACAGTAGCAATTTAACTAGTGTATCCAACAGCAAATGTTGGATACATTAGCCAAACACCTAGTGTATCCAACAAAAATGTTTATAACATTGCTATTGGATACAGTAGCAATTTAGCTATTGTATCCAACAGCAATATTAGTGTATCCAACAGCAATGTTGAGACATTAATATTGAATCTATGTTGATATTTATTATTTGCTTCATGATTTTCTTTATGTATGTTCAAATCAGGTACAATATAGTATTTGTGCCATTTTTCGGTGTGGATAATCATAGGAAATGCGTGACATTTGCAGCAGAGTTACTTTCAAAAGAAGATATTCCTCACTACACTTGGGCTTTTCAAGCGTTTTTAAACGCAATGGGTCGGGAACCACTTTGCTTAATTACGGACCAATGCCCTGCTATGAAGCAGGCAATACCTGCAGTTTTCACTTCAACGAGGCATCGTTGGTGCATGTGGCATATCATGAACAAACTTCCAACAAAGGTAATCAAAGTGTCATATAGTATCTAGAATAGTGTATTGTTGAAGATTGCACTTGGATACACTAGCTATTTTATGTAATGTATCCAACTGTTAAATATAATATTATGCTTCTATGAAGTAGGTAATTAATTTTTTTTGTGCAGGTTGGTCCTCATTTGTGCAAGGAGGCTGATTTGATGTCAAAGATTAAAGGTTTCGTTTGGGACAATTGCCTAAATGCATCAGAATTTGAAGAGGGATGGAAAGCAGTCATAGAAGAATTTGGTTTACAAGAGAATGAGTGGTTATCGACTATGTTTGAGAATAGGAGTAGCTGGATTCCTGCATATTTTAGCGATGATCCATTGCTCGGGATATTGCGTACAACGTCGTTGTCAGAAAGCGCCAATGCATTTTTTGGTAAGTACACGAAGCAGAAGGACACATTGACGGAGTTTTACGTACGTTTTGAGACAGCAATGGACAAGCAGCGTCAGACCAATAGACGATTGAGCCACGAGTGTTTGACACAACTTCCCAAGACTGTGACTCCATTGTTGATCGAGAAAGATGCAGCAGAAATTTACACACGAGAGGTTTTTTATATGGTTCAGGATGAAATTAAAAAAGCGTGTTACAGTTTTGGGATGAAATCTATGGCCGGTGACGATTCCGTTAAGAACTTGGTGTTGACAGATGGGAAAGCAAAAGGGAAAGAATTTGAGGTAACATTTTTTTATGTAAATAACATTTTTTTTGACACATTGCTCTTAGATACAATTGCAATTTTAGCTATTGTATCCAACAGAAATGTTGATAACAATACAGTTAGATACAATACCAAAACACCTATTGTATCCAACAGCAATGTTCACACATTGCTGTTGGATACAATAGCTATTTAGCTATTGTATCCAATGCAATGTTCATACATATTGCTATTGGATACACTAGCTACTTCCCTATTGTATCCAACAGGAATGTTGAAACATTGCTATTAGATGCACTAGGAATTTATCTATTGTATCCAATGCAATGTTCAGCTGCTGTATTTTGTACTAATTTAGCTTCTGAATATTACACAGGTAAAGTACTTGTTAGAAACTAATCACGTGCAGTGTTCGTGTAAACTATTTGAAAGAATTGGAATTTTGTGCAGACACGCTTTTTTTGCCTTAAAGCTAGTTAATGCAGCTAAGATTCCTAGAGACCATGTCCTCAATTGGTGGACGAAGAATGCAGAGTGCCGTGGGTCAAGTGCGGTGGTTGATAGCGTATCAACAGATTGTGTTAGAATGGAGGCGTTTGGGGCAAAAGTGAATGAGATTTGGTTTGATTTCAACACATGTATGGGGTTAGTTGGTAAGGATGGTGAGGATTTGGATCACATCGCAAAGGTTTTGAAGGACTTGAAGCATGAATTAAGAGAACACAGAGGTACAAATATTTTCCAGAAGAACAAAACTGTTATTGAAAACTTAATTGGTACGGATATTCCTGATGAAATTACAGTCAAGCCTCCTAATGAAGGTCGTAACAAAGGGTGTGGGAGGAAGAGGATTTTGAGTGCAGCGGAGAAGTCGGTAGCTCAAAAGGAAAAGGCTAAGAGATTATGCAGGTTATGTAACCAAATGGTGCATCATGACAAGCGAAATTGTCCGCTATTATTCAAAGATAATAATTAGGTTTTGATTAGGATTTTGTTTATTTTTGTTGGATAATTATATAGTCTTTTCATGTAATACTATATATTTTTGGATAATGATTTAGTTTATTGGATACACTGTTTGAATAGATTCAATATCCATGGTTTAATATCTTATTTGATATCTATAATTTTTATTAGATACATTAGGTGAATAGGTAGTGTATCTAATAAATGAAATAAATTTGTTGCATTCTTATTAGATACACTAGTTACATAAGTAGTGTATCCAATGATTGAAATATAGTGTAACACATTCATTGGATACAGTAGGACAAAACATTATGTATCTAATGTTAATATGATATTTATATTCTTGAATCTGGATATCTTATTAGATACACTAGTCGCATAACTAGTGTATCCAATGATTGAAATATATCATAACCCATTCATTTGATACACTAGGCAAACACCTATTTGTATCCAACAAAAATGTTCATTCAGTTAGATACAATAGGCAAGCACTTATTGTATCCAACATCAATTTTCATAACAATTCAGTTAGATACAATGTTCAAGTCTTCAACTTAACAAAATACTAGAGCTTCTTTGAATGAACTTGTTAGTACCCGACCTGAAAATGAGTTTATTAGGACTTTCCCAAAAATACAAGGACTTTATGGGAATTAGAAACCTTGCAAAGACTTGTCCCGGATTCCCAAAATACCTCATTTATGACAAAATCTATCAAATTAGGTAGTAAATGGTTTCCTTAAAACCATGCAGAAACCCTAGCTTGAAAATCAAGCCAGCCAGCAGAATTGGCCACGCGGCCAACCTTGCTCCGCGTTGATCTTGGCCACGCGGCCACTATTGTCACCGGCTTCGACCACTTGCTCCGGATGATCTGGACCATCAGATCTTCCCCTCAGTTTACTATATAAACCAATCCCAGGCTATTGGTTTAAAGGTCCAATTTTGAGAGCTCTAAGTCCGAGTTTTGGAGTTCTTAAAACACTATTTTGCTCTCTAATTAGCATTCAAACACTCAAGAAGATCCAAGGTTTATTTCTTGCCAACATAGGTAAGTTTTCTAACTTTTTCTTCATGTTCTTGGATTATTTTTAATGTAGATCTTTTATATTCATGTTCGTACATGTTTATTCATAGTTTCTTCATATTCTTTTCATGCTCATAATATGTTCTTCGCATGTTCTTCGTGTTCATAGATTAAAACCTTATTTATGCTATATTTAGGGTTGTGATCTTCATAATGACATGTTATTTCATAGCCGATGATGATCGAGGGTTCATCAACCCGAGGATGATCTAGGAACTACTTCTAAACCCTAAACTTTAGGTAATTTCCCCCTCACATATGCATGATCCTGATTCTTCTGCCTATTCTAATTCTCTGCGAACTACGCTGACCTGAGCTTCTCACATTGAGAGGAAAGTAGGCAATCTTCGGATCCGGTCTAAATCACTAACACACTACTAACACATTCATCATGATAGAAAGACCGATCAATTCGGGCAATAGGAGTGATAACGTCCAATATTCTTCTCTTGTTGTAATTTGACCCCCGAACCCACTAAAATTGCTTTTTTCAATGTTTTGGCTTTAATTAAAACGGCGTGGCGACTCTCATAATTTTAATGTCGTTAAGAATATTCCCTTTGTAAATAAAAATAATCACAAGATACTTCCCATGCGTCGCTTCATCGGAAAGGGGTATTCACAGTGGCGACTCTGCTGGGGACTGCTTTGAAACTTTTTCAAACTTATTGGGTCTAACTTTCGTTCACATCATGATGTCTGTCATGTTCTCACATGCACCTTACACTTTGCCATGTTCTTACATGCACACACCTGCCATGTTTACACATGCACACACCTGCCATGTTTACACATGCACCCTACACACACTTGCCATGTTTACACATGCACACACTTGCCATGTTTGCACGTACACCTCACACTTGCCATGTTTACACATGCACCCGCGCACCCCGCAATGTTAATACTTGTACTTTGTTGATACTTGTACTTTGTATATACCTTGTATCCTTGTACCCCTGTTATTTTCGCTTTAGTATTAGGGTCAAACAAAACTCTGCTATGCTCCCTTGTATATGGCTCTCTCTCCCTCTCTCATGCATTGCATTGCATCATCCTAACATCAAAAGCTTCTCTCTTTTCTCCTTAAAAAGAATTAGTTTCTTGCCACACACTACCACTAGTCTGTGTCAGCACTGCACAGGTCCCCATTACCCGGAGTATTCGATGTGCAGGAATTTGTGCGCTACTGTCGCACTATTTTCGAGTCACTCGTCTATTCCACTCACCGTATACGGTGGGAACCTTTTCCCTAACCCGTGTCAACCCACACTAGTATAGGTAACACACCTAGGTTTTGACCGGTTGGTTTGGCTAGCTTTTTCTTAATAGTCAATTAACGTGCTGTCTATGTCGAGTCATCCCCAAGTCAATGATGAATCGAGATCTTTGAGAGAAAGTGCACAAAAAAATGATTTCCCTACAAGGGACGTGCCATGGTGAGATGAGTGTTTGCTGTCAAGATCTCCGCTCATCGTTAACTTGCGTAGGATGCAACATAGACATCACGTTAAATGCCTTTAAGGAAGGGTTAGTCGTAGGATCCGATGGTTGGTGGAAGCCGCTTGCCCTATAGGACCCTCGCCCAAATTGTCCGTTTGGGGGTGTGCAATGCAGGTGAAAAACGAGGGGTCTATAGACGTAGTGATGGCCTCCACTGATCGTAGTCTTCTAACTAGTTGCGAAAAAGGGGTACCCCTTCCAACCAATTAGGATGTAAATAATGTATGTTTTTGTAAATTAAAATATACTTTGCATGAGCCTTCCCCCCCTCCTAAAAGCTTCATTTCCCTTCAACCTTTCAGCAAAGCAAGTTTGGATCCGTTCGGGTGGTCGACTACAACGTGAAGCTTCTACTCCGTCCACGTTCTCAGTCTCGTCATCAGCAATGTCAACTCCCGCTTCAGCTTCAGCCTCTGCTCCTCCTGCTAGTGCCGCCGAGCTCAACACTGAGGCTACTCCCAATGGTATTCCCCCAAGCCTCCAGAACTTCCTCGCCAGTCTTGAAGCCAAGATCAAGAATCTCGAGGAAAGCAACAAGATGTTGGAAGACCAGAACCAACAGTTGAAGGGTCACATTCAACAAAGGGGGGCTAAATTGGTGCCCGATGGGGAGAATTTCATTTATGTCGAGGATGAAGAGGTCAATACCAACTGTCCCCCCAACACCAATTCTACTGCCTTCCCATTCCTAAGCTACCACAATGTTCCACCTCCTTCTCTCTACACCCAACAAGGTTTCACTACCATGAGCAAGAACAAGGCTGTCTATGAACCTTCCCCTGAACTTCTTGGTGGCTACCTCTCCACTAGCAAACTACCCGCACCCTCGTTGCCTCTGAGTATTGGGATGGCCGCTGCTACTGCTTCCACTACTCCTCCCGTCATTCTGTCAGAAACTATCCCCGACATCTCCAATCATCCTGTGGTTATGGCCATGCAAGAGCAAATGCGAAAGTTGATCAAGACCGTGGATAAGCAAAGTGCACCGACTACCAAGACAATCAACCCTAGCCAAGTGGGGGCTCTCCCCAAAGATTTCAAGATGCCTATGGTGGCAATGTTTCATGGTGACTCGTGTCCTAAGACTCATTTGGATAGTTATGTGTTGGCCATGAGGGCTCGTGATTGCACCAACGAACAAATGGCTCGCGTATTTCATAGCACTTTGGATGGTATAGCTCTGCGTTGGTTCTTGGGGATAGAACCAAGCGAGAGGCAAACGTGGGATCAAATCAGTGCCATTTTCTGTGAGAAGTATCAAGCTAACTTGGATTGGCATGTGAATCGAACCGACCTTGAGAACACTATGCAAAAGCCCGGCGAGGCTATTTATGATTTTTACAAGAGGTGAAATCATCGGTTGTGCGAGGTCCAATACCCACCAAAAGCGAAGGAACAGAAACAGATTTTCTACAAGTGCTTGCTACCGGAGATGAAAGCAGCTATAGGTAATGGTTACTTCCCTGATTTGTGGGAAATGGTTGACGCCGGAGTAAGGTACGAAGCAGGGTTCACTGGGATTGTGCCGCCAAAGGAAAGTCGAAAGACCAACAACAACAACTCCTTCCGTTACAAGGGTCCTACTGCGCCTGCACCTCCTAGGGGTGGAAAGGAGTCTGTCGGCCAAGTAAATATGGTCCAGAAAGAGGTCCCGCTGGATGTCCAAGCCGTAACAAGGAATGGGGCTCCGCCGCAAAGAGAGAGAGAACACTTTGACGATTTTGGAATGCCTATGGGGAAAGTCTTTGACGTGTTAGTCAAGAGAGGTCTTATCAAGCCTTTGTAGAATTACCAGCCCGCCTACCCAAGAACTGATTTGGACGCCTCCAAGTTCTGCAAGTATCACAAGCACATCGGGCACACAACGGATGGTTGTATTCAATTGAAGCGCGTAGTACAAGGGTTGATCAATGACAAAAAGATTGAGAAGCCAAAGGGTCCTAATGTGGTGAATAACCCTCTTCCCAACAATGGGGGTGGGGTGAATATGGTGCAAACATGCGAGATTAGTATCCTCGAACTCATGGATGCCTTCAACAAGATAGGGCTCACGATGGTGGATATCTTCACGTAGTACAAGGGTTGATCAATGACAAAAAGATTTAGAAATACTCGAGCCATTAGAAGGACATCTCCCCCGTCTTGGTTGCGATTTGTCAAAGTTTTGCCACTACCACAAGTGCACCGGTCACACTACCGAAGAATGTTTTGAACTCAAGAAAGCCGTGCAAGAGCTCATCCACAAGGGAATAGTCGAAGACCCTAGAGATTATGTAGCTAGCAATGTACTCATGGTAGAACTTAGTGAGATCACTGATCCGGCCAAGCCTGTTGTGGCGGACTGTGATGAGATGGGTTGTATTCCAATGACTAATAATAAAGAATCTCCTTGCTACTTGTTGTCTTTAGAAGAACTAGTGAGTGAAGTCGAATCTCTAGAGGAAGAGAGCCCCAAGCCCTCTCAACCTCTTTCTTGGGCCGAAATCTTCGAGGAGGCCGAAAAGACCGAAGTTTCGCCCCCTTGTCATGACTCGCCATTGTCTTTAGAGGAGCTACGTGCAGAAGTTTGTCTCCTTACAAGATCCGGTCAAGTGTACCAATCCGACCCGAAGGGTGCAAAGAAAGTCTTTGGGAAGGAACCCGAGCAAGCCGACCTAGACAAAGAAGACCCTATCCTCACTCAACTCAAACAAACCTAAGCCCATATTTCATTATGGTCCCTACTCACCTCCTCCCTAGCCCATCGCCTCATGCTCGAGCAAAACCTCGCCGCCACCATGGTACCATCCACTATCACCCCGGAGGACGTCACCCACATGATTGGTAATATCCACTATGGAAACATCATCACTTTCTCAGAGCTAGACAAGCCAGTGTTCGGAGTTGATCATAATGAGCCTTTATACATCACTGTCGAGGTGAATGTGTAGACACCCCGCCTTGGACCGCTCACCCCGATTGCACATTTGATTTTGTGTTTCTCCCCATTCTAAGTGTTTCTCGTTAGTTTCTGTCACTTCCGTTAAGTTCCTGACTGACTTCGTTAAGTCCAGGGGCTAAACTGAATGACAGGGCTGACTTTCTAGTCCATTCTGTCAAAATTGCCTTCTCTGAGTCGCGCGCCTCCGACACCAGGAGCCAGGCGCGCGCGCCTCCCGCCCCCAAAGCAGGAAGCGCGCGCCTCTGGGCGTCAGTTACAGATTTCTGGCCAGGATTCCCTCCCTTGCTCAATTTACAGGATTTTGCCCGGGAAGGATTTCTTGGTGACTGAGTTTTGGCACCAAAAACACCCCTCTTTCACCTATAAAAACCTCTCTTTACCTCCATTTTCAAGGATCGAAAACTGGGACCGAAAATTGAACTTACAAAAACTATACCGAAATCACTTTCTAAAGGTTCTCCAAGGATTTCATCAAGAAATATTTGAAGGTCTTCAAATTGTAGGTAAAAGTCCATCTTTTCCTTCCTCTTCTACTTCATCTCCTCTCTCTTTTTACTTTAATCAAATGTGCAATCACCCAAATCATTTTGGGACATAACTCTAATGATCACCTCATCTCATTGAGGTTGGTTAAGGAGTTATCTCCTACATTCCAAATCTTATTTTAAACCCCCTTTTTTATGACTTAAAGAAGAAGAAGAAGAACATTTTCATTCATGTAGATTTTGATCAAGCAAGACCAACTTAAGTTGGGCGAGATGGGTGTTTCGGTACTTCCCATCTCGTAATCTAACCCCCGGACCTCAAAACAAAGAATCTCTGTTTTCGTAATCAAACTTAGGCTACAATCAATAGGTTTTTCTTATGTTCCTCAAAACATAGGTGGCGACTCTAAAAAACAAGTTAGACATCCTAGGATAACACCGCGCGCTCCAGCCTAAGGCCGTGGTCACCCCCGGGGTATCTACAGTGGCGACTCCGCTGGGGATGTTTGAGGGTTAAACTTGCATTCTGATCAAAATCTACATCTTTTCTGGGCATTCTGTTTCCTGATGGGGGAGGCGCGCGCGTCTGGCCTTTTAAGCCTAAGGCGCGCGCATCCCGCATCAAGAACCAGAATCGCCCACTTCTTCATGTTCTTCATCTTCTTCTTCTGTTATTCTGCACTAATCACTTCTGCAGGGGTTACAATATGAACATGGGACCAGGGCAATCCCCTGAGTCCAAAGTCTGACATTCTGACAGGTGTGCCCCAGAAGCGCGCGCCTCCCATAAGCATTGTGCCATGCGCGCGCGTCACACATCAGCACTCAGAGGCGCACGCTTCTGGGTTGGTTTCCAGAACAGAAACAGGTTTCAGTGACTGAGCAGAACAGTGGGGTGTGGGCACAGTTGCCTGCATCAGAACAGAATTGAACCCGCAGACTGTTTTAATTTTGTGTTTTATTTACCGGTCACACGGGTGATTCGGGAGTTGTAATTTTATGTGCTTATGTGTTTTGTGTGTTTTTCTTTCTTTTCAAAAAAAAAAAAAAAAAAGAGAGAATTTTGTCACTTGTTAGACCTCACACTACATGCACATATTCCTATGAACTGCTCACTATCGAGTCGCACAAGTCCAACCCCAAACCCGTCGAGGCCCGTCCTAGAAAGTTTCAAGCTCCACCAGACCTTGACTCTTTCGAAGCGGTAAACCTCAGCCCGTGGCGTAGTTCAAGACTACATGCCGGGGGTGACCTTTGAGCCTCATATTCAAGCCGAACACAAACCACACAATTCTAGTTAGGGTCTAACACTCCGTGACTCAAGTCGGTTTCCATGTACCGAGATTTCCCTAAACTAATGTCTTCAAATCATACATGCCAACTTGTTGAAATGGACGCAATAAAAATCCGTCCCCAAAAGTGGTTATTTTGGACGAAAATAAAAATCAGTCCCCGCATGTATGCTTTACTACATTAATTTAGTTTAATCCCGATACATGTAGGATCCACAAGCGCGATGGAATCCGATGAGTATATGGGACCGCGAGATGGTCTATATACTAGTGTGACGATTCCATTATTTTCTTAGAAACCCCCAAAAGGGATTCCTTCCCTCCGACTTATAAAAAAAAAAAAAAAAGAGTCTTTTCTTATGTGGTTCGAGTCGTGTGCCCAACTGTGTGTTCTAAGTCTCTTCATGGACCGCAAGTGTTACTCAAGACTGACAAGGGCCTCTTCTGCAATATAGGTTCAATTGGTACTTACAAAGTCTACCGGGATTCAGCAAATCGGTTAGTCCGTGAAGAGATCACTCCAACAGCTCCGACATCAACCATGACCGGCAGCAGCAACACCATGTCTCTCGAACAGCTCTCAACCATGGTCCAACTCCTCCAAGAGCAAGTCTCCACCCTTAACAAGGAGGCACAAAGCAAAGACGACATTTGGCAATCCCACCTCGACAGCCAAAGGGAGGCCCACGAGGCCGAAATGGAGCTAATGAAAGAAAAGCTCACCAACCTTGCCAAGGGAAAGAACAAGAACAATGATGATGAATCCGAATGGACCGAGGGTTTGTTCAAGAGTCCTTATGTCAACACCCGCACCAAGAAAATGGGGGAACCAAGTTCCGAGAACAATGAGCCCAAAATGGTGGATTCTATCATGGCCTACATCGACCAAAAGTTCAATGGGCTCAACATGGGGAAAGGCTCCGACACAAGCCTTTATCAATCATCCATCCTCATTAGTACTATGGCCGCTCTTCCCGATAAGTTCAAGATGCCCGACATAAGAAAATTCAAGGGCAACTCTTGTCCTATGGCTCACATTGAGACTTATATTTGGGAAATGGTTCCAAAGAAGGTCTCCCCCAAGGTGATGGCTCAATGCTTTCCTCTCACTCTCGAGGGGGCGGCAAAAGATTGGTATGCTACTCTCCCGCTCACTGTCCGTCTTGATTGGGACTCCGCCATGCTTGCCTTCAAGAACCAATACCAAGGCAACACCACTCACCGGCCCACAAGGAAAGGGCTAGAGAACACTACTCAACGAGACAATGAGTCCTTCATCGACTTCACAAGGAGATGGAATGACAAACTCTCTGAAATTGTTGAGAGGCCGAACACAAAAGAACAAATGGACATATTTCTCAAGTGTCTCAAGATTGATCTCCGCAATCACCTAAGTGGGGCTTGCTACTCCGACTTCTCCCAAATGTATGAGGCGGGGGTACGCATGGATGACTTGCTCAAGGGGATTAAGAAGACCACTCCTTCTTACCGCTACAAGGCCGCTTCCAACTCTACAAAAGAGGCCTCGGTCAACGCCGTCACTATTGACAAGGGGAATTACAAAAAGGTTCCTCCACCTCAAGGGAAGAAGTCCCGAAGTGACCGTGTCTACACGCCTCTCCAAGGCATGACTCAAACCGAAGTGTTCGAGGTCCTCAAGGCAAAGGGTCAAATCACACCCGTGCAAGGGTACCAACCCAAGACGATCAACTCCAATCATGCTCACCACAAATATTGTGGCTACCACCAATATAGTGGCCACACCACCGAGGATTGCTTCATTCTCCGCAATGTCATTCAAGATCTCATAGATAAGAAAGAATTTGTAGTGACTAATGACGAGCATGTCAATGTAATAGAGATAGGAGAATTTGAGGGGACCACCCATTCAATCCCAATTGTGAATGGGGGCCCCAATATTATGAATAAACTTGACAATTCTTGTTATGTAGTGACTTACGATGAGGTAATGTGGGGAGTACTAGAGAATAGGAAAAAGAAGCAAGATGGGAACGTCAACATGCTAACTCGATCCGGCCGAGTCATAGCAAGCAACCCTTCCACTTCCGCACCGAGCTCCTCTTCTCAAAAGCCGCAAGCTCACAACGCTCCCGAAGATCCTCTACTTGTCCAACTCAAGAAAACTCAAGCCAACATCTCTATTTGGGACCTCATTGCATCCTCAAAGAAACACCGAGATCTTGTCATCCGCAATCTCGATGATACATCAGTTTCTCCCGATACTACTCCCGAGGACCTCACAGCAATGATTGGTCACATTCATTTTGGCAACGTAATCACCTTTGCCGATATGAACCTTCTACCGTTTGGTTCCGACCACAACGAAGCTATTTACCTCAAGGTACGAGCAAGGGGGAGGCCCGTCTCGAGAGTTTTAGTGGACGGTGGTTCCGCACTCAATCTCATGCCTGGTAGAATCATGGGCATACTGGGGCTTAAGGATTCTGATTTGAAGCCTTCTACTCTAGTAATCCGAGGTTATGACAGCACCGCCCGTACAGTCATGGGTATGATCGAAATAGACATTGAGTTTGGAAGCATGGTCATGTCCGTTCCATTCCAAGTTCTTGATATCCCGGCCTCGTTCAACTTACTGTTGGGTCGACCATGGATTCACAGTGCTAATGCCGTACCGTCAACTCTCCACCAATGTGTCAAGATCCGAAATGGTGATGAAATAGTGACCGTAATGGCTGAAAACATCACTATCCACAGAAAAGGTGAGCCCGTCCACCAAGTTCAGCATGGTCTACCAGACTCCACTCTCTCCGGCGTCTCGATCAACGCCATTGATAAAGAAGGGGGAAACGGATCATGGACCCCCAGCAATCACAAAGTCCTCCGCATGATGAGGAATATGGACTACTTCCCTGGTTTAAGCCTAGGGAAATATCAACAAGGAATCCTACATCCCGTGCAAGTCCCATTTGTCAAGAACACATTCGGTTTGGGGCACGAGCCTTCCGAAGAAGACTTGAAGCAAGAGCAAGCGATCAAGAACGAAAAGGCCCGAGCTCGTAAAGAAGGCCGTAGGTATGAAGTCCCTAATCTAAGGCCTTACCGCAAGACGTTGAATGGTTATTTTGTCCGCCAAGGGGAAGACGTTCCATACATGATCTTTCCCGAGCCATGGGTTAACAATAAGGGTGTCAAAAAGCCCGGTCTCGAAATCTTCTCCGATTGTGAGATCCAAAAATCCGAAAGGGAACCAACTACCATGTCGCCCCGTGAATGGTGGGGAAGGAAGGTTACTATAGAGTCCGAGACAGAAATCACCGTGGGGGAAGAACTGACAGATTTAGCCTCCATGTTCGAAGAGCTTGCCGTAATGAATGAATGCCAAGTCAACGCCATCCATGACACCGTCATCATGAACGAAACTATCAATGAGATCCCGCCAAGCTCCGAGCCGATCAACAATTGGTATTCAACGAAAGGGCCCGTGGTATCCGAGGAATTCTTAGTCCAAAAAATGGGTTGCATACCCCGCACAGCAACAAAGAAAGAGAAGCTCACACTTACTTTCGAGTCCGAGAGTGTCTCTAATACCCTCACCCAAGAGGATTTGGAGGCCATAGCCGAGCGTGTGTTTCCTTTCTTTGCTAATGAAAAATTTGATATTTCTGAGTACCCTGAGATTGCAAACATCATAAATGATGAATTAACTAATAATAAACTTAACGAACAAGTTAATAACGATTCAAATTATGATGAAATAGACCACGAAAACACAACATACTTAAATGAACTTGCTCAACAAGTCCGTAGTCGTGGCAAGAATGGTCCAAAGGCTGACGAAGAATTGCAGGTTGTTAATCTGGGTACCGAAGAAGAGCCAAAAGAAACTAAGATTGGAAGCTTCTTCAAGGGGGACGACAAACACAGGTTGACTGCATTACTACAGGAGTTCGTGGATGTATTCGCATGGTCATACAAAGACATGCCGGGTTTAGACAGAAAGGTAGCGGAGCACAGGATTCCGATCAAAGAAGATGCCAGGCCAGTAAAGCAGAAGCTCCGAAAGATCAAGCCAGAATGGTCTCTGCAGGTCAAAGAAGAGATTGAGAAGCTCCTCAGTGTGGGTTTCATCAAGGTTATCGAGTATCCGACATGGTTAGCCAACATTGTGACAGTCAGGAAGGCGAACGGCAAGGTTCGAGTTTGCGTAGACTTCCGGGATTTAAACAAAGCTTCCCCAAAGGATGATTTTCCACTCCCTAATATCGACATGCTAGTCGACTCCACTGCTGCCTACGAGGTTCGCTCATTCGTGGATGGGTTCCCTGGGTACAATCAGATTCTCATGGCCGAGGAAGATCAACATAAGACAGCCTTCACAACACCGTGGGGTACCTTTTGCTACACAGTCATGCCGTTTGGGTTAAGAAATGCTGGGGCTTCCTACCAAAGAGCCGTGACAGACTTGTTCCACGATATGATTCACAAAGAAATCGAGGTCTATGTGGACGACATGATCATTCACTCCAAAGGAACCGATGGTCAACACCTAATCGATCTCCGCAAGTTCTTCGAAAGGCTTCGTCAACACAAGATGAGGCTCAACCCTGCAAAGTGCACATTCGGGGTTATCCGAGGCAAAGTTCTTGGTTATATGGTCACTGAAAGGGGAATCGAAGTAGACCCCTCCAAAATCAAGGCAATCATTGACATGCCTCCTCCAAAGACGCAGAAAGAGATTAAAGGTTTCATGGGAAGACTACAATACATCAGTCGGTTTGTGCACCAACTCACTTCCATGTGCGAGCCAATCTTCAAGTTACTCAAGAAGAATGTGGCTCTAGAATGGACCGACGCGTGCCAAGAAGCCTTCGATCAAGTAAAGCATTACTTGACGTGCCCCCCTGTTCTAGTTCCGCCGCACAAGGAGAAACCTCTGTTGCTTTATCTCACTGTCAATGATGAAGCCCTAGGGGCTATGTTAGCACAAGAGCAACGAGAGTCCACAAAGGAGAACGCCATTTATTTTGTCAGTCGCCGATTCCAAGGGGGCGAAAAGAACTACTCTGTCTTAGAGAAGTCATGTGCAGCATTGGTTTGGGTCACTCAAAAGCTCAAACACTATATGGAAGCTTTTCCGATCAAGCTAGTAGCAAAGGTGGACCCGCTCCGCTACATCTTCGAGAAGCCTTTCATGTCAACAAGAATAGCCAAATGGTACTTCATGCTCGCCGGCTATGATATCACTTACGTCACACTAAAATCCGTCAGGGGGAAAGTGTTCAGTGACCAGCTTGCCGAATTCCCATGTGACGAAGTGAAGGGGGAAGATGTACAGTTCCCCGACGAGCATTTAATTTGTACCACAACCGAGGAAGACAAGTGGCAACTTTTTTTCGATGGCGCGGCCAATAAACACGGTTTTGGTATAGGGATATTGCTTGTCGATCCAAAAGACATCTACACTCCCATTGCCATACGCCTAGAATTCGAAGCTAGCAACAACATTGCCGAGTACGAAGCATGCATAGCAGGGCTCGAAGCAGTTCTCGAAAGAAATGTACGGAACTAGAAGTGTTCGGCGACTCTTTGCTCCTTATCAATCAGCAATCGGGTAAATGGCGAACCCAAGACCCGACTCTCCAACAGTATGGTCAGCACCTTGAAGAACTGGTTGAACAATTCTAAGAGATCACTTTCAACTACCTGCCAAGGGATAAGAATCGCTTCGCCGATGCACTGGCCACTATAGCTTCATTAGTTGAAATGCCCAAAGGGAAAATGGTGAAGCCTTTCAAAATTGCTCGAAGGAACAGTCCAGCATATTGCATGAGTATCGAGATCAACGAGGTTCAAACAAACTCTCCGTGGTATTCGGACATCATGAACTTCCTCAAGGACGGCACTTATCCCGAGAACATCAATAAGAAGTCTCAAGCAGCTCTTCAAAGGTTAGCCTCTTGGTACGTACTGATTGGGGACCGAGTCTATAAAAGGCACCACGACGGGATCAATCTCCTATGCGCCAATGAGACCGAAGCTCAAGAGATAATGTGTGAAGTGCACGAAGGAGAATGTGGACCCCACATGAACGGGTTCATGCTAGTCAAGAAGATACTTCGCATTGGTTACTATTGGAGCACTATGGAACGAGACTGTATCGAGAAAGTCAAAAGGTGTGCCAAGTGCCAATTCCACGCTAATCTACAACATGCTCCAACCTCACAACTTTACAACATGGTCACACCTTGGCCTTTCTCTTGTTGGGGGATAGACATCATCGGTAAAGTTCATCCTGCCGGAAGCAATGGGCAGTCATTCGTCCTAGTGGCAGTCGACTACTTCACAAAGTGGGTCGAAGCACAAGCCTATCGGACCCTCAATGCCAAGAAAGTGGCCGAATTTGTAAAGATTAATATCATGTGCCGATACGGCGTGCCTCATGAAATCATTTCCGACAACGGCTCTCACTTTGAGAAGGAAATGGATGCACTTTTGGTAGAATACAAGATCACCAAGCACAAGTCATCTCCTTACCGGCCCCAAGCAAATGGCGCAGTCGAAGCAGCAAATAGGACCATCGAGACCATCGTCAAGAAAATGGCCTCAACAGGAAGGGATTGGCCTGAAAAGCTACCATTAGCATTGTGGGGCTACCGCACATCAATACGATCCGCAACAGGAGAAACTCCTTATGCATTGGTCTATGGTTCTGAAGCCGTACTCCCTATCGAACTTGAAGTCCCATCTCTACGAGTCCTCCTCGAGAATCAAGTCAACCAGGTCAACTGGATGCAAAGTCGATACGAACAGCTAGCCTTACTCGACGAGAATAGGTTAAGAGCACTCGAACGCACGAGGGCATATCAGCAAAGGATGGCAAGAGCTTTCAACAAAAAAGTGAGGCCTCGAAACATCAATGTGGGAGATTTGGTCTTAAGACAACATCCTCCTAATGCCATGAATCCCCTGGGGAAATGGGGACCCCGATGGATCGGTCCGTACGTGGTCAAAAAGATACTAAGCGGTGGTGCAGTCCGGCTCGTGGATTTAGATCGTGACCAGCTGCCAAAGGAGGTCAACCTCGACAAGCTCAAGAGGTTCTACGCTTAATAAACAAAGACCATTAAAAAAAAAAAAATCGCTCGCTAGGTTGAAAACCCGCAAGGGCGGCCTAGGCAAAAATTAGAGCACGTGCAAAAAAAAGAAGCACGCTAGATTGAAAACCCGCAAGGGCGGTCTAGGCAAAAAAAAAAAAAAAAAAAAAAAATGGTCTCTGTTTGTTTGAACTACGAAGACCTGAGCCTCCCAACTGGAGGAACGTAGGCAACCTTCGGGTGCGGTCTAAAACATATCAAAAATACCCAATTCACTTCAAATAACAAAATGCAATTTTTATTCATTCAATGAATTATTCAAACCATTACAACGGATTTATTGAGCAACAAAAGACATCAAAATATTAAATCCTAAAACAAAGTGGTCTAATTGCAATCTCTTAGGATACTAAGAAAAATACAATTTTCTCTTAGCTTTCGAAGGACCACCCGATCGTCTCTCAATCCTTTTCTTCTTGGGTAATAAAGGAGCACTAATACGCACCGAAACCTTCTGTGATGCAACACGTCTCCTAGAATAAAAGTCATCCAAAGGAGTACCGAAAGGGTCAGCGAGAATGTTACTCGAATCAGCAGCAGCCTCCCTATATCTCAAAATGCTGCTAGGCTCAAAACCCTGTCCCAACAACTCGGCACGAAGCACATCAACCCAAGTGATGCCACGGTAAAGGGTGCCAAATAAATAGTCCAAGTAGCTCTCGGGAAGGAAGACACTCCCCCGATGCAGAGGAGCGAAAGCCAACGATTGCGGTCATCTCCCCAAGCCGACTGAAGCTCACTCGAGAAGTCAGGACCCATGTAAGCAACTGGACGAAGCATTCCATCCCTCGGAAAAGGAATTGTCTGTTGGCGACCGAACTGCCGCAGAACCCGCTCTGGCTGGTAAAATGAAGAATCTCTCAAACCGGGTACCACCACGTGCTGAAAACCAAGAGTCCATTCCACAAAAGGACGAAGACCCCAAGAAGGAGGACACCACTCAATATCGGCGGTCACCCGAGAGGCAAAGAATTTCTTCCAATCATCTTCAGATAAAACCCGGATCAACAACTTCCTCCTATGAACAGCAAAAGGAGACAAATCACCATCCGGAGAATAAATTCTGAAGTGTTCTCGGAGCCATATGGTCAAGAGCAAAGGGCTTCCCCGACACATCTTGCCCGTCCTATGTAACTCATCAAGGCCGTGCAACGTCTCCCCTACAATAAGAGGGATTACACTACTCCTTAGCTTGCAAAATAATCTCAGCCAACTGCGCGTCCGCAGTCCCGAAGGGTGTAACAAACAGTACTTCACTGAAGAGACAAATGGCCATGGCATTTCTTTTGAAAGATTGAACCACCGGGTCCTCCGAGTGTAAACTGAAGAACATCGGCAACTCAGTTATGTCAATCACGGTACCATGCAACATCTTCCTCACGTCCTCAACAGGGAGATTCAGTAACTCAACCCAAGAGTCGACGGCACCACGGTGATATTTAGGGACGGCAATCCGACCGGCCAAAGGCATGCCAAGGATGGCCCCGAAATCGTCAACAGTCGGCACCATTTCATTAGCTGAAAGGTTGAAGGTATGGCTGTCGCAATCCCAGAAAGCCGCGGCAGCTCTCAACAAATCCCAATCCGGCTTCAACGTCCGCAAAGTGAAAAGAATTCGGAACCCGAAGTCATTAATGAAGGCCTTCTTGGGATGGGTCTTAAAAGAATACACAAAAATACCCAAGTCCTTTTCATACTCACTAACAACCTTGGCATCAAGGGCAAAAGAATTGGAGGCCATGGAAAATGTTGATCACAAGCGAAGTTAAGCAATAATATGATGTTCAAAAATGGCAGAAAGGAGCTGTGAGGATCAAGTGGTCGAACAGAAGATGATATTATAGCTGTTGGGGGCTCTTTTGGTCAGCAAATGTCAAGCCCGGAATTCCGCCTCCCAGACGCGCGCGCCACCCGCCAGCGGTCTGAAGTGCGCCCGCGTCCCAAGCCTACATATAAAGGCGCGCGCCTCCCAGGTCTAAATCGCTTCAAGAAAAGGGCCTTGTCAGAGATCTCCAGCCTATATCAAGACACTGTCCCGATCCTCAGACACCCAGTTGGGCACACATTTTTCTGGTCCGCCCATAAGGCATGTCAAAAATCGAAAGTAGGATAGAAACTCCCACTCAAAAAAAGTAGGCTATCCTCTTCAAAATTCCGAACTCCCTAAGTTCTGTCACGGGTGCCACACCCCCCTCAAGAGTCAATCTCAACATTTCATCCCCAGCAGGAACATTTTTCTGGTCGCGGTCAACTGTGCCCGTACCCCACAATTCAAAAAAGTCAAGTGTGACTCCAAATGGCACGAGACTTCAAAGCAATATTTCATCAAACGGATTCACTAACGGATTCGTCAACAAGGGTTCGCTAACGACCTCATTCAAAACATTCAACCGTGCCCGCACCCCCAAGTCGGCAACTCGGTCCATATCGAGACAAGCTCCCATGAGCTCCAAGTCGATAACTCGGTCCATATCGAGACAAGCTCCCATGAGCTCCAAGTCGGAAACTCGGTCCATATCGAGACAAGCTCCCATGATCCCCAAGCCGACAACTCGGTCCATATCGAGACAAGCTCCCATGAGCTCCAAGTCGGCAACTCGGTCCATATCGAGACAAGCTCCCATGAGCCCCAAGTCGACAACTCGGTCCATATCGAGACAAGCTCCCATGAGCTCCAAGTCGGCACATGAGCTCCAAGTCGGCAACTCGATCCATATCGAGACAAGCTCCCATGAGCTCCAAGTCTACTAACTCGGTCCATATCGAGACAAGCTCCCATGAGCACCAAGTCGGCAACTCGGTCCATATCGAGACAAGCTCCCATGAGCTCCAAGTCGGCAACTCGGTCCATATCGAGACAAGCTCCCATGAGCTCCAAGTCGACAACTCGGTCCATATCGAGACAAGCTCCCATGAGCCCCAACTCAACAAACTCGGTCCATATCGAGACAAGCTCCCATGAGCTCCAATACAACACTCCAGCAAAAGCCGCTCACACAGGGAGCGCACCACTATCTCTCGCAATTTCAAATTCCTGCTTTCATCGAGTCTTTGCCTTTTCTTGGTGATGTCCTCGGCGGGTGTTTTTAACTTTCGTCGACGCATTTTGCTTTGCAATCCACGTCGCCGAGGGGCTCTGTAGACACCCCGCCTTGGACCGCTCACCCCGATTGCACATTTGATTTTGTGTTTCTCCCCATTCTAAGTGTTTCTCGTTAGTTTCTGTCACTTCCGTTAAGTTCCTGACTGACTTCGTTAAGTCCAGGGGCTAAACTGAATGACAGGGCTGACTTTCTAGTCCATTCTGTCAATATTGCCTTCTCTGAGTCGCGCGCCTCCGACACCAGGAGCCAGACGCGCGCGCCTCCCGCCCCCAAAGCAGGAAGCGCGCGCCTCTGGGCGTCAGTTACAGATTTCTGGCCAGGATTCCCTCCCTTGCTCAATTTACAGGATTTTGCCCAGGAAGGATTTCTTGGTGACTGAGTTTTGGCACCAAAAACACCCCTCTTTCACCTATAAAAACCTCTCTTTACCTCCATTTTCAAGGATCGAAAACTGGGACCGAAAATTGAACTTACAAAAACTATACCGAAATCACTTTCTAAAGGTTCTCCAAGGATTTCATCAAGAAATATTTGAAGGTCTTCAAATTGTAGGTAAAAGTCCATCTTTTCCTTCCTCTTCTACTTCATCTCCTCTCTCTTTTTACTTTAATCAAATGTGCAATCACCCAAATCATTTTGGGACATAACTCTAATGATCACCTCATCTCATTGAGGTTGGTTAAAGAGTTATCTCCTACATTCCAAATCTTATTTTAAACCCCCTTTTTTATGACTTAAAGAAGAAGAAGAAGAACATTTTCATTCATGTAGATTTTGATCAAGCAAGACCAACTTAAGTTGGGCGAGATGGGTGTTTCGGTACTTCCCATCTCGTAATCTAACCCCCGGACCTCAAAACAAAGAATCTCTGTTTTCGTAATCAAACTTAGGCTACAATCAATAGGTTTTTCTTATGTTCCTCAAAACATAGGTGGCGACTCTAAAAAACAAGTTAGACATCCTAGGATAACACCGCGCGCTCCAGCCTAAGGCCGTGGTCACCCCGGGGTATCTACAGAATGGCAAGAAGATTCCCCGTGTATTCATTGATAATGGTTCTGCTATTAATATCCTGCCTTCAAGGATGATGGATGTCGTCGGCGTTCATGGTGTTGATTTACGCCCATCCAAGCAAACCATCAAAGCTTATGACTCTACATGCCGCGCCGTGATAGGCGAAGCCACCTTACCCATTACCATCGGAACAAAGATCCTGCCCACCGACTTCCACATCATAGACATCCCCGCAACCTTCTCACTCCTCCTAGGCCGCCCGTGGTTACATCAGTCGGGCGCTGTCCCGTCTTCCCTGCTCCAGTGTGTGAAATTTCAATCCGGTAATGAAGTGACCATCATCTACAGTGATCTCGTAACTGCCCAAGGGACGGACACCAAGGGCGTTCCTGTCTTACAGATTCAGCATGGGGAAGAGAGCCGACTCTTCAATGGCTTCGAAATAGTCGCTCAAGCACAGATCTGCACCATCGACCTCACCAAGACAACGGACAAAGTGGCACCTGTTGTCAAGATACTGCGTAACATGGGTTTCATACCGGGGCTGGGGCTAGGTAAGAACTTGCAAGGCCCCACAGAATTGGTTGAAGAGGTTAATCATCGAGGGTTGTTCGGTCTAGGATACACCCTTACTCTTGAAGACAAGATGGAGCAACAAAGGATAGAATTGCTTAAAAAGATGAAGCTTCCTTACAAAAAGCCTGAAATGCGGCCATACCGCCTGTCCCTGAATAGCTAATTTGTCAGGGAAGGCGAGGAGTTTTCGTGTTTTGAGTTCGCCGAGCCATGGATTGACCACACCGGGAAATTGCAGAAAGGGTTAGAGATTTTCAGAGATGTGGAATTCGATCGGTCCAACATGAAACTGACTTACATGGAATATGACAAAGCCATAGGCAGAGTTAGAACCATCAGGCATGAGTACTCCACCAAAGTTGCAGATGACTTGGCAGATCAACTTGAAGCCACAACCCTTGACAAACCAGCAGTAGAAGCCGCAGAAACTCCAAGTTTGACTGAGACGTGGGACGGCCAATATCTGCTTCAACATCTGGGTAATCTGGGGCTGCACGAAGACATGGTTGCCGTCATCAGGGATGATTCTGAAGATAAGGTGGACCCAAGGACATTGGTGGTACCCATGGGGGACAAGCTCAAGAATTGGTGCATCATTGGGGGGCCTATAGCTACTCAGGAATTTATGGTGGGGACACTGGGGCTTACTCCTTCTCCTGTCACCACTCCTGCAGCATCTCCTGTCACTCGCCCAAAATCCCCGTCCCCAGAGTCTAGTGTTTTACATTTTGAATTTGAGTCTTCCTCTAAGTCTGACGACCTTACGTCCGAAGACTATGATCTTGTTGCAAACGCTATTTTCCCTTTTTCCATGAATGAAACCCTCGACCTTTCCGAGTATCCCTCCATAGTCACTCTTTTAACTGATAAATTGGCTAATAATCAAACTAATGATATACACTTAGTTAATAACGATTCATTAGAAGAGGCAGACACAGACACATTAAATGACGAATACATTAAAGAAATCTCAGAACAGGTTATTAATCAAAAAGAATCTCGAGCCCAAGCTGCCGATGAGGTGTTAACATGCGTGAATTTGGGGACCAAAGCCGAGCCTAAGGAAACGCAGATTGGAAGCTTCTTCAGCGGAGCCGAAAGGGAAGCGCTGATTGAGCTACTCAAAGAATATGTGGATGTGTTCGCATGGTCTTATAAGGACATGCTGGGGCTCGACAACTCGATCGTAGAGCACAGGATCCCGACAGCACCAGACGTTAAGCCAGTCAAGCAGAAGCTGCGCCGTATTAAGCCGGAATGGTCTTTGCAAGTGAAGGAAGAAATTGAGAAGCTACTCCGTGTGGGTTTCATCAGGGTGATCGAGTATCCAACTTGGTTATCAAATCTGGTAACTGTCAGGAAATCCAACGGTAAAGTCAGAGTATGCGTGGATTTTCGGGATCTCAACAAAGCTACGCCCAAGGATGACTTCCCCTTGCCAAATATCGACATGTTGGTGGATGCGACCGCCCACTATGAGGTCAAGTCATTTATGGATGGGTTTGCCGGCTATAACCAAATCAAGATGGCCGAGGAGGACCAAGAAAAAACAGCTTTCACCACCCCATGGGGGACTTTTTGCTATACTGTCATGCCATTTGGGCTGAGGAATGCTGGGGCTACCTACCAACGGGCAGTTACGACTTTATTCCACGATATGATCCACAAGGAGATTGAGATGACATGATTATACATTCAAAAGGGTCTGGGGGCCAACACTTGATAGATCTCAGAAAATTCTTCAACAGGTTGAGAGAGCACGCCATGCGTTTGAACCCGGCGAAATGCACCTTTGGAGTTCGTAGAGGGAAAGTATTAGGTTACATGGTCACTGAGAATGGGATCGAAGCTGACCCAAGGAAGATTCAAGCCATCCTGGAGATGAAGCCACCCCGTACCGAGACGGAGATAAAAGGATTCATGGGACGCCTGCAATACATCAGTCGGTTTATCAATCAGCTGACCACCATCTGCGAGCCAATTTTCAAGTTGATGAAGAAAACAGCCAGTGTGGAGTGGGATCATAACTGCCAGATAGCCTTCGAAAGGATCAAGCAATATTTGGTGAATACCCCAATCCTGCACCCGCCGCATAAGGAGAAGCCGTTGCTACTATACTTAACTGTGACAGATACCGCCGTCGGAGCCATGTTAGCGCAAGAAGCCAAAGATTCCCGGATTGAGAATGCAGTGTACTTTGTCAGTCGAAAGTTACAAGGTAGCGAGCTCAATTACTCCGCGCTCGAGAAGACCTGCGTAGGCCTAGTATGGGTGGTGACGAAGCTCAAACACTACATGGTATCCCATCCGATCTTACTAGTCTCAAAAATGGATCCTATCAAGTACCTGTTCGATAAACCATCCCTTTCTATGAGGCTCGCTAAATGGTCAGTATTTTTGGGAGAGTTCGACATTACTTGTGTACCGAGGAAGGCAATCAAGGGGAGGGCAATGGCCGATCAGCTCGCAGACGCCCCGAGCACTGAGACAAAAGGACCTGACCCCGAGTTCCTGGATGATGACATTTTCGCAATTGAGGTCGCAAAAAATGGCAATTATTCTTTGACGGAGCTGCAAACAAACGAGGGAATGGAGTCGGACTCCTACTTATTGATCCCAAAGATGAGCACACTCCCATAGCCATCAAGCTAAACTTTTCAGCAACCAACAACGCCGCCGAGTATGAGGCGTGTATAGCCGGATTGGAGGCCGCCCTAGAACGCAACGTGAAAGAGTTAGAAGTGTATGGAGACTCCGCTTTGATTATTAACAAAATGGTGAAGAAATGGAAAACTATTGATCCTTGCCTGCAGCGGTACCAAGGTTACATGGATGAGTTGATAGCACAGTTCAAAGAAGTTACCTTCCATTTCCTGCCACGAGACAGAAATAGGTTCGCGGATGCTCTAGCTACATTGGCCTCCTTAGTTGAAATTCCAGAAGGAAGGTCCGTGAAACCATTCAGGGTTGGACGAAGGGAGAACCCCGCCTATTGCTGTGAAATCCAGATCGATGCAGAGGTAAACGGAGATTAATGGTACGCCCAAATCTACAAGTCCCTTAAGCACGGAGAGATGTCCTTTGACGGAGATGTGAAGGCCAAGAGTCTGCAAGCACTCAAAAGATTGGCGGGGCAGTTTGTGCTGTTAGACGATACTTTGTACAAGAGGCATTACGATGGTCTGTTGCTCTTATGTGTCGACAGCAAGAAAGCTGAAGCAATAATGGAAGAAGTACACAACGGGTTGTGCGGACCCCACATGAATGCAAGAATGCTTAGACAGAAGATCACTCGGCTGGGTTATTATTGGATTACCATGGAGACAGACTGTATTCAATGGGTTCGACGGTGTCACAAGGGCCAAGTATGCTCCAACCTCAACCACATCCCCCCACACGAATTGTATAGTTCCACCACGCCTTGGCCATTCGCCACGTGGGGTATAGACATTATTGGGAAAATCTCGCCGGCCGGTAGTAATGGTCATGAATTCGTCCTCGTCGCGGTCGACTACTTCACAAAGTGGGTCGAAGCTCAGTCTTACAAGGTGCTGAATTCCAAGAAGGTAGCGCAGTTTATCAAAGAGAACATTATGTGTCGGTATGGGGTTCCTAACCTCATTATATCAGATAATGGCAGTCATTTCGAAGCCGAGTGTGCTCGCTTGCTTGTAGAATTCAAGATCGAACGAAAGAAATCTTCCCCATACTATCCACAGACTAACGGCGCGGTTGAGGCGGCCAACAAGACGATAGAGCAGATAATTCACAAGATGGCTTCGCAAGGACGGGATTGGCCCGAGAAGTTACCATTAGCACTTTGGGGGTACAGAACGTCAGTCCGCACCGCTACTGGAGAGACCCCTTACGCTTTGACATACGGCATGGAGGCAGTCCCTATTGAGTTGGAGGTGCCATCTTTGAGGATCTTGCTCGAGAACCAAGTAAATGAGGTAGAATGGCTTCGTAGTCGCTATGATCAGTTGGCAACGCTCGACGAACGTAGATTGAAGGCCATGGAACACATCCGGGCCTATCAAAGGAGAACGACAAAAGCCTTCAATAAAAAGGTCAAGCCTTTTGACATAAAAGAAGGAGACTTGGTGCTCAAAGCACGCTTGCCCAACAAATTCAACCCCCTCGGGAAATGGGCCCCCACTTGGGTAGGGCCGTTTGTAGTACAGAAGATCTTCTCCGGAGGAGCGGTCAGAATGGCAGATTTGGATGGCAACCCGTTCAAAGAACCAGTCAACCTCAGCAAGCTCAGACGCTACTATGAATAGACTTCCCCTCTTAAAAAAAAAAAAAAAAAATTACTACGCAAAAAGAAGCCCGATAGACTGAAAACCCGCAAAGGGCGGTCTATGCAAAATAAGGGTGCGTACAAAGCTCGCTAGATCGAAAACCCGCAAGGGCGGTCTAGGCAAAAGTTAGAGCATTCCCCCTTCTATCTTCCCTTTCTTTATAATCATTCTAGTCTGACTGGAGTGAACTGCGGTGACCTGAGCCCCTTAGTCCTATTTGTAAAAGGGGAACGTAGGCAGCCTTTCAAAAGGTGCGGTCTAAAAAACAAATAAACATCCAAATCTTGTCAAAGCAATAAAGATAGAAGTTGTATTTTTCTGAAAGCAAAAACTTTTATTTCCATAGTCATTGCATGTTAACACTTATTTGATGAGTCTAAGCTTGACATACTTTTTGAATAAATAACCTATTCTAAAATTGAAACTAAAACAAAAGTAAACTAAATCAAACTAATGTGTCTGCACGACTATGGAGAGACGCTCAGGATTACTCCTTAGTACCATTTGTGCCCTCGGTCTCTTTCTTCTTGCTTTGCCCACGGCGAACTTTCTTCTTGCTAGGATTCTCACAAAATCTTCTTTCGAACTCGCTAACACCTTTAGCCTTGCCATTAGGAGCCTCTTCGCCCTTCCTCTTTTTTGACGCCCCCACTTCTTCTCCGCCTCCATCAGCCACGCTCTTACTCATCTTCCTCTCATAAGCCTCAGCCTCCCTAATTCTCAATGAAAAACATGGAGCACAGGATCCCAAAATAGTGCCCCTTAGGGTCTCTAGAGTCTGCTCCGCATGCCCAAGTCTCCCCATATACCAATCCAAATACTCGCGTGGCAGGAAGGTGTTGCTAGAGCGTGTAAGGAAGGTCCTACGACTAAAGCCGGCCTCGCCCCACATCTGAGAAAGAAGGACTGAGGCACTATCATCCAACTGAAGTATCCCAAAAGGAAAATCATCTCTCTCCTCGTCCCAACCTTCCGGGATGGTCTGCACCAAACCATACTGACGAAGCACTCTAGAGGGATAGTAAAAGGTAGTCCCATAAAGGGTCGGAACTTTGATCATGTGAAGTCCCACTTGTTTCTCCCTCACAGAGTGAATGTGCCAATGGGGCACCACCCACTGAATGTCGTCAGTCACCATTTTCGCCAAATACTTTTCCCAACCTTTGAGAGTCATGCCCTCAAACCACTCCGCCATGCCTCTAATGCGGTGCATCCATGGGGCCACCTTCAGAGAAGCCGCCGGTTTATTCACTCGAAGCCTCTCTTGCAACCACATGGTCAAAAGCCTATCACTACCACAAGGCATCCCACCATAAGCCGCGAGATGAGGAATCCCACAGAGCATCTCCCCAAGAATGGCCGGTACAATGTCATAACCTAAACGAGCCGAATTCACCATGCCCAAACACCCCTCACTAGCAAATCCAACCTCAGAAGGGAAAAGAATAGAGGCAAACAGACATAGCGCAAGATGGTCCAAGGAACGGTCAGAGGCCACATCCATGTGTAGAAAGTGTTGTGGCATCCAAGAAAGGTCGACATAACCGCCCCTAGCATACCTATCAAAGTCATCCGCGGGCAGGCCAAAGGTCATCAACTTGTCCCTCAAGCAAATAAAGTCTAAAGGCAAGGCAACTTTACCCTTCCCTTCGTAGCCACATAAAGCCACGATGTCCTCATAAGTGGGTGTTATCTCGTTGAATGAAAAGTTGAAGACATGGAGGGCATTATTCCAAAATTTACCACAAGCTTGCAAGAGGTTGGTATTGGAGTTCATGTGCAAAAGTGACCAAAGACACTTTATCCCATACCGTTCATCAAGTTTCCTACGACTCGAACCAGGAAGTTTGGCAACCCACTTCTCCAAAGAGGTTATAAAGACTTTTTTCTCAAGGCTGGTGATCCTAGCCTCTTGATCCATGGCAAAGAGCAAGAAAATTGGCTAAAAGGAACTCAAAAAAAAAACTGCTCAAAAGGTTGCTGGTACGTTTTTATGGCTGCAAAGGGTTCATTAAATAGGGTACGGACTCCCACGCTTGCCAGGAAAAGGAAAACCGGAGGCGGCGCAGGATATGGCCACGCGGCCAACATTGCCCCTGGCCCCGCGGCCGATATTGTCCTTGGCCAGGCGGCCAAATTCGTCCTAGGCCACGCGGCCAACATTGCTCCGGAGCTTGCCATGGCCAGGCGGCCAACATTGCTCCGGGCCTTGCCATGGCCATGCGGCCAACATTGCTCCATGCAGAAATCCAATTTGTTTCTTCCCACTCAGTGACGGATCCATGTAACTACGTACCTGCCCCGTCCCGTGGCTCATGTATTGTATAAAATTAGGAACATTTGTAAAATAACTAGTTTGCACAAGTAGGCTCCCACAATAAAATTGTATTTTTGAACATAATATACATACATGCATTTTGTACATCTGTTCTATACATACATATCCCTCTGCTCTCTACTAGCTGACAGTGTAGAAAATAAAGATGGAAACATGGGCCCCGCCTAGTCAGAATCCTCCTCTGTGGTGTCTCCATGCCGCGCTAAAGCCCGAGAGCTACCGGCACCCGAACTCCGTCCCCGGACCGCTCGACCACCAATGTGAGAAGAGCCCGCGCCGTTCGGAGACCGCTCGCGACGCTGGGGTGATGCAACGTCGTCCCTCTGACAAGTACACGAATGGTACGCCTCCCTCAGTAAGCGCATCAACACGTTCTCCCGCCGAGCTGAACGGATATATGCCTCCCGAGTCACCTGAAAGGGAAGCCAAGGCAAATGATTACAATGCAGAAACAAATAGGTGTGTGCAAACATGACTAAAATAAAGCACAAAGCCGTACCCCAGCATCGGGCGGAGGAATGAATGTCTCATCAACGAGATCTGCGTCAGTCGACTCCAAGCTAAGCTCCACCTCCCGACCGCCCCTCATCACTCTCACGCTACTCGAGCGAAGGGGCATATCAACCAAAGGTCTACTCCTACCAACGTACCGGGCCGAGCTCGATCCCTCTCCCGATAGCATCCTAGCCCGAACCTGAGGGCTGATCAGCCGTGTCCGCACGTAGCCGGCATAGTCATCACTCCCTCTGTAATGCTCTGCCGGAGTGGGAGCCAAGAAAGTCGCCAACCTCGCGGGACGGAGCATATCCCGAGGAGGGTCATAAGGAGCCCACGGTAATGCACCAGCCCTGTGCTGACGAACCACCCTCTCTCCGAGATACATGGCCTCCCCGGTGAGACCCACAAGCAGAACCCTAGAAGCGGTCAAATCCACTACATAGGGACCCACCGAAGCCTCATTGGCCGGGCTCCATGGGTAAAATCTCACCCCGATGGGCTCAGACATCGCAAACACCCTCCTCAGATCAGCAGCATCCACTGTCTTCCTGTCCCGGTTTCTGCGGGAAGGAGCCCTGTTACCCTTGCACCAGTACGACATGATGGGAACAACCTTGTTGGCACTCATCACCAACTGAAAAGGGGCGACACCGAAGACCTCGTACATCCAAGCCTGTGCATATAATGAGAGAGACATTTCAGACCAAAAGATAGAACAAAGATCTCAACAAATGAAAAGAAGGGTAGTCAAGAGCGTACCTCAAAGGTGAACTGGAACCCGTCAAAGGCCGATGAGCTAGCCCTCGAGCAATGGTCCAAAGCCCTGTAAATCTCAGCCAAACCAGCTCCACCCCAAGAAATCCCACCGACTAAGTCCAAGTCCACTAAAGCCCCTAGCAGTGAGTACCGGCAGACAGTAGCCCCACTAGGAAACAAAATCTCCGAAAAGCTGTACCATAAGAACAGCCGGACCAAGCAATCCAAATCATATTCCCCCCTACTAAAGGCCTCGATAGCCACCTCCACCAAGCGATTCACCTTCCCGGCCTCCACTCCATAACCCTTGACACCTCCTCCCAGATCAGTGTCAACTCCTAACAGAGCATGTCTATAGTCCCGTCGCTCCGCCAAGCTCTCATCAAAAGGCAAAGGGGTACCAGTAAACCTCAACCCTGTGATGGCCGCGAAATCCGTCGGCGTGATGGTAATCTCTCCCCAACTGAAGTGGAAGGTATGGGTGGTATCCCACCAAAACTCCCGACACACCTCTATCACCGCTGCCACCTTCAGGGTAGCCCCGACCATGCGGACACTGTCAAAGAATGGGCCAAATCCCATAGCCTCGATCCGAGCACGCAAACCACCCGGTCCCTCCGGCAGGGACGCCCATAGTTTGCCCACAGTCACTGTGGACCCACGAGCCTTGATCCTCTGCAGGTAAACACAGCACAGGTATGTTACCATTCTAGCAATTTGCAATTCTAGCAATTTAGATTCTAGCATTCCATTATTCTAGCATTTCATATTATGTGCATAAAACATACAAATGTGCGAGAAGGAGAGGAATGAAAATTCGAAATTTACCTCTCGCGTCTCCGGAAGCCCCATCAACCAATGACGCTCAGAGTCAATGTAAAAATCGTAATCTTGGTCGAACGTAGACCGCAGCAGATTATCGCGATAATTCCGAGTCGCGGCTCGTGGTCTCAAACCACCCCGTGGAATCAAGGGCGCCGCTTCAAAGCCCGCTCCTAGGTCAGCCCCTACATTTCCTCCGCCCTGAGCATTACCGTGCCCCTATCCTTGCGGCTCTTGTTGTGGAATCATATACCCACCTTGGCCCGGGAAATCCCTAAATAACGCCTCATTGATCCAATCTGCCATAGCTTCGAGAAGTACGTGAAACGAAGTCTTCAAGATTATCAAAATCCAAGCTTTCTCTCTCTAAAAACCCAATTTTCCCTCTCTAATTCGTTAACAATAGAGGAAGGAAGAAGAAGAAAGAAGAAAAGAAGAAGAAGAGGGGAGGTGTCTGGTGATGTGACCAAGGAGTCAGCCCATCGGCATCCTTGGCCACGCGGCCACTTTTTCCTTGGCAACCCCAGCCGTCAGATCAGCGATCTGCGTGAAGGAGATCTGACCACTCAGCGTTCTTGGCCATGCGGCCACTTTTGCAATTCAGTGTGTTTGGCCACGCGGCCAACCTTGCCCCTTCAGATAAAATTCCACTTTTGCCCCTGATCTTTTCCCTTTAATTCATTTTAAATGCCTTTAACACTACTTTGACTGATATTCGTTACCTTTGGGTACGGAAAGCCCCTTAAAATTTCCATTCTTCACCGAATATTTGCTTAGGATTCGTGTGGTTGTAGAGACTTCGGCGCCTCTATGACATACCATCCTAGATCAATCGTAATTGGCAGAAGCCTCGGCGTTTCTGTTAGCGAGAGATCCAGCATCTATTTTAGGATTCCTATGGTTGTAGAGACTTTGGCGCCTCTATGACATACCATCCTAGATCAATCGTGATTGGCAGAAGCCTCGGCGTTTCTGTTTGCGAGAGATCCAGCATTTATTATTAGGATTTGCATGATCGTAGAGACTTCGGCGCCTCTATGACATACGTATCCTTGATCGATCGTGGTTGGCAGAAGCCTCGGCGTTTTCTGTTCGCGAGAGATCCGGCATCTATTACTTTAGCACAATCGGCAGGAGCCCTGGCGATCCTGATTGCGTTTATCATTCCATCTTGGAATTATTTAGACAACGTAGTCTTCATTTTTCCCAAATAACTTCATTGCTTACAAATGTTCATTCTTCATGCAGGATAGTATCCGTAGGTTTATTATCCACAGTAGAAGTTCGATGTCTCGTCTTTCCCAATGTCTCTGAACTACGACCGGCTTGATTCCTCGGAGGATACGTAGGAAACCTGAAAAGGTTCAGCCACCCGACCGACGCGGTCATCTCTCATCCCCGGCAGGTGCATTTTCCCCAGCAGAAGACGTTGCTCCCCATCAGAGGACAGTCATTCCCAATTTCCCATCAGATTTGAACTACGTTTGGCTTGATTCCCCCGCGGATACGTAGGTCGCCTGTCAAGGTTCAGCCGTTCCCTTACCTTTCATCTGTTTTGAAACTCATGTTTCAGACGGATCCTTCTTTTATCGTCGACCCCACATAGCCTTGCAAGAAGCGTCGCCGAGGGGCTACTGTTAGTACCCGACCTGAAAATGAGTTTATTAGGACTTTCCCAAAAATACAAGGACTTTATGGGAATTAGAAACCTTGCAAAGACTTGTCCCGGATTCCCAAAATACCTCATTTATGACAAAATCTATCAAATTAGGTAGTAAATGGTTTCCTTAAAACCATGCAGAAACCCTAGCTTGAAAATCAAGTCAGCCAGCAGAATTGGCCACGCGGCCAACCTTGCTCCACGTTGATCTTGGCCACGCGGCCACTATTGTCACCGGCTTCGACCATGGCCAGGCGGCCAACCTTGCTCCGGATGATCTGGACCATCAGATCTTCCCCTCAGTTTACTATATAAACCAATCCCAGGCTATTGGTTTAAGGATCCGATTTTGAGAGATCTAAGTCCGAGTTTTGGAGTTCTTAAAACACTATTTTGCTCTCTAATTAGCATTCAAACACTCAAGAAGATCCAAGGTTTATTTCTTGCCAACATAGGTAAGTTTTCTAACTTTTTCTTCATGTTCTTGCATTATTTTTAATGTAGATCTTTTATATTCATGTTCGTACATGTTTATTCATAGTTTCTTCATATTCTTTGCATGCTCATAATATGTTCTTCGTGTTCATAGATTAAAACCTTATTTATGCTATATTTAGGGTTGTGATCTCCATAATGACATGTTATTTCATAGCCGATGATGATCGAGGGTTCATCAACCCGAGGATGATCTAGGAACTACTTCTAAACCCTAAACTTTAGGTAATTTCCCCCTCACATATGCATGATCCTGATTCTTCTGCCTATTCTAATTCTCTGCGAACTACGCTGACCTGCGCTTCTCACATTGAGAGGAACGTAGGCAATCTTCGGATCCGGTCTAAATCACTAACACACTACTAACAGATTCATCATGATAGAAAGACCGATCAATTCGGGCAATAGGAGTGATAACGTCCAATATTCTTCTCTTGTTGTAATTTGACCCCCGAACCCACTAAAAATGCTTTTTTCAATGTTTTGGCTTTAATTAAAACGGCGTGGCGACTCTCATAATTTTAATGTCGTTAAGAATATTCCCTTTGTAAATAAAAATAATCACAAGATACTTCCCATGCGTCGCTTCATCGGAAAGGGGTATTCACAGAACTAAGCAACGATTAAAAAGTATCCTTACTTACATATCAATTATCCAACATAAAAAAATAAATACTACAAGTTTTCTAAATAAAATTATGCAACATTAGATGATTTCCCACCTACCTTTAAATTGCTAAGTATCAACCAACCACAAGACTACAAGTTTTCTAAAATTCAAGTTTTCGAAATAAATGCCAAGTATCAACCAACGATAATACTACAAGTTTTGTAACACCATATAAAGATACACAATTCTAACATCCCCAAATTAATCAGTCTCTACAACTTTTGTTTCTTTTTCTTCTTTTGCTCCTTCTCTTCTATCTTGTCCATCTTGCTCTTCTCATTTAAAAAATTTGTTGCTTCTTGTATAACCTCATATCTATTTTTGTTTGTCTCATGGCATATGCACAGTGCACATACCGGCTTCGCAGCCTCAGAAGTTGTCTATTTTGTTCAAGCTGGTAAGAAATGAAAAAAAATAATTAAAAAAATTTAGAAGTTTGTTTGTTTTTCACTTCAACAAACATTTTATTATATACTATACTATACTTACCCCTTCATCCTTTAGTCCAACATCACTTACTGTGCCGCTGCAGCCCATATATGCTTCCATGTGCCTCATCATAAAAATTGCACAGTCGGTATGATTTTCTTTTGTTTGCTAAGAGAATCTTTTTCGTTTAGGTTTAAATAATCTAATTTCATCTGCTCTTTTGTGATTCTTGGGTTGGGCATACCGACAAAAAAGTTTTTGCTGCACAAAATAACATGAAAGTAACGGTGCATTATTATATAATTCAAAAGAAACATATTTGACTTGTTGGATACAGTATGTAAATAGTTATCGTATCCATTGCAAATATCATATTCAATTTGAATTTTCATTAGATACACTGGTTAAATTATCTAGTGTATCTAAGTTTAATTTGCAGATATTGTGTTATGTATCAATTTTATAAAGATATATATAAAAAATTTGACAGATATAAGCAGGACAAGTTTAAGAAATTCATACCACATGTATTAGAGGTTCTCTATATTTGTCCATTGTGTCTGCCAAACTATTGTCCAGTATATTAATTGCACCACCTTTTATATCAAACACAGCAAGCCAATAATGTTCACTAGCAAGAACTGGAAAGAACACCTGATAGACGCAAAAACAAAACATATCAAGTGTATGTGAATACTTTTAATTACATACACTATTTTAATTAGATACAATAGCCAATTTGGCTATTGTATCCAACAGCAATGTTGACACATTTCTGTTAGATACAATAGCCAAATACCTATTGTATCCAATACAATGTTTGATAGCAATACAGTTGGATACAATAGCCAAATAGCTATTGTATCCAACAGCAATGTTCATACACATTTCTATTGGATACAATAGCCAAATAGCTATTGAATCCGACAGCAATGTTGTCACATTGCAGTTAGATACAATAGCCAAATACCTATTGTATCCAACAGCAATGTGTGTATGAACATTGCTGTTGGATACAATAGCCAGATAGCTATTGTATCCAATACAATGTTCATAACAATCCTGTTAGATACAATAGGCCAATGCCTATTGTATCCAACAACAATGTTCATACACATTGCTATTGGATACAATAGCCAGATAGCTATTTGTATCCAACAGCAATGTTCATACACATTGCAATTAGATACAAATAGACAAATACCTCTTGTATCCAACAGCAATGTTCATACACACATTGTTATTGGATACAATAGCTATTGTATCCAACACCAATTTTTATAACAATATTGTTAGATACAATAGGACAACACCTATTGTATCTAACAGCAATGTTCATACAGACATTGCTATTGGATACAATAGCCAGATAGCTATTTGTATCCAACAGAAATGTTGAGACATTGCTGTTGGATACAATAGTTATTCTATCTTGTATCCAACAACAATGTGACAACATTGCTATTAGATACAATAGCCAAATAGCTATCGTATCCAACAGCAATGTTCATACACATTGCTATTGGATACTTTTAAGATGAGTTTTTTAAAATATAATTGAGTTTAAGTTTCATTACCATCTCATAATCATTGAGCGAGTATTTTGTGTTCTGTTTCAACAATCTATCCATGTCATCAGAAAAGTCTTCATAATGTGCATCAAATGATTTTCCAGCAGTAATCATCTGAAATATTGTTTTTTGACATTGGAAATGTGTGTGTTAGTGTTTTTTGTTACGTATAAAAATGTTAGTGGAAGTAAATATTAATATATAAATATATTACCATCATAAGTGGACTGCAGAAGAGACGTAATGGCGATGCTGGAGACTTGTACCTCTCCAAATCATTTATCACATCACACCAAACACAAATGATAGTTGCTTCCACTGTGCTTCCAGGAAGCATGCTCTTAAAATTTTCGATAGTCGCAAATGCATGCTCGGATTGATAAAGAAATAATATGTAGAAAATACATCAATATATTATTAACAAATACTATTTCATAGTGTAACTTTTAATTAAATATTGTATCTATAACTGGTATTGTGTCCAATTGAAATACTATATTATTATTGGATACACTAGGTATATAGCTAATGTATCTATTGTATCTAATTCAAATATATTGGATTAGATACATTCTAGGTTAATTGGATACAATAACAATTTTAAGCAGTGTATCCAAGTGAATTTTATAAAATTACTTACATCACTGTGTCTGGCTTCACATGCTGAATCCATTGGAAGATCGCTTTTTCATCAGCCAGTATCCTACCTTCTATTTCAACCACCCTACTCCTGAATGGAGATTTGCTACTTTCAGATGGTTGCGGTTGACGTTTTTCTATTGGTTGGTCCTGTTGACTATCCTGTTCATCGGAAGAACTTAACAGTTTAAAACTCGGCGTTGTAGTGATTCTTGTCCTTCTCTTAGGCAGTGGGGGCTTCTTAGATTGAACATTTTTCTTCCCCTTGATCTCCTTTTCTTTTTCAGCCTCACCTAAGCCTTCAGCTTCCTTTGCTATCAACAAAACGTCTACACCTTCAAATAAATCATCAGATCTTGTTTCTGTTCGTGGTGGTTGTTTTTCTTTGTTATACAGCTCCTCAATGGCTGTAATATTTCTCAGACCCTCGCTGTCAAACTCAAAACTGTCAACCATTTCTGAATCTTGTATTTCTTCTTGTAGACAGAGTGGATCGATGTTTGCAGATTTTTCAGTTGAAGCAGCCTTTTTTGCTGCTGATATTTCAAGAGATTCTCTCTCCATTCTGTCCATTTGTGAGCTTGTAAGATGTAAAAAATCAAATGGTTGAGAGTCTTGATGCGTTTCATCTGGTATGTTCTTTGGTTCATCACATTGACAAGCTGTAACATGCTGAAGGCTTAGTGGTTCAGAATCAAGTTCGGATTGATCTGGATTGGCTTCTGCAAATTTTGATTTTTGTGGGGAATGAGGAGTTTGGACATGTTGTTGTTCATCATTATGAAAGAAGAACTTGTTGGATTGGATGTAGGTGGAAAGGTTGAATTGAACAGTTGAGCAATTGTACGGTGGATTTGTACCACTTTCTCCTGCTCTTTGCTTTCTGACATACAAACCACATATGCATTTTTATATCTATCCAACGCATTCTTTAATTCATCTGAAAAAATCTCTAGTTGTTTGATAGGACCATCACCTTCCTGTAATGAATAAGAAAATATTTTATAGTAATTGTTTGAACAATTCAATTGAATACACTTGCTATTACATAGAATATCTAAATAGCTATTGTATCCAACAGCAATGTTCATACATATTGCTATTAGATACAATAGTTATATAGCTATTGTATCCAACAGCAATGTTCATACACATTGCTATTAGATACAATAGCTATACAGCTATTGTATCCAATACAATGTTCTTAACAATTGAGTTAGATACAATACGCAAACATCTATTGTATCAAATAGCAATGTTTCATACAAACATTGCTATTAGATACATTAGATTTTTGCCTATTGTATCCAATGCAATGTTCACACATTGCTATTGGATACACTAGCTACTTCCATGTTGTATCCAATAGCAATGTTCTTAACAATACAGTTAGATACAATAGCCAAACACCTATTGTATCCAACAGCAATGTTCACACACATTGCTATTGGATACACTAGTCAATTCCCTATTGTATCCAACAGCAATGTTCACATATTGCTATTGGATACACTAGCCAAACAGCTATTGTATCCAACAGCAATGTGTGTGAACAATACAGTTAGAGACAATAAATAAATATCTATTGTATCCAACAGCAATGTTCACACACATTGCTATTGGATACACTAGTCAATTCCCTATTGTATCCAACAGCAATGTTCACCTCTTTTATTTTAAATGGTCTGTTAAATAGTTTAAACATTCATTTTTTTTCTTTTTCATGTCTTTTTATTCATATTTATTACCTGCTCTCGATCAGGAACTTCAAAGGAACTAGAATAAGGAGCTTCTGTAGCCAAAAGGGGCTGATCCTGTATATGTAGGTGAAAATAAATTTTTGAGACAAATTATAAATAAAGATTCTTTTTTAAAATATATTTTGAGATGAAGTAAAGACACTAATAATATAAGTGAATAGTACAAGAAAACCTTAAATCTTGGAAGTTAGATACACTAGCTATTTTAGCTGTTGTATCCAATAGCAATGTTGACACGATGCTATTAGATACACTAGCAAATTAGGTATTGTATCCAACATCAATTTTTATAAATATACAGTTAGATACACTAGCTATTTTAGCTATTGTATCCAATAGCAATGTTTCATAACAATAACCACGCAAACAGTAGCTAATTTGCTTTTTATATTTATGAAGATACATTTTAAAAAAAAACAATTAAAAATGAACTTATTTATTAATTAATATTAAAAATTAGGACATCAGGAAATACACTTAATTGACCACAATACAAATATAGGCTCCTAAACCTAATTTATGGTCATAAACTTGTGCAAGGCTGCATGCATGTACATATACGTCGCTCCATAGTGTGCAAGGGTAGACCCACGATCATTTGCATGCATAACGAGAGCTTCCCATGACCAGGTTGGGGTGTTTCCGTTACTGGTATCTTTGCAGAAAAAATAATGGAGATGACCCCATTTATTGTACAAGGTATACAGCCTCAGCCTGAAATTTTCAAAGTAGTAGGCTATGTGATCCTGGGGGGTCTTCATTGGAAAGTATGTACCTTCTTCCTCAGAATCGGAAGAATCAGAAGGATTAGTCACAGGATGCTGTGAACTAGTGGTAATATCAGGGATATTACCAGGCTCATTTTGGTTATTCTGAGCTGTATTGCCAGTTGAAGAACAAGAGGGCTTGTTTTCAGCCATTTTCTTCTTGTAGTGTTTGGTTTTTAGATGTGTTTTTTGATGTGTAAAACACAAGTGAAGTTGCAATGTATTTATAGTGAAAATTTATAGTTGAACAGTTATTTTAATTTGTATTTTTGCAATTCATTTGGTCAATGCATTAATTATATGTGTCATGAGCTTTCAGATACATATAAGATCAGATGAAATTTTTCATCAATGCATCTTTTTTACTGTAATTAATAATTCTGACATATGTTCCATATAAGACATTCAGATTTTAATTTATTAGCTAGCATTTGTATTTTTATTTTTTATTTTATTTTTTTGGTAGGGGAGGTGTGCAGTTGGATACAGCAGAATTGTCCTTAATGTATCCAATACCTAATATTAGTATTGTTAGATACAATAGCTATTAGATACACTTCGAAATTTAGCTATTGTATCCAATACAATGTTCATAACAACATACTTAGATATAAAAGCCCTATCATTAATGCATTGACCAATTTAATTGTGAGATGTGCCATTTTTCATCAATACTCCCTCCGTCCCATTTCAAATTGCAAATACTAGGTTGGCACGAGGATTAAGGGAAAAGGTGAAAAAGGTGATGTGTTGTGAGTGTTGATAGTTGAGTGGGAGAGAAAAAGTGGGGTAGAAAATTGTTAGTGGGTTAATGGATGTGAGTGTACAAGTGGGTTAAAACTTGCCATTTTTGAATTTTGCAATTTTAGTTGGGACACCCTTTTTGGCAAGTTTTGCAATTTGAAATGGGACGGAGGGAGTATATGTTTTGACTTTAATCAACAATTCTGAGATGCATGCCATATAAGACATGCAAGCTGGCATATTTGTATTTATTTTTGGCAGAGGAGGTGGGTGGAAAAAGCAGAAATGTATTTGTCTATATGCAGTCTAATAGTTTAACGCATTAATGATATGTCTGCAAGTATAGATGAAATTATATTTAATTTTTTCTGAATTTTGTAAGTTTAACAAGACCACTGATTTTTTTGGGAATAGTTGCTTTGACATCTAAGTTTTAACCTATTATATACAACACAATTAGATACAATAGCAAAACACCTATTTGTATCCAACGCTGATTGTATCTAACAACAATTTTTTGACACGTTGCTATGAGATACAGTTAGATACAATAGGCAACTACCTAATGTATCCAACATCAATGTTTTGCTATTAGATACACTAGTAATTTAGCTATTGTATCCAACATCAATTTTTTGACATGTTTCTATTAGATACAGTTAGATACAATAGGCAACTACCTAATGTATCCAACATCAATATTAACATATTGCTATTAGATACACTACTAATTTAGCTATTGTATCCAACATCAATTTTTTGACATGTTTCTATTAGATACAGTTAGATACAATAGGCAACTACCTAATGTATCCAACATCAATGTTCACATATTGCCTTTGGATACACTAGCCAAATAGCTATTGTATCCAACAGCAATGTGGACCACATTGCCCTTGGATACACTAGCCAAATAGCTATTGTATCCAATAGCAATGTAGACCACATTTCCCTTGGATACACTAGCCAAATAGCTATTGTATCCAACAGCAATGTGGACATACATTGCCCTTGGATACACTAGACAAATAGCTATTGTATCCAACAGCAATGTGGACACACATTGCCCTTGGATAAAATAGCTAGTGTATCTAAGTGTATCCAATGCCAATTTCAACAATGTACTTTTGCATGTCATATTATTGTCTAAAAAATAACGATTAAACATAGGAAATGATACTGTAGTCAATTAGAAACCTAACCTTGCTAATTAGGATGAACAATGTTGATTTCTGCATCAGGAGAAGGCATTTGTGTTGATTTTTGACGGAAATTGTAGCTTGTGAGAAGACGAAGGTCGCCGGAGTGTTTAATGAGATAATCGTCGATGAAAAAGGGCAAAGAGTAGCCGGAGAAGACGGTAGGGTTTAATCGTCGTCGGAAGGAGTTTTTTGGCTATCAAAATTCAACTGTGTGTTGTGTGTGTGCGCGCGTGTGTGTGTGCGGTTTAGGACAGTTTATATATTAATTTACTTTTCTGCCCTTGAGTTTTGTACTATTCTCAAAATTTCCACCGCCTCCTTTTTGATTTAACTGTAATCTGGAGCGTTCATTTTGTTCTAATCTAAAGGCTGGTAATGGTTCTCATGGTTCTCATATAATTTGGTTCTCACAGGAGCAATACCCTATATATATATTAATTATTGCTATTAATAATAGTATTATTTAACCATAATTGTTATATAAATTAACTATTATTAATAGTATCAGTTAATAATTATACAATACATGCTAATATTTAGTATTAGCAGTACTCATTCCGTCTAAGAGTTAGAGTTCTACTTTCTATTTTAATATACTCCATAGAGTCTTTCTCAAATTGATAAATTATAAGAAAAGATGAATAGTGTTTTGGACTATATTAATTTTTCTAATGCTTCTATAGTTACAAAAAGACCAAACTTGCTAACTTATATATTGTCCACTTGCACTATTGCATCTATATTCTCAGCCCACCTACAATGTTTACCCATTTTCTATTATTTTTTAATAAATATGCGTAAGCAAAGTAGGACTCTTACTCTAAGAAAATTGAGTATTAATTAATCATAACAGTTACTAGATATATAAATTATTACTATTAATATTATTAGTTAATTAATTTATTATTCTACTAACACATTATACGTACACTATAGACTTTTATATTTACTAATTATAATGTGTATATATTGTCACGCCCCGGAAATCTCAAAAATCCATAAATATAAAATTTACATAATATACATCTCCAAAATACAAAATACCAAACACGGGCGCGTGAATTCAACTATGAAATCTATACCATCAAGCAACACCTCAACGAGATTATAACTCGGAGACTAGAAACAAACGCGAAAGCAAGAACAACTATTAACAAAAATACCCAAAGTGCAACCGTATATACAAAACACTGAACGACTACGAACCCACAATAATATGCGTAAAGGCTCCGAAGGGCAACTATCCCAAATGCGATCAACCTGCTCAGAAGATTCCCGCTACAACGGACCTCACAACGCTACCACTTGCTTTCCTGGGGGGGGGGGGGTTAAGGAAAAACAATTTGAAACAAGAAACAGGGTGAGATAAAATCTCAGTAAGTTACTAAATGCATCTACATGGCATAATATCATGCAAATCAACGATATAACTGAACAAGTAAATCACATAACAACAAATGAGAAAGCTCCCTCCCATACCAAAGACTGAAATAAACACGTAACAAAGGATACTGAGCCTAGGTTTCACCAAACTGATAGAACAATCGCTGCGCAGCTTCAACCGATCAACCAATCAATAATAGCAGTATAACAACTGAAGAGAACCCCGGTCAGAACCGACCAATCAATCAATCAAGCCATCTTCATAGTAGCATAAAAGCTGAAGAGAATACCCCCGGTACCGGAACCAATAACAAAGTAACGTGCCACAAAGGGCGGGAGCCATGCCACAAAGTCATGCTCCAAAACGTCTCAACCAAGGCCGATCTGGAAGAGGAAAATAAGGGCAAAACAATGGTCGACACCATGATGGACTTGGCCGGTGCCATCACAATATCTCACATCGCCCGACACAACCACAAATACCAGCTGGACTTTCAAATAAATGCTAAGTAATAAAATACTAGCACGGTAAACAACTAAGGATTCCAAAGTAGGGAACCATACCAATTAATCAGCATAAAAGATGCAAACGATTACTCAAGAAGAGTTTAACAACAATAAACACAAGGAGTTTCTCATAAAAGAGTCCAACAACATTTACCATTAAAACATAATGATTCCAAGATAAGGCACGTACCAAATACATCCTAAATATGATACCCACAAGTTAATCATAAAGAGCACAACCCAAACGGTCGCTCATAAATGGCACAATGACTATTACCAAAATGACCCTAAACATTTACTCATAAAGATATACTAGGACTATGAACTCAACCATATCATCACACCTGGAATTCCAAAGTAGGAAATCAGAATGAATACTCCTTAAGGTTAATCAAACCGTAAGTACCCAATTGCCAATTCACGCTTTACCTCCGTCCATAACGAACCAATTCTAAACACCCCAAACGAATCCAAAAGGTTACCCTTATTAGAACATGATCACGACAGGACTAAACCCTACACCTTGGTGTTCAATAACAACCCTCTAGGTATTATAGGACATCGCCTAAAACCTAGACCAAGTCTTACTCGAAAATCAATTCGATTGGAACAATCACGAACACATCATAAGGTGACCAAACATTTCCAAACAATACTTGATCAAATTACATGACACCATTGTTCACAAAGGAACCAATTTTAATTACTAAAGTGTTCCACGGTGCCCAACTAAGTCAACTAGAATAGTACTACGGAACCTAGACCGAGACTACACCTTGATCTTAAACCTCAACAATAAGACAATCATTCTAATCTGGAACCATGCGGCCAATAGAACCATTGTGTAGTACTCGAAAATAGATTTCCAACGATAGTTTACACGTCTAAAACGGAGTCCGGACGAAGAAGTTATGGTCTCCGGAAGATTGAACGTAAAACGGATAATTTTTATAAAGTGCTCGGCCGGACATTATGAAAAATCCCTGTTTTAGCTCCGAATTTCACTCTTTTCGTTCTAAATCTTAGGAGTACCTATATATACTTCTATCCTAACATTTAAAGACAAGAAAACTCAATTCATGTGCCTCTAAAACCCAAATAACCCCAAAATTATTAAAGAACATAAAACTAAATTTCACAACACAAACTTAATCACAAAGGTCCCAATTCTATCACTAGAGTGTACTACAATGTTCACTAAGGTCGACTAGAAGGACACCCAAGACTTAGACCAAAACGCATTCTTCAATCACACAAAATAGCAAATGAAAACCTTCAGAGGTACTGTGCGGTCGCCCACTCGGGTCTGTGCGGTCGCCCAAAAGTCCGTCAAGCAAGAACAAAACCATTCAGATAGTTGTGCGGTCGCCCCACCATTTTGGGCGGTCGCCCAACCCTCTGTTCTGCCGGAAAACGGGGGGGGGGATGAACTGGGTTCTTCCATTTTCAACCCAAACAGAAACTAAACCAAAATCCAACACTCTTACTAGCATAATGATGTACTAGAACAACTTATAGGTCTAAAAGAACTCATATAACAACATTTAACAACCCCAAATCAAGAATTGATTCAAACATCAAAATTTCTCAAAATGGACAAAATGCAAATAAATTCCAAATAAATCTCAAACTCAATCAAACATCAAATGTAACAATTTAAGCATTATATAAACATGATATGATCATTTTAGCATCAAAATGGGGGAAAGCAACTTACCCGGATTTTATCAAAGTTGCCGGAACTCGAATATTTTTAGCCCTCTACGATCCTAACGACGATCTAAACAAGTTTCATGTTTTAAGAAATGAGAAATAACAAGAGGAAGATGGTTAGATTGAAGAGAGAAGGTAGAGAAGAAATACTTACCTTTTCTTGCAATGGAAGAGAGAGAGAGAAATGAGCTGGGAATGGAAGGGAGGATGAAAGTGAGGGAGGTGAGGGGAAAAGAGGGAGTAAGTAGGATGATTAGAGCATTTACACATAGACCCCCTCCCCTACACACTAACACAATAATCTTACACTCCCCACTAACAACTAAGACCCAACACTCCACACTAGCACAAATAACCAATTAAAATGCTAGGCATAAAATATTATGACACACAAAATGCACACATAATTATTTAAATAAATAAATAATTTAAATAAATAAATAAGCAATAAATAAATAATTAAATATTTATTACTAAGAAAATTGAGGCGGGTTTTCGGGTCGTTACCTATATAATAAAAAATAATTTATTGGATAATAGCTAATATTAATAAGTCAATCATGTATAGAATTAAAAGTTAATTCATAATAATAATAAATAATCTTTAATTTCAAGTTTTAATTATCATAGTAAATAAAATTTATATGCAAAAAAAAAAAGCTAAAAAAAATTAACACAATTGTCCTAAATTTGTAAGGAACTGTTTTAATTCACATACAATATACTTAAATACCAAAAATATTATGTTTCTTTATTAAATAAAAATAGCAACAAAAAAAAAATAGCAAAAAACTGATAAATTAGTTTCCCGTGCAAAGCACGGGTTACCTACTAGTATATATTAAAGTTGGTGAAGAAGGATATGGTGTTGCCATGTAGACAAGTTGTTGGTGTTGGTGCCCTAGGCACGTTTAATAAACGTTGTAATTGTTATCATTTATTCATAATAATAAAGAGATTTTTTGATTATTATTGTTGTTCATGTTTACTTATAATAATCTCCATCCCTAATACTTGTTAAGCACTAGTGTAAAGGCTAAATAATCATGGGATGATTATGTTAGATTTATGGGTACTTGTTTAGTACTGGACATGACCCGCTCTATGAGATTTATGTCATGGTCAATGTTATACATATATCTCATATTAGTAATGTCATTTGAATCCTTAGACATGAAGTTATTATAGTCTTCCACTTGATGAATATTATGTTTGACATATTCAAACGCTACCTTTAACCGGGTAGTTGTAAAGGGTATGATTGGCATAATCGGATTCATGTAGGAAAGAATAATAAGATGTGATGGATTTGTCCCTCTTCGGAGATATGTCAAGCTTGAGCCTCTCGTAGGAATGATGTTGATAAAAATGTTCGGCCGGACTCAAATGAATTGATTGGATCAATGTCATTTAGATTATCAACATATTCGGAATCGAGAAAGTATTGAACAAAACAAGTTGACTTGTTGACCATGACTTATGTTCAATGACATCGTGGACAAAGGGATTATGACATATTCTAAATGGAATGTGAACTTGTATCTAGTTACACTATTTAGGTAGATATGATGGTTTGCTAGAACATAATCATATCTTATGGTTTCATGTTTAAACCCATTGCCAACTTAGTGTAATCCTAGAGGGTCACACACAATAGAACGAATCTTATAAGGACTACATTGGAATATTAGGTCGAAGGACCATTCAGGGATTTAAGGAAATTAGAGGAAGAAAAGTGGAAAAATGGGAGGTCCGGGTGGACCAGTGGAAGGACCCGGGTGGACCATGATGGGTCCGGTCGGACCACTTGCCATACCCGGCCGGACCAGTCGGTTTCGGCAGAAACTTTCATTAATCCGTTTTTTTTACGGGTTTAGACAATTGTTACCTATTTGGAATAGGTCTAACAAGTATTTAAACAGCCCTAATTCGTCCCTAATCAGTACATGTGTTTTTGCAAGACTCCAAAGAGTTTTTGAAAGTTATATCTTGTTTTAAGAAATCCCTAGATTGAAGAACAAGAACAAACACAATAATATTCCATATAGTCAAAATACAATTGAGAAACGTGTTTCTCGATTTGGTCTAGCAACCAAGATCAAGTGCTCTTGATATTCGTTCAAGGTGTGGATACCGCTAGAGGGTGAAACTCATCATCTTTAAAGTTCGTGTTCAAGCTTTGTGTTCGTGATCAAGTTTCTAATCTCCACCAAGATCAAAGGTTGAAATTCAAAGGCATCAAGGGTTAGTATTCTAGTATTCATATTGCATGTATTTGATATAATCATATGAACGGATCTATGGCTTTGGGTTTCATGAAAATTTTAAATGCTTTATTCCGCTGCGCATGTTGCTACGAAACCCAACAGTGGTATCAGAGCCCCGCTCATGTTGATTATTTCAATACTACATCATATTGTGAGTATGTAAATTGTTTGTTTATATGCCTAGCATGATATGAATATTGGATTATGATGTTTATGTGGTTTACTGTTTTAATAAAATTTAATCACACTATTCAATCGCAATAAAAATTATGTTGGATTTAAAATTGTTTGGGTTATCAGTTTCTGATTGGATCAAAGTTTTGATAATCGGGGAAAAACAATTTTGAGATAAATTTTTGAACTTTAAAAATTCTGGGATTTTCAGCGTAGGTCCGACCGGACCAGAGCAGGCACCCGGCCGGACCATCTGGTCTGGAGCGGGGGTCAGGCGTTTGGTTTTGGACTTGGAAAATTCTGGGTTTTTCAGAGGTGGGTCCGACCGGACCAGTGCCAATACCCGGCCGGACCTTCTGGTCTGGAGCGGGAATTGGGCAGTTGGTTTTGGGTGTGGGTCTCGGGGTTTGATTTTCCTATTTGTTTTGATCTTGTGATTCTGAGATTGGATCAGAGGTTGGATGGCTAATCTACGTTCATCGAGATTGTGTTTCCCAAACTTGATCGCAATCAAAGTTGCAAAGATAAAACGAAGTTAGAATTATGAAGAGTTTATAATTGCTAAAATTGAGCAACAAAGTTCTTGATTCAAAGATTGGAGTTTCATGTGGAATTGTGGATGCAATTGGCCTACGTTCATCAAGACCATCTATTGCTTAGTTTCGGCCACATGGACTACTTTTTTGGTTTCTTGAATTAGTGCGGAATTGTGGTTGCCTCATGGCTTAGTTTCGGCCGCACTTCTTGTTGTCTTGATTTGGAGATAATAACCAAAGTTCAAAGAGTCTCATCCTCATAATTATAGAGAAACTAATGACACATAAATATTATGCTTGAATTAATGATGATTAATTTAGTGGTTAAACTTGATGTGTAACATGTTTATATTATGTGCTTATAAATATGTTATATGCTATATGTGATAAACCTTCAAGAAAGTTTTAAGTCCTTTTTGCCATGCCATGATTAAAACACTTGTAAGTACATGGGTAACTTTAATATGGGTTCGCCAAAGAGAAGTGTGTTAATTTTATTCATGTATGAGCAAGATGAGTGAATAAGAGTTTCCTATACATTTAAAATGGTTGGACTTAATTAAGCGTCAAAACAGTTTTGGGCTTAGGCAAAGATGAGATTAAATATGCTTTTTGAAATTGGATTTCTTAAAGAATCTCATAAAAGGATCTAAGAGTCATATGGGATATGATTGACATGTTTGTATACCTAATTAATTTGATTTTGAGCGGTGCGCCAAAGCGTACTTGAAATTAAATTAAAGTTGGATCTTAGCACATTTAAATTATATCATACATAGGATGTATAAGAATGTTGTATAATTTAGTGGGAGTATTTTTGGAAAAATACATTATTTATTTCTTTAGTGAAATTGGTACTTATTAAATTTTGAATTTTTTTGCATAATTGTAGATAATGACTACCAACACTCAATTAATTTCGTTGCGATCGATCCTTAAAAATGATAAGCTCCAAGAGAATGGTACAAACTTTATGGATTGGATTCGTAGCCTAAGAATAGTTTTTAGGCAAGAAGATAAGTTGTACATTCTCGATGGGCTCTTCCTGTTGAACCAGAAGCCAATGCCCCTAGGGCAGAAAGAGACAATTACAAGAAACAACGTAATGATTCTAGAGATGTAAGTTGTCTCATGCTTGCTACTATGTGCTCAAAACTCCAACAAAGTTTGGAACATTTGGAAGCCTATGAGATAGGCGTGGAGTTAAGAGCCATGTTTCAAGAGCAAGCTAGGCAAGAAAGGTACAAGACCATTGTTGCATTCACTTCTTGCAAAATGAGTGAAGGGCAACAAGTGAGTCCTCACATGCTTAAAATGAAAGCTATGTAGAGCATCTTAAGAAACTTGGCTATCCAATCCCATTGGAGCTATCCACGGATCTCATTATTAATTCATTGCCTAAATGTTATAATTTGTGATGAATTATAATATGCATGGAATGGATAAGAATCTCTCCGAGTTATATGGTATGCTTAAAACTGCGGAGATGAAGATTGTGGAAAAAGGTTCTCCTGTGCTCATGGTTCAAGATGGGAAGAAGGCTAGTGCCAAAGGAAAGGGTAAGAAAGTTGTCAAACCCAAGATTAGCAAGGCAAAGGTTGCCAATGCTTCTGAGGCAAAACCCGATTCACAAAAGGATGCAATCTGTTTCCATTGTCAAGAAATTGGTCATTGGAAACGTAATTGCAAGGCTTTTAAGGAAGAGCAAAAGAAGAAGAAGAGCAGTGGGACTGCGTCGACTTCAAATATCTATATGATAGATATTCTCTTTTCTACCACTGATTATTGGGTATTGGATACCGGATGTGGTTCTCACATTTGTTTAAATGTGCAGGGACTAAAGAATAGGAGACTGCTTAAAGAGGATGAAGTGGACCTACGAGTGGGGAATGGAGCAAGAGGTGCTGCATTAGCCGTAGGGACTTATGAAGTCACTTTACCTTCCGGTTTAATACTTGTTTTGAACAATTGCTATTATGTACCAGATTTAAGTAGAAATATTATTTCAATTTCTTATTTGGATAATGAAGATTTTAAGTTTCTTATTGAGAATAAGAGATTTTCTATTTATTTAAATGATGTGCTTTATGGTATTGCAAATTCATTTAATGGCCTTTATGTCTTGGATGACAAGAATGAAAATAATGAAAAAGTTTATCATATAAATAAGAAATCTAAACCTAATGATGTAAATCATACTTATTTGTGGAATTGCCGTCTTGGTCATATTAATGAGAAGCGTATCTCAAAACTCCATGGGGACGGTCTTTTGGGTTCATGTGATCTTGAGTCATATGATACTTGCGATTCGTGTCTTCTTGGAAAAATGACTAAGACACCTTTTACCAAGCTAGGTGAAAGGGAAAGCGACTTATTGGGGTTGATACATTTCGATGTATACGGACCATTAAGTAACAATGCTAGGGGAGGATTTCAATACTTCATAACCTTCACTGATGATTATAGTAGATTTGGGTATGTTTACCTAATGAAACATAAAAGTGAAGCATTTGAGATATTTAGAATATTTCAAAATGAAGTAGAAAAACAACTTGGCAAAAGTATTAAAGCACTTCAATCGGATCGAGGTGGAGAATACTTGAGTCATGAATTTGATGATCATCTAAAGAATTGTGAAATAATTTCACAATTGACTCCACCCGAAACACCACAATGGAATGGTGTGTCTGAGAGGAGGAATCGAACCTTGTTGGAGATGGTTCGATCAATGATGAGTCAAGTTGATCTTCCTTTATCCTTTTGGGGTTATGCTCTAGAAAGCGCTGCTTTCACACTAAATCGTGTTCCAACAAAATCGGTTCAAAAGACTCCATATGAGATGTGGAGCGGAAAGAAACCTTGTTTGTCTTTCCTGAAGATTTGGGGTTGCGAAGCTTTTATCAAAAGACTTGTCTCAGACAAACTTGCACACAAATCTGATAAATGTATTTTCGTGGGATATCCTAAGGAAACTAAAGGATATTACTTTTATAACCAAACGGACAACAAAGTCTTTGTTGCTCGAACTGGTATCTTTCTAGAGAAAGAGTTTCTCTCCAAAGAAATTAGTGGGTGTAAAATAAATCTCGAAGAGGTTCGAGACCCAGAAAATGACATTGAACCGATAGTGGAACAAGAACAAGAACCACAAGGAATTGTGGAACCTGATCAAAATACACAAGTAACTCGCAGATCTGGTAGGTAACGGTCTGAGCCCGAGAGATATGGTTTTCCGTAACGGATAGTAATGATGTGGAGATCATTGATAATGATGAATCGACCACCTACCAAGAGGCGATGTCTTCTCCTGATTCGAAGAAGTGGCTTGGAGCCATGGAATCCGAATTACAAACCATGCAAGATAATCAAGTTTGGAACTTGATTGATGCACCCGAAGGTGTAAAAACCATAGGATGCAAATGGGTCTTCAAGAAGAAGACTGACATGGATGGGAAGGTGCATACTTACAAATCTAGACTTGTAGAAAAAGGTTATAGGCAAGTTCATGGTATTGACTATGATGAAACCTTTTCACCCATAGCAATGATCAAGTCTATAAGAATTTTGCTTGCCATTGCTGTAACGACCCCAAAAAACCGTCCCAATTTATTTTATACTTTTGGGGATTTTATTTGACTTATGTGTGCATTTTATGTGTTGCATCATATTTTATGACTTGCACATCTTACTTGATTAAATGTGCTATTTACTTAGTTAGTAGTAATAATGGTTAAAGGAGTTAAATGATTAAGTTGAAACTTTAGGGTCCTTTGTGAAAATATAAGTTTAGGGGGTTAAAGTGTTAAAAATAGAAGTTGGGTGACTAAAGTATAAAAATGAGGGAAAAAATCTTATAACTTATCTTTCTTCTCTTTCTCTGTGTTCATTATACTTCTGCAACTTTTCTCTCGTTCATTCCTAGGTTAGGAGAAAAAGGTAAGTTCAACCTATTTCGATTTATATCTTTTTATTTACTTCCTCGTTTTAAAATCTAATTATATAAAAATGATCAGGGCGTTGAGTAGGTCATTTCTACCCGAACAAAACATATTTCTGCGATACTTTTTCCGGAAATAGGTAAGTTACTAATTCTCCTTAAATAGTAAAATGGTCATATATTTGCTATATGTGTGATATCTGGTGAAATTATTGTGAAAAGAATTTATTTGTGATACTTGTTTATTTGGGACAAAGGGAGTATAATTATACTGGTAAGTGACTTGGTTTGTATGCAATGATGTATATGGAGTATGTTTATATACCTGAGAATGTTAGTATAAGTGTTTGAAAGTATACTCCTACTCGTGGGACGATAAAATATTAACTTGAGTTAAATGTTAAATAAGTATATTATAAAATTTATACTATTATTCATGGGACGGGAAAATGAATGAAAGTATCCCTAAATGAGTATATTAGTATATTAGAAAAAATTATACTTATACTTTTGGGACGGTAAAATATTTAAATGGAATAAAAGAAAATTATTCTATTATTTGTGGGACGGTAAAAAGAATGAAATAAAATTGAAAGTAATGTTTTGGGATGGTTGTTGCACTCCTGGTAATAGTATAAGTGTTAGTAAGTTATACTCCTACTCGTGGGACGGATGAATTTGAATTGCAGGAGAAATTGAGAATTCTGAGTCAGGCTTGTGGGCGACCGCCCAGAATGGGGTTAGGCGACCGCCCACAACTACTGAAAGGTTTGGTTTGGGACAGAGTATATTGGGCGACCGCCCAGTCTGGTTTGGGCGACCGCCCATAATTGCTGAAAAGTTGAGTTGTTCCATTTCAAGTGATTTAAAGTTCAATCTTGGTCTAGGTCTTAGGTGATATCCTAGAGTACCTAGAAGGTTGTTGTGGAATACCCTAGTGTTTGAAATCGGTTCCTTTGTGAACATATGTGTTGTGGAATTTGACTGAATGGTAATTGGATATTGTTGAACATCTTTTAGTATGGTTTGGATTGGTTCATCTTTGTGATGTTTTTGGCTTGGTTCCCTACTTTTGAATCATTGCCTCCGGTTGTTGTTTAAGCAATTATTTATTACAGTGCTTTGTTTGAAAGTCCAGCTGGTTTTGTGTTATCGAGTGGAGGTGAAAAGGATTATAGTGGGACACAGTCAATTTCACTATAAGGCTTTTCCACCGGACCTTTTGTGTAATCGAGTGGAGGTGGAAGGATTATAGTGGCACACAGCCAAGTTCACTATAAGGCTTTTCCACTGGAACTATTTTCCCCAGTACAGATTGGCCTTGGATGGGATGAGTTAGCTCCCTCGAGTGAGCATTTGGGTTATGACTTTGTGTCATATTTCCCCTGTTGTTACTTTGGTTCTTATGGTTATGGTTTGGTTTTCGGGATCCCGACTTCAGCTCTTTGATGCTGCTCAGTTGATACCTCTCAGATGGTTATATGTTTGATTTGAGAACCTTGGCTAATGTTATTTCGGTAAACCTTGACTAAGTTTCCACTTATGAGTGTTTATTTCTGCTTTATGTGTGGTATGATGAGTTGGTCGTTATTTCCAACCGGTATGGGACGGTTGGCGATAGGGAACCTCTCATGTTATGTGCTTACTTGCTACATGATTGTTTATTGGTATTGATCTTTATGATTATCATATCAGCATGTAACGTAGTTGCATTTTAGTAGCTTACTGAGATTCATTCTCACCCTTTATTTGTTTACTGTTTTAGATAAAGGCGAGTCCAGGGGATAGGACACTTTGGCACGGGAGGACGTTAAAGTGGTAAGAGTTGGGATTTGTTTTGTAAGGGTTACATTATATAGATGTAATACCTTTTGGGTAGAGTTTCCGTGACTTCATCATTTTGTAACACCATTATTTTGGATAATGTTGGTGTATGTACATTTTCATAAAGGTTGGTAAGCCTTCGGGCTAAGTACTTTCGTCGTGAAAGTTATTTGTAAAGTTTGTTTGAAATTTAAATGAAGTCTTTGAACCTCAAGTGTGAATTTGTTAAACTTTATGAAAGTATATTTCGAAAAATTTTCTAAAAGTGTTCTATAACGTCTTCCACTCGTGTTCCGAGCGTAGGGCCAAGTAGGACCACGGGTCTGGGGCGCGACAGTTGGTATCAGAGCTAGGTTGTAGATGGTCTAGAATGACTATGTGACCTAGGAGGGTAGTTGTGTAGAGAGTGAGTAACGTTGAGGGTTTTATGAAGGTACTTATTGAAATGGTTGGGACAGAAGAAGATCAGTCTGGGCCTTCAGGGCAGGGTAATGTTAAAGAAGAGGTTCGAATGATGTTCCAAGGTATGTTTGAAACTGCAATAAAAGCAATTAACGACATAGTTGAGCGTGAAAGCAAGGTTGAAGCTTCAGATGTGACAAGACAAGGAGGACAGCCAAAACCACAACATCAGTATGGCAATAATAGAGGATCTCAGGGTACATCTTCGCAACTTAGAGGATCTTCTCAAGGACCAAAGAAAATCAGAAGTCAAGTTAAACGAGTATGTAGTTATTGTTGGAGGGAAGGACACTTAGAGGAGAAATTTTGGAAGAAGCAAGGTAAATGTATGAGATGTGGTCAGTTAGGTCATTTTCAGAAGGATTGTCCAAGAATGAAGAATAAGGCATTGGGAAGTGTTGTCAGGTCTTCTCAGGGCCAGAAGAGGGATTCTTCAGGGAATCTTAAGGTGCAGGATCGTGATATTGCCATCAATCAACAACATATCTCCGATTCTGCTAATGTGATTTGAGGTATGATTTATGTGTCTAGTTTGAGAGCACGAGCACTTATAGACCCTGGTTCTTCGCATTCTTATGTGTCTGTGCATTTTGCTTCTTGGTTGCATTTGTCTTCTGAGTCTCTACCTTATGTGATAGAGGTGTCTACACTAAGGGGGAGTGTTTGGTGATTGATAGAGTGTTGCGCACTTGTGATGTGCAAATTTATGAGCATGTTTTACTTGCTGGTTTAGTTATTTTGCCATAGCAAGATTTTGATATTATTGTGGTGGAGTTTTATATGTTAGTGTGTTTTAATTAAGCATGGTAGATATATGTGTTGGGCATTCATGTTATTTATGCATTAAAGTCTGAAAATTGTTATCAGAAGGTTGTGTCGGGTATTTAGTTTGCGTGGTTGGTAGTAGAACGTCTACATCTAAATTGGAGGATTGATCCTTTCTTTGTGAGATCTCAGATATATTCTTTATTGAGTAGTACATGTTACTTGAGGAGAAAATTGGGTTATATTGAGTTGTTACAGTACAATGCTACAGTGCTAATATCTAGTTTAATATACCTATAACATCGGTTGAGTTAAAGGAGTAGAAGATTCAGCTTGAGATATTTCTTGACAAGGGATTCATTACGTTTAGTATATCTTTGTGGGATGCATCAATATTGTTTATTATGAAAAGGTATGGTACTTTGCGATTGTATATTGAATACTAAGAGCTCAACCAGATGACTATAGCGAATCATTACTTGTTATCTTATATGGGTGATATATTTTATCAACTTCAGAGATCAGCGGTTTATTCAGTGTTGACTTGAAGTGATTATTATCAGTTGAAAATTTGAGATGGGTATATTTCAAAGACGGCTTTTCATACCAGGTATGGGCATCATAAATTTGTGGTTATATTGTTTGAATTAACAATTTCTCCAGTGGTATTATTGGATATTCTAAATTATATCTGTAACCATAATTGGATTGCTTGAGAGAAGCAACGGGTTGTGAAATCAAGGTATTATGTCTTCTTATTAGCGGATATATTATTTTGAGAAAGTTTCAATACAGGCATAGATATTGGTCGTTTAATTATGAAAGCAACAGTATGTACGTGGCTTGTTGGGATTGGCATGATATTGTTAGAGATTTATTGATGAATTTCTAAGGTAGCTACACTGTTAACTAATTGACACAGAAAGATATACTTCCTCGATGGATTGATAAGTGTGGAATGAGTTTTGATTATTGAAACAAGGGTTAATAACAACTTCAGCATTTATATTGCTTAATGGATTTGATTAGTATTGCAATTATCAAGAGGGTATGACCGTGTTACTATTTTCTAATGGATATGTCAAGTTTTACCATTATAGTGGATCTAATCAACTCATTGTTCATGGTGATGCCTCGAAGAGTGATTGAGATGTTTATCCATTCAGAATTGTATGGCAGTTATGTATGCTTCGAGAAGATTGATTCCTTATGAACAAAGTTATCCTCACCATAATTGAGGTTGATTGCGATTATACATTCATTACATTAGTAAATGACTTTTGTAGAGCCATATTTGAAGTGTCAACCGACCATGAGAGTTGAAGTAATCGTTTTCTTCAGGAGGGTTACACTTGAGACAATGCAAGTAGAGTATTATGTTATATCATTCAGGAAAGACAAATATATTAGAGGATTCCTTGACTTATAGTTCATGTTGATAACACAAAATGGGGGAAGGTTAGAGGAATTGACATCTTGGAGTCCTTATGAGTCGAGACATGTGATGATTTTGCGATTGTGAAATCTTTAAGTTTCTACTCTATTGAATGATTTCAACTATAGAAAATTACTAGTGGAATGAACGATGATAGACAACACGATTTTGTTCGTTGATAGTGATGGAACTTTAACTTTTGTAGCAGAGTATGTAGTCGACACTTAGTGGAACCAACATTCATAACGGAATTCAACTACAGGTACTTGAAGAGATACACAAGACCAATTAAATTATGAATCCGAGTAAATGTAGAGCATTGAGATAAATTTGAAGAGTTACATTTGATTTGTTTGACACGAGAAATTCTAAGCATTCAACTAAATCCTTGAGCTGCGAATATTTAGAAGTAAAGTTTCAGTGATCAGTTGATTTATGACAAGCCTTTGGGATTTAGTACGGGTTTTCATCCTCAGACAGATGGTCAGTCAGAAAGAACCATTCAGATTCTCGAGGATATGTTGAGAACTTGTTCAGTTGATTCTTAGAATTCGTGGGATATACATTTACTTCTCGTGGAGTTTGCTTAATATATCAGTTCTTTTGAGATTTTGGGAAGAGTTGGAGATTGGGCTTATCATCTTGTGTTACTTCCTTCTCTTGACAAGGTTTATAATGTGTTCCATGTGTCGATGCTACGTAAATCCGTTTATGATTCTTCTCATGTATGTCTAAAGTTTTAGAGGATATTGAATCGAGTAGGTCTTAGGAGAAGCATTCAGATCAAGTGATTGATTCTAGAATTCGAGAATTGAGAAATGAGAGTATTCATTTTGCTTGAGTTGTATAGAGAAATCATAATGTGAAAGAATCTACTTGGAAGTTTCGAAATTGGAATGGAAAGGAAATATTCTTAGTTGTTTGAGGGTCGAGGTAAGTAAACCCTAAAATTCGGGATGATTTTTTTTTTAAGGGGTAGTGATTGTAACGACCCCAAAAACCCGTCCCAATTTATTTTATATTTTTGGGGATTTTTATTTGACTTATGTGTGCATTTTATGTGTTGCATCATATTTTATGACTTGCACATCTTACTTGATTAAATGTGCTATTTACTTAGTTAGTAGTAATAATGGTTAAAGGAGTTAAATGATTAAGTTGAAACTTTAGGGTCCTTTGTGAAAATATAAGTTTACGGGGTTAAAGTGTTAAAAATAGAAGTTGGGTGACTAAAGTATAAAAATGAGGGAAAAATCTTATAACTTATCTTTCTTCTCTTTCTCTGTGTTCATTATACTTCTGCAACTTTTCTCTCGTTCATTCCTAGGTTAGGAGAAAAAGGTAAGTTCAACATATTTCGATTTATATCTTTTTATTTACTTCTCCGTTTTAAAATCTAATTATATAAAAATTATCAGGGCGTTGAGTAGGTCATTTCTACCCGAACAAAACATATTTCTGCGATACTTTTTCCGGAAATAGGTAAATTACTAATTCTACTTAAATAGTAAAATGGTCATATATTTGCTATATGTGTGATATCTGGGGAAATTATTGTGAAAATAATTTATTTGTGATACTTGTTTATTTGGGACAAAGGGAGTATAATTATACTGGGTAAGTGACTTGGTTTGTATGCAATGATGTATATGGAGTATGTTTATATACCTGAGAATGTTAGTATAAGTGTTTGAAAGTATACTCCTACTCGTGGGACGGTAAAATATTAACTTGAGTTAAATGTTAAATAAGTATATTATAAAATTTATACTATTATTCATGGGACGGGGAAATGAATGAAAGTATCCCTAAATGAGTATATTAGTATATTAGAAAAAATTATACTTATACTTTTGAGACGGTAAAATATTTAAATGGAATAAAAGAAAATTATTCTATTATTTGTGGGACGGTAAAAAGAATGAAATAAAATTGAAAGTAATGTTTTGGGATGGTTGTTGCACTCCTGGTAATAGTATAAGTGTTAGTAAGTTATACTCCTAGTCGTGGGACGGATGAATTTGAATTGCAGGAGAAATTGAGAATTCTGAGTCAGGCTTGTGGGCGACCGCCCAGAATGGGGTTAGGCGACCGCCCACAACTACTGAAAGGTTTGGTTTGGGACAGAGTATATTGGGCGACCGCCCAGTCTGGTTTGGGCGACCGCCCATAATTGCTGAAAAGTTGAGTTGTTCCATTTCAAGTGATTTAAAGTTCAATCTTGGTCTAGGTCTTAGGTGATATCCTAGAGTACCTAGAGGGTTGTTGTGGAACACCCTAGTGTTTTAAATCGGTTCTTTTGTGAACATATGTGTTGTGGAATTTGACTGAATGGTAATTGGATATTGTTGAACATCTTTTGGTATGGTTTGGATTGGTTCATCTTTGTGATGTTTTTGGCTTGGTTCCCTACTTTGGAATCATTGCCTCCGGTTGTTGTTTAAGCAATTATTTATTACAGTGCTTTGTTTGAAAGTCCAGCTGGTTTTGTGTTATCGAGTGGAGGTGGAAAGGATTATAGTGGCACACAGTCAAGTTCACTATAAGGCTTTTCCACCGGACCTTTTGTGTAATCGAGTGGAGGTGGAAGGATTATAGTGGCACACAACCAAGTTCACTATAAGGCTTTTCCACTGGAACTATTTTCCCCAGTACAGATTGGCCTTGGATGGGATGAGTTAGCTCCCTCGAGTGAGCATTTGGGTTATGACTTTGTGTCATATTTCCCATGTTGTTACTTTGGTTCTTATGGTTATGGTTTGGTTTTCGGGATCCCGGCTTCTGCTCTTTGATGCTGCTCAGTTGATACCTCTCAGATGGTTATATGTTTGATTCGAGAACCTTGGCTAATGTTATTTCGGTAAACCTTGACTAAGTATCCACTTATGAGTGTTTATTTTTGCTTTATGTGTGGTATGATGAGTTGGTCGTTATTTCCAACCGGTATGGGACGGTTGGCGATAGAGAGCCTCTCATGTTATGTGCTTACTTGCTACATGATTGTTTATTGGTATTGATCTTTATGATTATCATATCAGCATGTAACGTATTTGCATTTTAGTAGCTTACTGAGATTCATTCTCACCCTTTATTTGTTTACTGTTTTAGATAAAGGCGAGTCCAGGGGATAGGACACTTTGGCACGGGAGGACGTTAAAGTGGTAAGAGTTGGGATTTGTTTTGTAAAGGTTACATTACATAGATGTAATACCTTTTGGGTAGAGTTTCCGTGACTTCATCATTTTGTAACACCATTATTTTGGATAATGTTGGTGTATGTACATTTGTATAAAGGTTGGTAAGCCTTCGGGCTAAGTACTTTCATTGTGAAAGTTGTTTGTAAAGTTTGTTTGAAAGTTAAATGAAATCTTTGAACTTCAAGTGTGAATTTGTTAAACTTTATGAAAGTACATTTCGAAAAATTTTCTAAAAGTGTTTTATAACGTCTTCCACTCGTGTCCCGAGCGTGGGGCCAAGTAGGACCACGGGTCTGGGGCGTGACAATTGCCGCATATCATGACTATGAAATATGGCAAATGGATGTCAAAACCGTTTTCCTTAATGGGAAATTGCAAGAGGATGTCTATATGACACAACCCGAGGGTTTTGAACAAAGTTCTAAAGTATGCAAATTGCAGAAATCCATCTATGGATTGAAGCAAGCTTCTAGGAGTTGGAATCTCTGTTTTGATGAATCGCTCAAAGAGTTTGGCTTCATCAAGAACGAAGATGAACCTTGTGTATACAAGAAGATTAGTGGGAGCATAGTGCTATTCATTATTTTATATGTGGATGACATATTGCTCATTAAAAACAACATTCCTACACTTCAGTTTATAAAGACTTGGTTAGGAAAGTGTTTCGCAATGAAAGATATGGGTGAAGCTACGTATATCCTTGGCATTAAGATCTACAGAGATAGATCAAAGAAGCTAATTGGTTTAAGCCAAAGTACATACATTGACAAGGTCATTAGAAGATTCCGCATGGAAAATTCTAAGAGAGGTACCTTGCCAGTGCTACATGGAGTTTCTTTAAGTAAGACTCAATGTCCTAAGACAAAAGATGAGCGTGAGAAAATGAATGATGTTCCATATGCTTCGGCAATTGGGTCCATCATGTATGCCATGATATGTACTAGGTCGGATGTATCTTATGCTTTGAGCATGACAAGTAGATATAAATCCGACCCCGGTGAAAATCACTGGATGGATGTAAAAGAGATTCTTAAGTACTTGTGAAGGACTAAAGATTTGTTTTTGATCTATGGAGGAATGGAAGATGATCTCGTTGTAAATAGTTACACGCATGCAAGCTTCCAAACCGACAGAGATGATAGTCGATCGCAATCGGGTTTTGTGTTTATGTTAAATGGTGGAGCTGTAAGCTGGAAGAGTTCCAAGAAGAGTACAACCGCTGATTCTACAACAGAAGCTGAGTATATTGCTGCATCGGATGCTGCAAAGGAAGCTGTTTGGATTAAGAAGTTCATTTGTGAACTTGAAGTGGTTCCTAGTATTGTTAATCAAATAGACCTTTATTGTGATATTAATGGTGCTATTTCTCAAGCAAAGGAACCAAGGGCACATCAGAAATCCAAACACATACTTAGGCGTTTTCATATCATTCGAGAAATCATTGATAGGGGAGACGTAAATATATGTAGAGTACCAACTGATGACAATGTTGTGGACCCGCTAACAAAGGGACTTCCACAAGCTAAACAAGATGGTCATGTTAGGTCCATGTGTATTAGATACATGGGAGATTGCGCCTAGGGCAAGTGGGAGATTGTTGGTGTTGGTGCCCTAGGCACGTTTAATAAACGTTGTAATTGTTATCATTTATTCATAATAATAAAGAGATGTTTTGATTATTATTGTTGTTCATGTTTACTTATAATAATCTTCGTCCCTAGTACTTGTTAAGCACTAGTGTAAAGGCTAAATAATCATGGGATGATTATGTTAGATTTTTGGGTACTTGTTTAGTACTGGACATGACCCGCTCTATGAGATTTATGTCATGGTCAATGTCATACATATATCTCATATTAGTCATGTCATTTGAATCCTTAGACATGAAGTTATTATAGTCTTCCACTTGATGAACATTATGTTTGACATATTCAAACGTTACCTTTAACCGGGTAGTTATAAAGGGTATGATTGGCATAATCGGATTCATGTAGGGAAGAATAATAAGCTATGATGGATTTGTCCCTCTTCGGAGAGATTTCAAGCTTGGGCCTCTCGTAGGATGATGTTGATGAAAATGTTCGGCCGGACTCAAATGAATTGATTGGATCAATGTCATTTGGATTATCAACATATTAGGAATCGAGAAATTATTGAACAAAACAAGTTAACTTGTTGACCATGACTTATCTTCAATGACATCATGGACAAAGGGATTATGACATATTCTAAATGGAATGAGAACTTGTATCTAGTTACACTATTTGGGTAGATATGACGGTTTGCTAGAACCTAATCATATCTTATGGTTTCATGTTTGAACCCATTGCCAACTTAGTGTAATCCTAGAGGGTCACACACAATAGAACGAATCTTATAGGGACTACATTGGAATATTAGTTCGAACGACCATTCGAGGATTTAAGGAAATTAGAGGAAGAAAAGTGGAAAAAGGGGAGGTCCGGGCGGACCAGTGGAAGGACCTGGGCAGACCATGATGGGTCCGGTCGGACCACTTGCCATACCCGGCCGGACCAGTCGGTTTCGGCATAAACTTTCCTTAATCCATTTTCTTGCGGGTTTAGATAATTGTTACCTATTTGGAATAGGTCTAACAAGTATTTAAACAGCTCTGATTCGTCCCTAATCAGTACATGTGTTTTTGAAAACTTCCAAAGAGTTTTTGAGAGTTATTTCTTGTTCTAAGAAATCCCTAGATTGAAGAACAAGAACAAACACAATAATATTCCATATAGTCAAAATACAATTGAGAAAACGTGTTTCTCGATTTGGTCTAGCAACCAAGATCAAGTGCTCTTGATATTCGTTCAAAGTGTGGATACCGCTAGAGGGTGAAACTTATCATCTTCAAAGTTCGTGTTCAAGCTTTGTGTTCGTGATCAAGTTTCTAATCTCCACCAAGATCAAAGGTTGAAATTCAAAGGCATCAAGGGTTAGTATTTTAGTATTCGTATTGCATGTATTTGATATAATCATATGAACGGATCTATGGCTTTGGGTTTCATGAAAATTTTAAATGCTTTATTCCGCTGCGCATGTTGCTACGAAACCCAACACAAGTCATGGAGGAATGATGAATTTGGTGATGCTACATCAAATCTACCCTAGTAAATAAGTGACTTTTCATTTTTTTTTTCTATTAGCTAATAGTATTAGCTAATAATATTAGTTACTAAATGAGGCAACTATTATAGTTAACTATTATAATAAATAAAACTATAATAGTTAACAATAATAGTAACTATTATAAGTAACTATTACGTATAATAGTAATAGTTGACTTAGTAGTTACTATAATAGTTAACTATTATAGTAACTATTATTATCATAATAATAGTTACTTATTATAGTTACTATTACTATTATAAGTATTATTTATTATAATAGTTATCATATAAATTAACTATTATAGTTAACTATTATATCTAATTATTAATAGTTAATTATTTATTTAATAATTATATTTAACTATTAACAGTTAAAAACTATACAACTATTCTGATTGATTATTAACTAATATTATTAAATAAAAATATATACGAACAAAATATAATAAAATTAGTAATTAGTTATCCGTGCAGAGCACGGGTTACCCACTAATTTATATTGAAACAAAAATAATACTGTACTTAATTGATGCCAGTAATATACAATGCCACTTGCATTGAATGTTGATTAGACGACATTAATTTATATTCAGTGGCACTTGCAAGTTGAATGTTTAATTTTAATTTTTTTTATTTACTTTACCCTATTTGTCGTACTTATACTCCCTCTATTCCCAAAAAGTTGCAACATTTTTCCATTTAATGTATTTCACAAAAGTTGTAACAATCTAAAAATAGAAGTTTTTTATTATTTTTATAATCATCCACTCATTCTTTCTCTTCCTCCCAACCACTCATTATTCTCTACTCATTCTCTTTCTACCCCCACTAATTCTCTCTCTTCCTTTCTACCTTTCATTCTTAATACTCCCTCCGTCCCGCCGAAAATTGCAAAAAAAAATCATGGCACAAGAATTAAGGGAAAAATGAAAAAGGTGATGTGTTGTGAGTGTTGATAGTTGAGTGGGAGAGAGAAAGTGGGGTAGAGAATAGTTAGTGGGTTAGTGGATGTGAGTATGAGAAGTGGGACCCACTAATTAAAAAATATTAAAAACTTTCCATTTATGGAATGTGCAATTTCTATGGGACGCCCATTTTGGTAAGTTTTGCAATTTTCGGTGGGACGGAGGGAGTATAATATTATATCCTTAGTTTTCCAACTCAAAAATAAATGTTTCAACTTTTCTGGAACGTTTTCTGGAACGGAGGGAGTACATATTATTCATACAATTAAAATATACTCTCTCCGTCTTATAATTATGTGAATAAAATGAGTTGTGCACGAAAATTAAGAGATGAATAATACTCCCTCTGTCCTTAAATGAGTGTCCATTTTCAAAAAATCTTTGTCCCAAAATGAGTGTCTTTTTTTAACATAACTTTGTCCCTAAATGTTTTTTTTCGAAATTTTTTTCACCAGTTTCTTTATACGTGCAAAACTAAATGTTTGGAAAGGAGATTACAAGATTATATGTGAATCTTTGCTAGCAAATTGTACATAAAGTTGAGATTTTCAGTGTCCCTTAAAATGAAATTTGGACACTCATTTAGGGACAGAGGTAGTAGCAAGTAGTTGTTGTGAGTGTGAAAACTAAAGTAGCAGAGAGAAAGTGGGTAGGAAATAGTAGGTTGATTGGTGTTTAGGGGTGTTCACGGTCCGGTCCGGTCCGGTTTTTGTCTAAATTTTACAAAACTGGGACCAGACCAATAGTGCGGTTCTGTAAAATTTTAGAACCAGGACCGGACCAATACTTTTCAGAACCGATGTCATTGGTCCGGTTCTATTAATCCGGTTTCGATCCGGTTCTACGGTTCTACCTATATACAAATTTTTCCACTCAAAACAATACATCCGTAAACCAAAAACTAAAATAATTGAACATAGCGGTCTCAGCTCTCAACAATTCAAAGTCAAACCACATGAAATATTAGGTGCAACTGCAACGCATGAAATTAATTATATGAGGAAAAAACAAACATTTTTTTTGCTTAAATTATAAAATTAATGAAACACTTTCAAAAAAACAACTGTGTATATATAATACTATAGATATCAAAGATAGAAACAAGTACTACTGTAATACACACACACACACACACACACACACACACACACATATATATATACTTTTATATATATTATGAATATATATTATACTATATATGAATGATTGGTCCGGTCCGGTCCAGAACTGTGTATATTTTTTAAAAAACCAGGACCGGACCAATTAACCGGTTCTAGAGGATTTTGGAACCAGAACCGAACCAAAGCTATTGGTTCGATCCGGTTTTTATTGGTTCGGTCCGGTTCTATTGGTCCGATCCGGTTCCTACTTTTTTTTGCACAGCCCTATTGGTGTTGTGAGTTTAAAAGTAAGAGATATAATGAGTGAGAGAAATAATAAAGATTCTTTACCATTTTAAAAATTGTAACTTATCAATGAGACGCTCAAAATAAAAACTTGTCCAAATAGTTATGAATGAATGGAGGGAGTAGATCGCATTCTCATATCAGTATGCTCTAGGGATGGCATGGTAGGTATACCGACTATTTTTTCCTTGTACCGGTACCAATCAAGATGAAGTTGGTACACGAAAATGAGTACCAGTACCCAACCGTTAAAGTCGGTATACCAACTTCTTGGTACGGTTGGTACTCGGTTGGTACTACACCTCTACCAAAGAAATTTTTTGTAGAGTTGTTCCAAACACAAGAAGGAAAAGTGAAATACAAATTACTATACTACTAAGTTTATATCAAGATAATCCAACAACTTCACTACATTAACTTAATAAGTTACATAAAAGATGTTTCATTAAGTTATAGAAAAGTACAAAACATAAATATAGATTGTTTTTCCTATATCATTTCAGTACAGTTTTCCTTCTAATCCAAAGTAAGTTGCCAGGTGAACATATATACAGAACATAACTTCCTCAAATCGAATTCCTGAAATTCCTCCCTCATTACAATTCCACCAATCACATAAAATCAACAAATATACTATTAGGGGTTAAGATTAAATTAGATTTTTAGATTTTAGTAATATTTTATATATATTCTATTAAATATATAATAAAAAATATTTTTATAAAAATATATTCGGTACTCGGTATACCAACCAAACTCATATATTTGTACCGTGTATCAACAAAAAATGCTTACTCGGTGTGGTAGTACCGTACCAAATTTTCGGTATGCTACCTCCGGTCCAAAATAACTGTCACTTTTGGACCAAAATTTTGGTCCAAAATAATTGTCACTTTTGAGCTAAATGTCTCTCTTATCCTTGCATTGAAACTTGTTATCTTTTATTAATTATCTTAGTGTGAGACATTAATGTAAACAAGTTGCACACTTAATAGGGGTAAAGTTGAAACTTTTATCACTAAGTCATGATAATTATTACATTTCTTAAAAGTTGTGCAAACGCAAAAAAAAACAGTTATTTTACACAGGAGAGAGTACTAAAGTTCGATATACCAAGTCCTTTGTTTCGGTTGGTTGGAGGGAGCATACAGCTGTATTTAAAGTTCACAGAATTCTGAAAAGCAGTGTCGCCTTTTTCCAGAGACTAGATATAGGAGTATGTACTTCAAGTATTCAATGCATACTCAATCAGACTATATATAGCAGTATGCGTCTAGCCCATTCATTGGTCTATTTTAATTATTCCAATAATACTCCCTCCGGTCCCAAATATAAGCAAAAATAACTAAAATCACGCTTATTAAGAAAGTAGTTAAGTTAGTTAATTGTCTTGATTTTATAATTAAAAACATGTTAAAATTACTAATATATCCTCATATTAAATGTGTAATAAATGTGCACTTGTATTTGAAAATGAATAATTAAATAGGGGCAGTTTTGGTAAGAGAGTATTAAATAGTTTTGAAATCCTTTAGAGTTGCTTATATTTAGGTAAAAAAAAAACCCACTTTTGTTGCTTATAATTGAGTCCGGAGGGAGTATCTTCATTTTTTTTTCATTTTTTTGAAATACTTCCGAACACAAATATAAGCAAAAAAAATTGGGTTTTTTTTTACCTAAATATAAGAAGAAAAAAAATTAGGTTTCAATACAAAACACATTAAATGTAACTGTATTTAATACTCTTGACAAAAATACCCCTAATTAATTACTCATTTTCAAATACAAGCGTACATTTATTACACAATTAATATGAGGATATATTAGTAATTTTAATATATTTTTATTATAAAATCAAAAAAATTAACTAAATTTAACTATATTTTTAATAAGTGTGATTTTAATTACTTTTGCTTATATTTGTGAGCGGAGGAAGTACTTCCATTACCATATTTAACCATCCTGGGCGGATGCGGAACCGCTCCACCCAAGTTAGCTACACCCCTCCACTCAACGGCTCCGATCAAGGCCACATAGGCGAGTGGTTTGGGTGTGCGGCTAAGATGATTTCAATTTTTGTTGGTACCACCGAGCTTGGACACATCTCAACCGTTGGGTGTAGCTAAAATGAATTGACTCCAATCAGAATCATTGGGTGGAACTAACTGCTCGATGCAGCTGTTCTAAATCCATCCTGGGCGCAAGAGGACGCATTGCAGATAAACAGACAATTTCTCATTTAATTCATTTTCTATTTCCAATGTAACGGAATGAGTATGTGCACATGATAATGTGCCCCGCCCCAACTTTTATAGAAAAATTAATATGAGAAAATTTTTGGGGAAACTAGTTTCTCCAATAATTTATAAAAATTTCTGTTTTAATAGAGGTTAAAGTTTAGGGTTTATGGTTTAAGTTTTACTCCCTCCGTCTCAAAATAGATGTCGTTTTGGAGTGTTTCACACATATTAAGAAAAACCATTAATGCATGTGAAGAAGTCCCAAATACCCCTAAAGTAATTCAACTACCTAGGTAATTACATGGTTAGGTAAGAGATAGTTCACTATCATTATTAAGGGTATAATTGGTATAGAGCAATAAAAAAGCTTTGAAAATAGTGAAACGACAAGTATTTTGAGACAAAATTTAAGTCCCAAAACGACATCTATTTTGAGACGGAGGGAGTAGGGTTTAGGCCTTTTTGGGTTTAAGAATGGTTAAAAAACAAGATTTTTTATAACTTATGGAGGAACTAGTTCCCCCAAAACCAACTCAATTAATAATACCTCGATCATATAAAAAAAATTAAAATCATATTTTTAACTTAAAAATAGAAATGAACAATTAATTTTAAACAGAGATTACTACTATATTTTTACATTGGCTAGAAACCATATAAATTAATATAGCAAAAACTAACCTCGGAAAATCAACCAGCTTTATTTATAGGCGAGTTTCGAGATATGGGATCCGATGATAGCTTACATGCGAAGGTCACGAGTTTGAATTCCCTTCTGAAGATTTGTATTAGGTCACGAGTTCGAATCCTCTTTGAAATATTTGTGTTAGCCTATTTATAGGAACAGTCGTAACCTTCATGGCATTATGAATTAATATAAACAAGAAAACCCATTTTCTTTCTTAAAAGAAAAAAAAAAGAGTTTCAAGGTAATACCTAATTTACCCGAGATTCAATTTTTAAGAGAAAACTGAACCGCCCCCTAAATTTTTTATGGGTTAATGACAATTTAGACCCTAAAGTCATATACCACCCTCCCAAACGAACCCTGATGTTTTTTTTTTTCGCCAGATCAGACCTTGACGTATAAGAAACTCGCCAGTTAAGGTCTTTTTGACGATTTTCGTTAGAAAAGTCAGTTAAGTATCATGTGCGTTGCATGTGACTAATAGATTAACGAATTTGAATTGCTATTAAGTTTGAAGGGTTATAAATGATATATCCTAAAATGAAAGGGATAAAAAATAAATTAAATCTATACCCCCTTTCTTCTTCCTCCACTCACACACACACATACCAGACTCCGGCCCCGACCAACGATTCCGCCATCAATTTCGGCGCTAATGAATCTCTCTCCCCCGTCTAACTCCTCACTCAAATTCTTTCCTTCCCACTCGCTGTCCTCTCTTTCTCCTTCCAAATCTTCTACCTTTGCAATCGTCGCCGGGCCGAAACCGTAACTAAACACGTGACCGAGAAATATCGGTTAATACAATCGCAGCTGAAGGGGACGTTAATTCTGGTATCGACTTGTAGACTATCCTGTTTAGGGATTTGATGGTTGTTTCTCATAATATTGTTGATTTCGCCATTTGTAACTTGGGAGTTTCGATTCCGGCCAAATGTTTGGATTGGGAAGATGAATTGGGAACAAGGAAATTTATGAAGCGTGGTTTAATCTTAGTTTTACTGGTGATGGGTTGAATTTGCGTTTGGATTGGGAATATATTGGTTTTGGGGGTGGGTTGAATTTAGTGGGTTTGAAACATAGATGAAGACTATGAATAAGAGGACGGTGATGGTGGTGCTGTGATGGAGCTAGGTGGAAGCAGAAATGAAAGATGATGGGGACCTGCGGTGGTGGTGGTAGGCTAGATGCGGAAAGTAGGAGAAGAAGAATATGAACTGGTTATGGAGAAGTTGGACATGAAGAAGATGAATTGGTTTTTTTTTTTTTTTTTTTTTGGCATAAATTTAGAATTTGATGGGAATAAGTTTATCTATTTATCAACATTTTTTTTAATAAATAATGATAATTACTTTATGTTATTTTATAATTTGATTATTTGGTTTTCTTTATTTTTTTATTTTGAAAATAACTTAAATTAATTATCTGGATAATATTTCTAATTTATTAAAATGTTTTTTTTGTTCATTTTAAAACAAAAAATAAATAAATTAACTTTTTTCAAGCCTTTTTAATTAGTGAATTAAAAAATTATTTATTGAATTTATTATTTAAAAATATAGATGAAAATAGATGATACTCAAATTAATTTATTTTGTGTTAATGTTTTACTTTTTATGTTATTAATTATTTTCATTTTCAACCCTGTTAAGTTTGAATTATCATTAAGCCCCTTAAAAGAAATATCAACTTCAAATTAACCAATTCGTTAGTCACGTGCAACGCACATGATACTTAACTGACTTTTCTAATGAAAATCGTTAAAAAAGCTTTAACTGGCGAGTTTTTTACACGTCAAGGTCTGATCTGGCGAAAAAAAATAATATTAAGATTCGTTTGGAAGGGTGATGTATGACTTTAGGGTCTAAAACCCATTTTTTTTTATTGAAATAGGACAAGGAAAATGTGATAGGAGATTAGACATTACAACCGGAATGCACGAAAAATAAAATGAAAACAAAGGAACAATCATTATTCCTATTTGACCAAAGATACTTCATCTTTCCAACTTAAATCTAACATGAATGTAACCATTACTTGATTCATATCTAGACATTGTTTTTGGAGAGGCTTTTTCTTGATAATCGACAGTTTTAAAATAAGATAAATTTGGTTGTGGGTTTCATCTCAAGTTAAAATAATGTTATCCATTGATTCACCATAAAAGCAGATCCATGCCCGTAAAGTGCCTTTAGAATCTATCGGGAGGTTCAACTAAACATGTGCATAACATAGGAACTTGATCATTTATTTACTTTCTCCGTCCCAATTTAACGTTATTAAAATTAAATGTGCAGGAAAAAAAATAGCTGTTGTAAGTGAGAAAGAACGAGAAAATGAAATACTTCCTCTGTCCCGCTTTAAGGTTCTTACTTTCCTTTTTAGTTTATCTCAATTTAAAGTTCTTACTTTGCTTTATTACTTAAAATGGAAAGTGGGACCCACTTGTCACTCACAATAAAAACTCCCTACCCACTTTCTCTCTCTCTCTCTTTACTTTTCATACTCACAAAATTTACTTTTTCTTAATCTCTGTGCAAAGTCAAACTAAAAACTTTAAATTGGGACGGAGTGAATAGTAAATAGTTATTGTGAGTGGGAAGGAAAGAATTTTTTTTAGCATTTAGGTTAAGTAACAATAAATACGAAATGTTCAAACCAGAAATAAGTAACGATAAATAAGTATGTGACCGAGGGAGTAGTTTTCAAGCTAGTGAGCTGTCATGCACCAAGTCATGCTTGATATACCCTACAACTTGACCAATACCATCTATAAAAGAACATTGCCATTACTCAGAAGTTCAACACACTATCATGGCATTTTCATCTCCTATTCCTCACTTCTTCTTCTTCTTCTCACTTGTTTTCATATCTTCCTCTTTGGCCAAACCATCTTTCCAACCAAAAGCACTCGTTCTTCCCATATCAAAAGACTCCTCTACTCTTCAACATATAATCAGTCTCAATCAGAGAACTCCACGTGTCCCAGTTTCCTTAACCCTCGATCTCGGGGGCCGACTTCTGTGGGCCGATTGCTACAGCAAGGGCTACATCTCATCCACTCACCGTCCACTACGATGTCGCTCACCTCAATGCATACTCGCAAACTCAAACTCATGTTTCAACAACACATGTGAACTCATTCCTGAAAACACTATTACCAATGTTATCAGTTTTGGTAACCTCGGGACGGACGTTGTTTCCGTCCAATCAACGGACGGAAACAACCCTGGTCGAGTCGTGTCCGTCCCTCATTTTGTTTTAGCTTGTGGCTATTCAGCTCAACTAGACGGTCTCGCTAGTGGGGTCCAGGGTATGGCTGGCCTAGGGAGAACAAATTTAGCATTACCTTCTCAGTTTTCTTCCTCGTTTAATTTACCAAAGAAATTTTCTATCTGTTTGAGTTCCTTCCCGGGCTCTAAAGGAGTTGCGTTTTTCGGTGACGGACCGTATAAATTCCTTCCAAATACTAAAATACTCTCGACGTCTCTTATTTATACACCACTTATCAAAAATCGTGTCAGTACAGCTACCATTGCCAATCCAGGCGACGCGTCGTCTGATTATTTCATTAATGTAAAATCCATTATGATAAATGAAAAGTCCGTCACGGTTAACAAAACATTACTTTCCATTAACAGAGAAGGTAAGGGTGGAACAAAGATAAGCACTGTCCACCCTTACACTGTCTTGGAAGCTTCAATTTACAAGGCCGTTATTAAGGCTTTTACCAAATCTCTATCCAAGGTCCCTAGGGTCGCACCGGTTGCGCCTTTTGGAGTGTGCTACAACCGAAAGAGTCTCGGGAGCACACGCGTGGGGCCCGCTGTCCCGCAGATTGATCTGGTGTTGCAGAAAAAGAGTGTTTACTGGAGGATATTCGGAGCGAATTCGATGGTGGAGGTGAGTGACAAAGTTGTCTGTCTTGGGTTTGTCAATGGAGGGGTGAAGGCTTGGACTTCAATCGTGATCGGAGCTCATCAAATAGAGGATAATTTTCTGCAGTTTGATCTGGAAAAATCAAGACTTGGATTCAGTTCTTCGCTCTTGTTCAGGCAAACAAATTGTGGTAACTTCAATTTCACATCAAATGCTTAAAGGGCTGCAGACTATAAATTGTGCTCCCTCTGTCCCATATAAAGCAAATTTGAAGTATTTTTTTTGGACGTTTATTTTGGGACAAATGATGTAGTATGTCTTTGGGTTCCATTAGATTTAGCAAAGAGTAGCCTTGTTTTGATTTCAATCATCTATTTACTTGTTATGACTTGTTCATTCCAATTAAATGAAAAATGGTAATGACTGCTTTTGGTCACACAATGTTGTGAACAAGTACTCTGTTCTACTACATTTTCTATAGAAGTACATTTTTATGTGTGAAATGTGGTCTGCCCAGAATCGATCTAGTCTGTCACGATTTGAAGCTCTGTTCTAACAATCGTTCCCTTAGGCCACTTAAGCCACACCTAGGTGCTAGGTGGAGATGCGCGCTTCTGCCCCGTTGGCCCGCGCCCGACAAGCCCTTTACCCACAAGCCCGCCATCCGAACTCGTCCCTTGGCCCTTGTATTTGACTGGCGGGCCGGACCTTCAATATATGCAACGGGCTGGGCTTAAGCCTGCAGGCTCAAACTCTTAAAACGGCCCGTGCCCATGGCCCTTGAAATTTCAAAAATAATTTACTCCCTCTGTCCCTAAATAAGTGCCCATTTTCAGAGCAGTATCTGGTGCTACCTTCCCATGGGGGGGTCACGAGTTCGAATCCCGTTAGAGAGATTTGTATTAGCCTATTTATATGCCTAGTTGTAGCTATCATGGCATTTGTGTTAGTAGCCTAGTTATAGGCCCAGTTGTAGCCTTCATCATGTCATTGTCAATTAATAAAAAAACCCAAAAACTAGATGTTTGTAAAGAGGATTACAAGATTATTATATATGAATTTTGTCACCAAATTGTACAAAAAGTTATCTCCCTTAAAATGAAATTTGGATACTGATTTAGGGACAGAGGTAGTACTTTTTTTTTTTATCAATTTGAATTTCTGAAAATTGTTTATATTATTTTAATAAAGAAATACATTAATTTATTTATGAATTTGTATTATTACTTAATTATTATAATTTTTAAAATGGAGTATGTTTATATTTTAACAATTTCTTTCATTAAAATTCTAAACATACTTCATTATTTTAATTTGCTTTAATAATATACTACTTTTATTAAGCCATTTATATTTTTAGTAAATTATGAATTAAATATAAAGTCTTTAATATATTTTAAATATTTTTTTTATATTTTCACACAATTTTTAAAGGAAAAAACAAACATAAACCCCGTTGGGTTAAACCAAGGGCTCACGGGCGGGCCGAACTGGGAAGACACATGCGGGCCGGGTCGGGTCTAGCCCACAGGCTCACTCACCGCGGGCGGGCCCAAACCCGTTTACCGGCGGGTTTGGTGTTTTAAGGGCCGGGCCGAGCGGGTAAACCCTTATGCCCATCTCCAACGCTATGCGGTCATAAATCAACATGCTTTACTTAAACCCGCGTATGCCAGATATTAAAAACAAGACAAGTGTACAAGTTTGTTATTATAACTTTATATTAACAGAATAAAAATATCTACAATGAGAACTCCAGAAACTGCATATTTTACAATGATCTTCATCGTTCATCTCAGTCTTTGATGATGTATTGTAACAACATTACACTCCGTTTGTTTCAGTCAAATAATTTTCGAAACGTATTTTCTGAAAAATGTAATGTATCATTTTTTTTTCCAGTTGTTTGAAAAAAAAAATGCGTTGGAAAACAATTTCAGATGTTTAATAAACTTTGTAAAAATGTTTCCTAAATATCAAAATTGCAGGGCATATGACTGCAGGGGCGGATCTAGTATATAACGAGGGTGGGCAGATGCACACCCTGGATTTGCAAAAAAAAATTACCAAGTAGTTATTAAAAAAAAAAAAAAAAAAAAACCTATAAGGGTGTAAATTGTAATTTTTGAAAAAAGAGGGGTGCAGAGTGTAAAAAAAAACCCATTACTAAGAGAGTAAACCAAACATTGTTCGTGAAATCAGAACACACCATCTACTTTTGTTTTCTACGCCGCACTCCGGTTCTTCGCCTCTGCAGACGGAAATCGACGGAGTCGGAGACGACGCCTGTGCGACACTCGAACAGACCACCGGCGGCGGCCACGGCAACTCGGAAAGACGCCATCTGCCCCTGTTTTCCTTCCTCAATGTCTCAATCTCAAAAAGGTATTTTTTTTGAAATTCAATTTTAGGGCTTTAAAATCTAAGCAATCGACTTCGGCTTGATGGATTTGGGGATTTATTGAGCAATTTTTGTTATCATTTTTTATAGGTAAGCAATCTAAGCTTGATGAATTCTTCTCCAAACACCCTCGATGTGAGACATCGGCTGTTCCGGTTGAAACGGCTTCTGACTCTGTTCCAGTTGAAACAGCTTCTGTTCCAGTTGAAAGGGTTGAACAAGAAATTGCACAAGGTACTTCTTCTCAACGACAAGTAAATGATAACTCTTTTATATTTATTGCATTAAGTTTTGTGCCAGCCTGACCGGACCCCAAAAAAAAAATTCAGGGGCGAACTCCCAAAAAAATGCACACCCTCACCTCAAATCCTAGATACGCCACTGTATATATAACTGTGACTGTGTTTGTGTGCATGTCACAAGTTTATGTGTAGAGTACATATCAAAATTATGGCTTGGCCCTTTCTTTCCATATAAAAAAAAATGCGCATTCTACTTGCTTTAGCCCAGGTTTGGGCCTGTTTATGAGTTACTAGAAGCACCTCACCTCATTCACTGAGTTAACATAAGTTTCTACTTTTTCAGTGTTCCCTTTCTCACTAAGCCATTGCACATCAATATTATACTCCATTTGTTTCGGAATAGATGGCTAAATTTTATTTTAAATGAAATTCTAAAAATTTACACTTTTTATACAATTTAATGACAATGATTCATAAATATTACTCTATCTGTCTCAGTTTAAGGTTCTTAATTTTTTTTGTGTTTCTCTAAAAGAACTTTGAGCAATAATTATTGGTTAATCCAATTATCGTAATTAATGAAAGTCTAAAAGTTGTTATTGATAGTATTTATAATGGTGTATCGCTAATAAGTTTTAAATTTTTCATTACTTGCTCAAAGTCCCTTCAAATAAACGTCTAAAAAACTAAGAACCTTAAACTGGGACAAACTAAGAACATTAAACTGGAACGGAGGTAGTATTATTTTCCACTTTTCACACATTTATATTATAAATTTGCAAGTATAAAAATACTAGTGAGAAATTTTTGGTAAGAAAACACGTAGGGACAGTTATTTTTTTTAAGAAAAGATTTATCGTGGGACAAAAATTTCTTTAAAATGGTCATTCATTTAGATGGAATACCTTTTTCAGCGGTCCTGTACAGAGAAATATGAGATGGGAATCCATTTTTTATTGAACGATCCTCGTGCATTGTAACGAACCAAGCTTAGAGACCCGATCCGCTACACAATCATCACCTACTGGCCCAATGAGCAATAAAATTTGTGTTCACTTGGGTTATCACGAGCTCACCCAAAAGTCCATGGATATGTTGGTGCCCAATGGTAGTATTGTGGTACTTAAGTACCACTCCAACTTTCATTTCCGACTCCATGTGGGATATCACGGGCAATGCTAGCGGCACAAAAGAAGTTCACAAAATGTTGCATATAAAATGAGGTGACGATATTTAATTGGTTATAGCGATAGTGGACCCGGCACACTCTAATTGAAAACACCAATACCAAATTTTGTGGCACTTTTTTGTGACTTTATAGTTACCCGGATATCACAATCTCCCCACCGTGGATGCTCTGATACCATTTGTAATGACCCGAGCCTGAAGACCCCGTCCGCTACAAAAGCACCACCACCACTTGAGCAACAACAATTGGGTTCACTTGGCTTACCATTGACCCACCCAAAAGTCCATGGATATGTTGGTGCCCAATGGAAGTCTTGTGGTACTTAAGTACCACTCCAACTTTCATTTCCCACTCCATGTGGGATATCACAATCGAAGACCTGGTTCGCTACACAAACACCACCTAGTGTCTCATTAAGCAACAACAATTGGGTCCACTTGGCTTAAGTACCACTCCGACTTTCATTTCCCACTCCATGTGGGATATCACAATCGAAGACCTGGTTCGCTACACAAACACCACAATCAAAGACCTGGTTCGCTACACAAACACCACCTACTGTCTCATTAAACTCCATGTGGGATATCACAATCAAAGACCTGGTTCGCTACACAAACACCACCTACTGTCTCATTAAACTCCATGTGGGATATCACAATCAAAGACCTGGTTCGCTACACAAACACCACCTACTGTCTCATTAAACAACAACAATTGGGTCCACTTGAGTTACCACAAGCCTACCAAAGGTCCATGGATATGTTGGTGCCTAATGGTAGTCTTCTGGTACTTACGTACCACTCCAACTTTCATTTCCCACTCCATGTGGGATATCACATGCATCATCCAAACAACCCGTAATTAATAGCTTTCCAAAAATCCTCCACCGGTCTTTTGGCATTTCATCGAACAGTTCTCGCGCATCATCCAAACAGATGCATTTCCATCTATTTTGATTGCCTTGTTGAGAAAAAATGACGTGGGAGTTGGAGTGAAGGTGATGAGATTAGAGTTTCAGGCTTCAACTATGGCGAGCTCTGAAACACGAAAATGGAATTATGGAGCCTAGAGGGGAAAGTCTAAGAGTACAAGGGGAGTAAAAAGAATAATGCTTTGGCGTGCTTTTGTTTTTGAGAAGGGAGAGGATGGTGGTGGATATGGAAGAAAATGGTAAGAAAATCAATAACGAAGAAAGGAAGACAACCGAGAAATCAAAGAGAAAAGGGAGTTACCTACCAAAGAAGGGAAAGAGACCAAAGGGACGTCCCGATTGGAAGATGATATTTATGCCCCGACTGGAAGATGATTTAGAGACGTCCCGATTGGATGATGATTTACCGAGCTACGAGTCTGTAAGTCATTTTAACGACAAAAATGACTTCTTTTCCAGTCAGCGAAAAATGAAGGTCATTAAATGTATTTTCTTACTGTTTCCAAACATTTGAAAACGAGGAAAACATTTTTCGTAAGTCATTTTTCGTGAAACTGACGGAACCTAGCTTGTCGTATTCTTCTGTGCACTAAAGTACTAACGGAACCTTAGCTTCAATGTGTTACATAAGAGACTCAAATAGGCAAATAAGATGTAACGCTAATATGTGAAATATTAGTATTACTAGATAGGCTTCCAGCAAACTAACTCTTTTATTATCAAAGAGTAGTACACTTAATATATAAGGTACAACTACAAGGCTGCACTCACACAAATTTATTGTGTACTTGAACACACACTATCACAACTCTAGGAAGACCTCTCACTTGACTCTCTATTTGCTCTCTCGACTGATGCCAAGCAAGGAAACCCAAACACCTATTTATACTACCTCTATGGCGGTGAAGAAGTTAGTGGAGAAAAGTCTCGAGTCTTCCACAAAATTCCCCCAATGTCGGTGAAGGTAATCCATTGTCTATTTCTTTACTCTAGCGTCTTCTTCCCTACTACTCTACTTCCAGTAAATTCTAGGATTTTTAAGAAAACCCTAGAAATTTAGGGATGAAATCTTGAAGTTTCCAGAGACAGAGAAGAGCTCGGTTGTTCTTTCAACACTCCCCCTCAACACTAGCTCCTCTCGACCTTGTCATCATTCCAAGTTGTTGTCGGAACTCCTCGAACTTCTTTGAACCAAGACTCTTGGTGAACACATCTGTAATTCGGTCCTCCGTTTTGATTAGGCACATTTGTATTTTTCCTTCCAGTACCTTTTCCCTTATGAAATGATGATGCACTTCCACATGTTTTGCCCGAGCATGGAATACTAGATTTTATGCTAGACGAATAGCGGGTTGATTTCCACAATGTAGGTCTACCCTGTAGTCTGTAGGTTGATATAGATCCTCCGATAACTTCATCAACCATGTACTTTCTTGAGCTTCCATTGTTGCTGCTCTGTACTCTGCTTCAGTGGTTGACAATGATACAACCGATTGTCTTTTGCTACACCAAGTGACTTCTCCTGATCCAAGACTGAACATATACCTTTTTGTTGAGCATCAGGTATCATGATCTCCAACATAGTCTGTGTCAAAATAGCCAATAACTTTGCAAGATCCACCTTTCTTATATAGGATCCCATAGTCAAAAGTGCCCTTAACATACCTCAAAATTCTTCTAACAACTTCCAAGTATGGCTTCTTTGGATTCTGCATAAATTGGCTTACTATTCCAACTGCAAATGCTATGACTGGTTGATGTTCTTCTTGACTTCTATGAACACCAATTCTCCATGGACTTGCGGGTTAATCAAATTCTCTTGGAGAGGTTCACTCGTGTTCTTCTTTAATGGCTTACAACAAAAATGGCTTTTTCCGGCACTTATTTTCTGGCACTTTCATATATGCCGCTAATTTTTGGCACTTTTGGAAAAATGCCGCTAATTTCCGGCACTTTTTAAAAAGTGCCGCAAATTTCCGCACTTTTTATAAAATGCCGCTAATTTCCGGCACTTTTTAAAAAGTGCCACTAATTTTCGGCACTTTTTCATAAGTGACGCTAAATTTTCGGCACTTTTTTATAAAGTGCCGCTTATTTCCGCACTTTATTAAAAAGTGCCGGAAATTTAGCGGCACTTATGAAAATGTGCTGGAAATTAGCGGCTCTCTCTATAAGTGCCGGAAATTTCCGGCTCTTTTTAATAAAGTGCCGCTAATAATAAGATGTTTTTGTCGATATTTTTATTTAATTTTAAAATTTAATTATATTTTTCATGAAATTTTGTTTTAATTTGATAATTACATTTGATTTTTGTTGATTCCAATCATAAAAATGCATTAATATAAGATTATGTGATATAATAAATAATTGTATGTCAAAATTTATATCAAAAGATGACTTAGCCTAGCGGTAGAAAACATGTTCCATATGCAAGAGGTCTTATGTTCAAATCCCGATAAGTTCAATGATATTTTTATTTTAAATCTGGCACTTTTAAAAAGTGCCGGAAAAAAGTGCCGAAAATTCTGGCATTTTTGAAAAGTTCCGGAAATTAGCGGCACTTTTGAAAGTGCCGGAAATTTTGCGGCACATTTAAAGTGCTGAAAAGTATTCCCGACACTACTTTTACCGGCACTTAAAAAAGCGCCGGAAATAGCATTTTCGGCACTTTTTTCCCGTTCCCAGCACTTTTTAAAGTGCCGCTAAAAGTCATATTTTTTGTAGTGCTAGTCGCGGCTCTTTAAACAATTCAGGGTGACTAGTCTCCGCTTCACTTGTTTTATCCACGAACTTCTCTTGTAACTTTCTTCTATCTCTTTTGAGTATGGGAGCGGTGCATGTTGTTGTGACCACCAAGATGATGCTTCATCAAACACCATATTTCTTGAGACGTGGCAATGATCTATTGCAGGGTCATAACATTTCCATCCTTTTCTTTCGCTGTCGTAGCCAATGAATATGCTTCGTATAGCATTTTTGTCAAATTTCGATCGTAGGTGATCAGGTACAAAGGTATAGCACACACATCCAAAGACTCTAAAGTGACTCACCATAGGCTTGGTGTGTCACAATTTTTGGAAATTTGAGACATATCCCAGCTTCGCTTATGGTAGCCTATTTATAACATAAGCCGTCGTCTTCATGCATTCAGCCCAAAATCTTGAAACAACATTTTTGGCACGCAACATACTTCAACAAGTATCTACAAGATGTCGGTTCTTTGTTTCGGCAACACCATCCTGCTGTGGAGTTCCTAGACATGTCAGTTGTCGTCTGATCTTGCATTCACGAAGATAGTGGGAGAATTCATCCGACTTATACTCTCCACCATTATCCGTTCGTAAGAACAATATATTTCTTCCCACCTTATTTTATATTTCTTCCTTAAACTCTTTAAACTTCGTCAGAGTTTCAGATTTTTCTTTCATAAAGTAAACCCATACGTACTATGAATAGTAGTCGATGAACGTCACCATGTATCTCATTCCCCCGCATGATGGATGATTTACTCAACCAAACACGTCTGAGTGGATAAGATCTAATGGTTCTCTAGCTCTAAACTTTGACTCGTCGTACGGTAGCTGAGCTGATGCGCCTTACCGTATTGGCAACTGGCACATATTGTATCAGTCCGTATATCTAAAGATGGTAGTACTTTCACCATTGACTCTACCATCATCTTCCTCAGCGTATGATAGCTGATATTCCCTAACCGTGCATGCCACAAGTCCGCTGTCTCACATCTCCTTGTCTTATCTATGTATGCCGACTCTGCTGACATTACGTAGATAGAGTACTTCACTCTTTTGCCTTCAATGAAAGGCTTGATATCAATTCTCAAATCTCGATAAACCTTGACGTCTTTCGGTCCAAACACAAGATAATGCCCTAGAGATGTCAATTGAGACACGGACAATAAGTTCTTCATCATTCCCGGTACATGAAAAACGTTCTACAACTGGAATTGATGATGACTAAACCGTGGCACGATCTTCGTATTTCCAATATGAGCAATTGGCATTCTTGAGTTGTTAGCTGTCACGATAACTCGACCTCCCTTATACTCAGACATGCAGCTAAGCTTCTCCTCATATCCCATTATATGGTTAGAGCATCCAGAGTCGACAATCCAATCCTTTTTGTAGTCGATCGACTTCTGAGTAGTTGCGGCGAGTGCTTGATCTAGAGGAACCTGTCACTGCGTAAGACACCTCTAGGTCCCACTCTTCCTTGCTATTATCTCCTTGATGACCTCCTAATTAATGTCACCGGGTTGCCTTCATACGACCTTTTCCTTGATCTACAGTCTCGAGCAAAGTGGCCCTTCTTGCCACAATTGTAGCACTCATCGCCGTCACGCCTATTCCCTTGTGGACGGGATCTATAACCTTGGCGTTGTTGAGCTCCCCCTCTTTGAGGGCTTCCTTGAGCTCCCCCTGGTTGGTGACTCCGTTGATGTTGCCCATTTGACTTCTCTTTGTCATCTTCACGCTTTTTCCATGTACCACTATTTTTCATGGTTCTCCTCTCCGAATGCTAAAGAGTGCCTCTTCTGTATTCTTTAACGACAATCCCGCCATTTTTTTGGCGAAAGCTTCTTGGTTAGCTAAATTTTTTTCCAAATCTATTAATGACGGTTGCGTAGGCCAACCTTGGATTGTCGTGATAAATGTAGAGTACTTAGGGTTTAATCCGTTGATTATTATTTTAGGCATCCGATCATCTCCGATTTTTAAAGTAGGATCCAATTTCTCTATCTCACGACACAAGATTCTGATTTTGAAGAAATAGTCACCAACTAAATACGTACTTTGTAAGGTATTCATAAGCTCTCTTTCAAGGAGCTGTAGCCGGGTAGCACTTTTATTTGATAAAATATTAGCCAAGCATCCAACGCTTCTTTTGGCACCTCAATATCTTCAATACGAGTGAGCAAGCTTTTGTCGATAGTTGTCTTGACGCATATAAAGATTTCCCGGCTTTAATTTCCCATTTGCGCAGCTGCTCCATGTTTTTCTCGGGCGGTGATATTCCATAAGTCATGTCCCTTAAGATAGGACTTGATGCACGTTCGCCCGTCTAGATAGTTGTACTCGTTCAATCTCTCCATGCCGGAAGTTGTGCCAACAATATCTTCCATGGTGACTTGATATAATTCTCCAACGTGATATCAAGTAAGCGAGGTCCAAGGCCAACTTGCATCACTATCCCAGATAGCGCACCGAACTTGTCGTAATGTCTCTGCAGCAGTTCCCACGATCCCGGATCGTATCACTCTGATACCAGATTGTTGTATCAAAGACTCAAATAGGCAAATAAGATCTAACACTAATATGTGAAATATTAGTATTACTCGATAGGCTTCCAGCAAACTAACTCTTTTATTATTAAAGAGTAGTAAACTTAATATATAAGGTACAACTACAAGGATGCACTAACACAAATTTATTGTGTACTTGAACACACACTATTCCAACTCTACGAAGACCTTTCACTTGACTCTCTACTTGCTCTCTCGACTGATACCAAGCAAGGAAACCGTGAATACGTGTAATTAAATTTGGGAGTTTTATTGTAGTTAAAACATTGAAAAAAACTAATTATGAGAATAATTGGGTTCGGGGGTCAATTTACAATAAAAAAAAATATTATGGTGATCACTCCTATTATCCGACGAATCGGTCTTCCTATCATGATCAATGTGCGTGTGTGTGTTTTGTGTTTGAGGCCGGATTCGAGGATTGCCTACGTTCTTCTCAACGTGAGAAGCTCAGGTCATCGTAGTTCATTGATAAATTAGAATAGAAATAAAGCGGGATCATGCATAAGGGAGAGGGAGGAGAATGAATCATACAAGATGATCAAATCATCCTAGCAACAACGATTAACCACCGACATGATCAGTGGAATTCATTGTTGTTCATCATCGTAGATATTTATAATCATGGGACATTAATTAAGTAATGCATAATTAAAACATGTAAATAATATGACCTAGATCTAGTATGAGTTTCGTAGAAACCCTGGATCATCCTAGGTTAAGAACAAGTATATGAAGAACGATGAATAAACTCTAGATCTAGCAATATAATTATGCAAGTAAAGTAGATCTAACAGTTATAAAGAAAGTAATAAGAACGTGTTACCAATATCGGTGTAGAAGATTGAAGGCTTATTTCTTCACTCCTTGAACCAAGTTTGGTTGGTGGTGGCGTTAGATCTCTTTGATGATCAAAGAGAGGATTGAACGCGTTACCAACATTCTCATCTATTTCTCTACTCTAGCGTCTTCTTCTCTACTACTCTACTTCCAGCGAATTCTAGGGTTTTCAAGAAAACCTTAGAAATTTGGGGATGAAATCTTGAAGTTTCCAGAGACAGAGAAGAGATGGGTTGTTCTTTCAACACAATGCACTAAAGCACTATCTATACTACAACCAACATCTCGCGATGCCAAGGCTTACAAGGACTTAATAATTGGGCTGGACTGGACCGGTAACACACTATATTGAAAGTTCTACATTAAAATAAATAAGTGCTAAGGTGAGTAGCTCCTCAAGTTTATATACTGTCTATATTTCTCTCTTTATTTTTTTTTAGTAAATGTGGGATAATTGTCTAACGCTATATTATACGACAGAAATTACTTTCATGTTTGTACTTTCCAACATGAGGGAGTATAACTCGATCATATATGGTCTCCCTGCCATCATATCTGATCAACATAATTTCTAGGCAATTTCCAAGTAGTTAAGTGTGAATCCATGCCCGAACGTCTTTCGGCCTTTAATTAATGGCAACAATGTTTTAAAGATGCATATTGCATCATCAACAATTGTTTTCATTTTCCTTAATAAGCTTAACAAACAATTGTTTGTTTGTCATTATATATACTTCCAATATATGGATTTACTTATAGACAAAATGTTATCCGTATTATAAACATTCATTTAAAGATAATTTAGACAATCTTCTTTGTATGCGTGAACGGTGGAGTACAAAAGGACGCGCTGCAGATTAACAAACAATAGTTTGTCTTTTAATATACTTCCAAGGCAACTGACTGACCATGTGCATACGTGTGACGATATTTCAATATATATTCATCAATATTCATCAAATATTAATTGCTTAATATTCAGATATTGTTGAAGAGATTAGTAGTGTTTCCTAAAAATTACTCCTTCCGTCCCACTATAAGGTTCTTAGTTTGACTTTGCAAGGAGATTAAGAAAAACTAAATGTTGTGAGTGTGGAAAGTAAAGTAAGAGAGAGAAAGTGGGTAGGGAGTTTTTGTTGTGAGAATGACAATTGAGTCACAGTTTCCATTTTAGGTATTTTGGGAGAACTCCGTTTTTGTCCATCGTACTTTAGGTCGTGTTTCATTTGTACCATCAAACTTTATTTTTTTCATTTTTACCATCGTACTACAAACAATGGTGTCATTTTATACCAAATTCTATATTTTATATCCAAATTTGTTTCAATTTTACCATTGTATTACAAACAATGGTGTCGTTTTACACCCAAATTTGGTATAAAATGACACCATTGTTTGTAGTACAATGGTAAAAATGAAAAAAATAAAGTTTGAAGGTAAAAGTGAAACACGCCCTAAAGTACAACGGACCAAAACGGAGTTTTCCCTAAAGTAAAATAAAACCTTAAATAAAGACGGATAAAAAAAAAAAAACCTTAAATCGAGACAGAGGGAGGGATAGTAACTTTCTGAAAGTTGACAGCTCATAAACCATATGTTTGCTGTATCTCATAATAAGTAACGCACTTTCCATTTTTTTTTTTTTTTTTTTTTTTTAAAGTGCTTATTTTGTAGAGAAATGAAGGTGGGAGGGAGGGGAAGAAATATGCATGCAAGCCATTGGAACTTTCCCTAAAGAAGTTTTTCATTTATTTTACTCCCATGTGAGCTATCCCCTAGTCGTCATGCTTGACATCCTCTACAATTTGACCAAAAACCATCTATAAAAGAACATGTCCGTTACTAAAAATTTCAAACAATTCCAATTCAAAATACAATCATGGCATTTTCATCTCCAATTCTCCTCTTCTGTTCCTTCCTCTTCATATCTTCCTCTTTGGCCCAAACATCCTTCCGACCCAAGGCACTTGTTCTTCCAGTCTCAAAAGACTCCTCAACTCTTCAGCATCTAATCAATCTCAACCAAAGAACTCCTCTAGTTCCCGTTACCTTAACCCTCGATCTCGGGGGCCAATTTCTATGGGTAGATTGCACCAAAGGCTACATCTCATCCACCTACCGTCCCTCACGCTGTCACTCCGCCCAATGCTCACTTGCAAAGTCCACCAGTTGTGGAGAGTGCTATTCTCCCCCATCTCCAGGGTGCAACAACAATACATGTGGCCTCATCCCCGACAATACTGTCACTAGAACAGCCACATTTGGCGATCTTGGCTCAGATGCCGTTTCCATCCAATCAACGGATGGGGTGAATCCTGGTAGAGTCGTGTCCGTGCCTCATTTTCTCTTTGTTTGTGGTTCTACATCTCAACTTGAAGGTCTTGCTAGTGGTGTAAAGGGTATGGCTGGCTTTGGACGACCTAAAATCGCGTTACCTTCTCAGTTCGCGTCCTCGTTTAGCTTTGGGATGAAAGTGCAGCACTGGATATCATTAATGTTTGCAAATGTCCCTGTAATTGTGGTGTTCAAAAGGAAAATGAAAGGAGGAATGAAAGGAAACAGTTAATGCAATTTTTAATGGGATTGAGTGATTGTTTTATACCAGTCAGAGGACAGATATTGAGGATGGTTCCTCTTCCAAATCTTGATCAAGCCTTCAACATGGTGAAGTTAGAAGAAACCTTGAGCCATGGTTACATTCCTGGAACTACAGATTCAATAGCGATGAATATCAATAAAACATCCAATTTTGGTACAAATTATTCTTCCTCTCAACCTAATTCATCTGCAGCAAAGGGTTCATATATGAAAACTCCTTTCAAGAAAGGAGTTACTTGCAATTATTGTCATAGAGAAGGTCATGTCAAGGGTGAATGCTTTAAACTCAATGGTTTTCCCTTGGGTCATCCCCTCTACAACAAGAACTATGTTAAGCCAAATTCATCTACTCCTACTGGGTTCTATGCTAAAAACACAGGAAGTGGTCATTATAATGGTGGTTCAAGTTCAAGTGGTCATAAAGCCATGAATGTAGCTGAGAGTTTGAATAATGAAGAGAATGTCAAAGGATCCAGTCAGAATGTGAATCTTGAGCAACTACAGAGTCAACTCAATTAGGTTATGATGATGCTGCAGAAGGACAGAGATCAGTTTGTCAACTCTCCAGAAGATCATATCACAGCTCATGTTACTACTAGTGGAATGGCCAATATTACAGGTATGATTTCATCAAATCATGTTAGTATGGCTTTCTCTTATCCTCATTTAAATAGCTAGATATTGGATTCTAGGGCCACAGATCACATATGTATATCAATTGATTTAATGCATAATGTGTCCATTCTTCCCATTCCTATTCTTCTTTCTCTTCCAAATGGTCTCAAAATCAAGGTTACCAAGTTTGGATCTGTCTTTATTAACAGCCTTCTCACATTACAAAAGGTTCTTTATGTACCCAGCTTTCATTTCAATCTTCTATCTATCTCAAAACTCATAGCTCAAACATCCCTTTCAGTTCATATTAATCTTAGTTTTTGTACTTTCCAGGATCCTCATTTGATGAAAACTGTGGCAATTGGAGAGCTACATGATGGTCTTTACATTCTCAAATCTCAATCCAACTCTGTTGTTCATTCCTCTATTAATGCTTATTTCAGTACTACTTGTAATAAGGCCAAGATGTGGCATGCTAGATTAGGTCATGTCTCTTTACCTGTTATTCAAAGAATTGATCAATTAGCTTCTGAATTTCCTTCTAAATGTAATAAGAACCCTATTGAGTTTTGTGACATTTGTCCCATTGCAAAACAGCATATGCTTCCTTTTCCCATCAGTTCTACCTTTACTAATATTCCTTTTCAACTCATACATTGTGATCTTTGGGGTGCATATAGACATACTACTCTCAAAGGTTGCAGGTACTTTCTGACAATTGTAGATGATTATTCTCGATTCACTTGGACATTTCTTTTGTCCAACAAACTACAAGTCTTTTCCACTTTGAAACACTTCCAAGCATATGTTCAAACCCAGTTCAACTCATCAATCAAATCTTTCAGGACTGATAATGGGTCTGAGTTTTTCAACAAAGAAGTTACCCCTTTTCTTGCTTCTTTGGGCATTATTCATGAAAGCTCTTGTGTTAGAACTCCACAACAGAATGGAGTTGTGGAAAGAAAACATCAAACTCTTCTTAACATTTCTAGGGCATTAAGATTTCAAGCATATCTTCCTATTTCTTTTTGGGGCCATTGTCTTCTAACTGCCACTCAGCTTGTCAATATCCTACCTTCTAGAGCCATTGATTTCAAAATCCCTTATCAATTATTACACAATAAATCACCTTCCTATGATCATCTTAGAACATTTGGGTGTCTTTGTTATGCTTCTACCCATCCTTTAAATAAATTTTCTCCTAGAGCCATAAAATCTGTTTTCTTGGGCTATCCTTTTGCTCAAAAGGGATACAAATTGTATAATCTTGAAACTAAAGAAGTTTTTGTAAGTAGGCATGTTGTCTTCCATGAATCCATATTTCCTTTCCATCAGTCTTTCTTTTCTGCTTCCAATCCTGATTTACATTCATGGTCTGACACAGAAACACCTACAGTTCATCCTATCATTTCTTCTCCTTCTCTTCTCACTTCCACTGTCACTCCTCCATCTCCTTCTGCTCCTTCACATCCCTCTCCTATTTCTCAACCTTCTAATTTTTTCTTTCAAGACCAGTCTCATGCTTCTTCCCCAACTAATACTCAGTTGCCTTCTCAATCCATTTCTTCAGATTCTGTTCAACCTATTCCCCCAAATCCTATTCAAGCTCCCATTCCTCAACCCATAAGAGTCTCCTCTAGACTCAAAACTCCTTCAGTTAGACTCAAAGATTATTGTCTCACTCAACCAAAATCTGTTGCCCTTTCTTCCGTTTCTAAATATCCTATTTCCAAATACATTTCATATGATAATTGCTCTCCATCTCAGTCCCATTTCATTAATTCTATCACTCAATCTGTGGAACCATCTTATTATATTCAAGCTAATAAAGATGAGAATTGGAGAATTGCTATGAATAAAGAGATTCAAGCTTTAGAATCAAATCATACATGGGACATTGTTCATCTTCCTATTGGAAAATCTGCTGTTGGGTGTAAATGGGTTTTCAAGATCAAATATCATGCTAATGGTACTATTGAAAGATATAAAGATCGACTTGTGGCCAAGGGCTATACCCAATCTGAAGGCATAGATTATCATGAAACCTTTTCCCCAGTTGCCAAAATTGTTAACATTCGATGTGTCCTTGCCATAGCTAGTTCTAAAAACTGGTTTGTTCATCAATTGGATGTGAACAATGCTTTCTTGCATGGGGATCTCAATGAAGAAGTTTACATGACCATTCCTCCTGGTTATCCAAAATCTGTTTCTCCTAATATGGTTTGCAAATTGAACAAGTCCATTTACGGTTTAAAGCAAGCCTCAAGACAATGGTTTGCTAAATTAACCACTGCCTTACTCAGTCTTGGTTATGTTCAAAGCTGTGCAGATTACTCTATGTTTACCCTCAAGACTAACAAAGCTTTTACAGTGATCTTAGTCTATGTAGATGACATAGTTTTAGCAGGCACTTGTCTTATCACCATTTCTACCTTGAAGAAGTTCTTGGATGATCAATTTAGTATCAAAGATCTTGGTGAAATCAAATATTACCTTGGTATTGAAATACTCAGAAATTCTAGTGGCTTCCATATCAATCAAAGAAAGTATGCCTTGGATTTACTAGCTACTGCTGGTCTGACAGAGGCAAAACCCCTTACCATACCTCTAGATCCTACTTCTAAACTTCGCAGCACAGAGGGTGATCTTCTTGATGATCCATCTCATTATAGAATTCTTGTTGGCAAGCTTTTATATCTCACCATTACCAGGCCAGATCTTGCTTTTGCTGTGCAAATGTTGAGCCAGTTTGTTCAAAGTCCAAGGGTTCCTCACTTACAAGCTGTTCATAGAGTGCTTCGTTATGTTAAAGCATCTCCTGGGCAAGGGTTGCACTTTCCTTCCTCAAATTCACTTACTTTGCAAGGTTATTGTGATAGTGATTGGGGTAGTTCTCCTGATGATAGGAAATCAGTCTCTGGTTTTTGTTTATTTCTTGGTTCTGCTCTTGTCTCTTGGCATGCTAAAAAGCAGAGTGTTATAGCTCGTTCTTCTGCAGAATCAGAATACAGATCCTTGGCTACCACTTGTTGTGAGGTCCTTTGGCTCCACAGTCTTCTCAAAGATCTGCAGGTTTATGTTCCTTTACCTATCACATTATTTTGTGATAGTTCTGCTGCTATCTCTATCGCCTCTAATCCTGTCTACCATGCTCGTACCAAGCACATAGAACTTGATTGTCATTTTGTGCGTGATCATGTACAAAAGGGTTTGATTTTGCCTACTTTTGTTTCATCCCACAACCAGGTTGCTGACATTTTTACCAAGTCTCTTGCCAAAAGATTACACTGGTCCTTTTTACACAAGTTAAGGGTTTTATCCCCTTTCAACCCTTCAACTTGTGGGTGGGGGGGGGGGGTAATGAGAGTGAACAATCTAATCAGGTCAACTCTTGTCACACTCTCAAGGTCAACAATAAATCTGAGTTGCACCATGAGGTACTGCAATACAAAGCTGCCACAAATCTATTCACAAGTGAACTATGGAGTTAAATTATATCAAGGGTCTTATTGTAAATACAAGAGTCTTATTGTAAATACAAGGGTCTTATTGTAAATACAAGTACAATGCAGTTAGAGTAGTGGTTAGGCAGTTAGAGGTTGTTACAACAGAATTAGTGGTTACTTAGATATAAGTAGTTGATTACATCTTCTTTGTAAGTAATTCATTTTACTCTCTAATCAATACACAGAAAGCTTTGGCTCCATTCCTCTTTCTCTCTCTTCTTTTCTCTCTCTTCATCGCACAAATGTCAAACCCTAATTTGGATTTCGAGATGCTCTGATACCATCTCGAAATCCAAATTAGGGTTTGACATTTGTGCGATGAAGAGAGAGAAAAGAAGAGAGAGAAAGAGGAATGGAGCCAAAGCTTTCTGTGTATTGATTAGAGAGTAAAATGAATTACTTACAAAGAAGATGTAATCAACTACTTATATCTAAGTAACCACTAATTCTGTTGTAACAACCTCTAACTGCCTAACCACTACTCTAACTGCATTGTACTTGTATTTACAATAAGACCCTTGTATTTACAATAAGACTCTTGTATTTACAATAAGACCCTTGATATAATTTAACTCCATAGGTCACTTGTGAATAGATTTGTGGCAGCTTTGTATTGCAGTACCTCATGGTGCAACTCAGATTTATTGTTGACCTTGAGAGTGTGACAAGAGTTGACCTGATTAGATTGTTCACTCTCATTAAGTTTGCCATTTGTTTGAGCTCTTTCTCCGGTTCAAATGGGGTCGTGTTCTTTGGGGACGGACCGTATAAATTCCTTCTAAATACTGAAATAGATTCGAAGTCTCTAATTTATACACCACTTCTCATAAATCCAGTCAGTACAGCATCAGCTTACAGTCAAGGCGACGCATCCACCGAATACTTCATCGGGGTAAAATCTATAAAGATCAACGAAAATGTCGTCCCGGTAAATAAGACATTTCTTTCAATTGACAGAGAAGGTTACGGTGGTACCAAGATAAGCACTGTGAACCCATACACTGTCTTGGAAACTTCAATTTACAAGGCCATTGTTAAGGCCTTCATCAACTCTCTTTCTGGGGTCCCTAGAGTGGCGACAGTGGCTCCTTTTGGAGCATGTTACAACCAAAAGAGCCTCGGGAGCACACGCGTGGGGCCCGCTGTTCCACAAATAGATCTGGTGTTGCAAAGTGAGAGTGTCTACTGGAGGATTTTTGGTGCGAATTCAATGGTGCAGGTGAGTAACGATGTTATATGTCTTGGGTTTGTGGATGGAGGGGTGAACGCTCGGACTTCAATCGTGATCGGAGCGCACCAAATTGAGGATAATCTTCTGCAGTTTGATCTAGCAACATCAAAACTTGGATTCAGCTCTTCACTCCTGTTCCGGCAGACAACATGTGGAAATTTCAATCTCACTTCAAAGGCTTAAAGAGACGCAATAGATTAACCTTACAGTACCCGTGTTTCTATTTAAATTACAATGTTTAATTACTCCCTTTTTCTCGGAATAAATGTCACAATTGAAGAGTCAATGTTTTTAAATTTTAGTTGTGTTTCCTTGATTGCCTCAATCTATTCAAATTAGTAGAGTGACTCCTCATATTCAATTGCAATGCTTTCATATCCTATTTTTAGTAAAGGCAACATTTATTTTAAAAAATGGAAAGTATGACATTTAGCCATGCATAAAAATGGTAGATGGTCACTTGTGCCTCGGCTTCCCACTATGAATGTAGTAGGTAGCAAATGGATCTACAAAGTCAAACGACGGGCAGATGAGACTATTGATCGTCACAAGGCCAGACTTGTTGCACAGGGCTTCACGCAACAAGAGGGCGTTGGTTACGATGAGACATTCAGTCTAGTCGTGAAACCACCGACCATCCGTACCTTATTATCTATTGCTCACTCACGCGGTTGGCCATTACAACAGCTAGATGTACGGAATGCTTTCCTAAATGGCATCTTACATGAGGAGGTTTATATGGCCCAACCCCTGGGCTTGTTCACCCGGATCTCCCTAACCATGTGTGTAGGCTTCATCGTTCCATTTACGGGTTGAAGCAGTCACCTAGGGCATGGTTTCAGCGGCTTCATGAGTTTCTTTTATCTCTGGGATTTTTTAATAGTCGCGCCGATAGTTCTCTTTTCATTCGACATTCAGGATCTTCTCTAGTAGCCATCCTTGTTTATGTTGATGACTTTATAATTACAGGCTCTTCTAGTTCAGAAGTCAATATTGTCATTGATAGCATATGTGCCAAGTTTGAAAGCCGTCGTCTCAGTCCTCTTGGTTTCTTTCTCGGTATAGAAACTAATCGTTCCGACAGGTCTCTTCTTCTCAGTCAAGCACGGTATGCTTCTGATTTGCTACGTAAGTTCAAAATGGAAGGTTGCAAATTAGCTCCCACTCCGTTGGTTCCGGGTACTCATCTCTCTTCTAAGGACGGTGACCCACTCCCCGTTCCCACAACTTATCGCAGCATGGTGGGTGGTCTTCAGTACCTCACACTCACCCGTCCTGATATCTCATTTGCCGTCAATCAAGTCTAAGCTTGAATTTGAAAATATTTTTAACTCTTTGAAAGATGAATATTTAATTCAAGTTTTTGACCATAAGAGATTTTCTAACTTGAAGAAGTCTCTTGTTCCATGTCTTGTTTAATCCCCTTGGATCATCCTTGTTGTTGTACATTATTTTTTATTTTTTAAAAAAATATTTAAAAAAAGAAGGTTTTTTTTTTCCAGTTTTATTTAAGCTATTATGCGGCACATTCTGACCATTTTGTTTCGGTAGGTTATACTTGGTCAACATGTTTGTCAAATCCTCTTTGTACTCAAAAGTGATAAAGTCACTAATTTTTGTGATAAAATAAAAGGCATTGACATTTTCAGAATTGTTGAATAGGTACAAGATGGATTTGGGCTTCGATATGGAGTTGAATGATCTTCGTCTTCAAAAATTCTCTCCAACTTTAGATCCATTATCCTATAACACTTCACCATTTTTAATTCCTTTATTCTTCCAATCCTAAGAAACATTAATTCTCATCAAACAACGCATCTCGACTAATTAATTCTTTCTTGTCTTTCAAGGTTCAAACTCGATACCCTTTTGATATGGTTCTGTATTTATTAAAGACACTTTTCACTATATTCATCCATCCTCCTTCTCATTTCATTCAAAACATGAGAGTAGAAAATGCACCCACAACACCTTTATGCTCTAAATTCAATACTCATTTACCAAGGTACTATATTAAGTATAGATGCACTTTTCAATTGGTTCATCCACTTTCCTTCTTCTTTCTTTCAAAAATTGAGATTACCGAATGCACTCAAACACCTTAAAGTGCCTCAGCGTTTGCTTCCTTCTAGTTTATGCTTCTAGTGATGTTTAGTTGTATTAGACCATTGCGGGGATGACACAATATATGGAACAATTAACATTAACTCTTTCCACCACAATAAATTCCTAAGAACAAGCCTAAAATTACTTAAGTTCTTCGACGACATGACTTAAACCTAAGAAATAATAGTTTATCAATAATCAGACATGACTTAAAACAAAAGAGAGTATTTATAGTCCAAACAATCCCAAACCCTAAAGGAATACTAAAAACAAATAATTACTAAAACGTTGTTAACTAATGACAAAACTCTTGAGGCCCAAACACTAACTAAACGTTGTTTTTGTGCCTTGAAACGTTGACATCCCAGGGAAATCACCTAGAAGTTTAGGAGATCTCTTCCACACGGTCATTTTGGTTCGTGTACGTTTCGTAACTCATTTGGATGCAAAAGTTTCTCATTTCCTCCACTATTTGATTGTTCTGATCAATTACTTGATTTTGTTGCGGTGTATATCGAACATTGAACTACCTATCAATTCATTCATTCTCACAAAATATTCGAACTTTTTATTTGATAATCCTTGACTCTTATTTTTTTAAGAAAAATAATAAGATGCTTTGTTTTCAACAAGATCTTCAACTTCTTAAAAATGTAAAACGCCTCTCATTGTTTCTTCATTAAATGAATCCAAGTCATGCAAGCATAGTCATCAATGCTGGCATAAAGTACCTATTATTGTCATAAGTTTCATTCTCTATAGGACCACACACATTGGTATAGATCAGTTCTGGATTCTCCTTGCACGCTAACCACTATCCTTTAGAAAAGACACGCGAAGATGCTTCCCAAGTTCACATCCTTCACGATCTATGAAACTCATCGATGCTCACAAGGCCTTGAATTCTATTGAAGTAAGTTGAGATTAAAAAAACTCTTGCACCTGAGTCTCTTACGGCACATCTACGAATCTTTAAGAATGTGAGTTTTTGAAGCTACACTTGCACCATATTGATGACAAGCTGATAGTTCCAGTTTCTTTACATTTTGCACAAGCAACCAATAAATCTTTCAACAAGTATCCTTGATATTCATGTTAGAGTAGAGATCTTCTAAGGAACAAAGAGGAGGACAAGCTGGCGGACATACCGAGCGGGCGCCTGGTATAGACCAGGCGGGCGCCCTTTTGGGCAGAAGGTTTTGGTTCCTGGCGGATTAAATCAGGCGGGCGCTTGGGGTAACCCAAGCGGGCGCTCGGTGCCCCGATGGGAATTCGGGAAATAGCAGTTTTGACGGGATTTCTCTTATGTTTAGGTTTAGGTCTCATTCTAGGTTTGCTATATAAATAAAGTTCCGCCCCATAACTCATTGTAACTTCCTACAAACATATTATAGGGCAAGATCCTGGCTTGGTAGTGCCCCCAGACGTAGTCAAACATATTGACGAACTGGGTTAACAATTTCTGTGTCTTTTCTTGTGCTTGTTTGTGGTGCCATTATTTTCTTGGGATATTGCTTGGGTATTGGAGGGTCAATTCCACAACAAATGGTATCTAGAGCTCTAGTTTATCGTTCCGGGTTATAGAGCGATTATGGTTTGTTCAAGCAATCAAGAATGGGCAAGGATAAACAAGCGGTGGAGAAATTTGATGGTTCTGACTACGGGTTTTGGTGGATGCAAATAGAGGATCTCTTGTACAACAAAGATCTCTATAAGCCTCTAAAGGGAGTCAAGCCAGAAGGAGAAAAGCAGGAAGATTGGGATCTCATGGATCGGAAATCCCTAGGGGTGGTTAGATCTACTTTGTCAAAGTGGACCGCGAAGACTACCAAGACGGCAAAAACCATAAAGGAGCTATTGGATTATCTTACTGAGAGATTTGAAACTCCATCTGCTACGAACAAGGTTGATTTGATACGCAAGATGGGTAGTCTCAAGATGCAAGAGGGAGTATCCTTATCTAAACACATCGATGAGTTTATGGATGTTATAGACTCATTGACTGCGTTGGATATTACGTTTGATGATGAGGTTCATGCGTGTTTGTTGTTAGCGACTTTACCAGGAAGTTGGAGCGGAACGTTGACAACGATCAATGCTTCAGCGGGTAAGAACAAATTGAAGTATGATGATGTTAAAGACTTTCTGTTGGGCGAGGAAAATCGTTTGAAGAAATTGGGGACATCGTCTACTTCGGGATCGGCCTTAGCTACTACTAGCAGGGGAAGGCCGGGTACTAGCAATAAAGAGAGAACTAAATCAAGTGAAAATGTAGTGGGTGGTAAGGGCAAGGCCGTGGAGATCAGAGACAAACCAAGGGTCGCGAAAGGATCGGTTCAATGATATCATTGTAAGGAGTTAGGACACTACAAGAAGGATTGTCCCATGCGAAGGGATAAATCGGTGAATGTGATAATCGAAGGTGAAGATGTACTGGTTCTGAGTGTTAGTAGTGCGCTAGAATCATGGGTTCTGGATTCGGGGGCATTATTCCACTCATGCGGGCATGCAAAGGAGATGGAAAATTATACTTCCGGTGATTTCGGTAATGTCTATCTGGCGGATCATTGTTGCTACTTCAAGAACACAGACAACGGGTACATAATCTTTCTGTTATATGTGGATGATATGCTAATAGCGGGCTCTAGCAGTAGAGAGGTAAACAGATTGAAGGCTAAGTTGTCAGAACGGTTCGAGATGAAGGATTTGGGGGAGGCCAGAAAAATCTTGGGCATGCGGATTGACCGGGATAGGGAGTCGGGTAAGTTGGTTCTTTCACGAGCAGAATACGTTGAGAAAGTCTTGGCAAGATTTTGCATGGAAGAGGCAAAGCCAACAGGGACACCATTGGGTATGCACTTCAAGCTATCCGAGAAGGACTCACCTAAGGGCAAGGAGGAGTGTGACAAGATGGAGAGGACTCCATATGCTTCGGCAGTGGGGAGTCTAATGTATGCAATGGTGTGTACAAGGCCGGACATTAAACATGCGGTGGGAGTAGTCAGCCGGTACATGGGCAATCCAGGGAAGCAACATTGGGAAGCGGTTAAATGGATCCTGCATTACTTAAAGGGTACTGCTGGGAAGGCTCTATGTTTCTCAAGCAAGGAGGTCGTGTTAGCGGGTTATATTGATGCGGATTTGGCATCAAGCGATCTAGACAAGAGGAGAAGTACTACAGGTTATGTTTTCACATTGGGTGGTACGTCTATCTCCTGGGCTTCTAAATTGCAGAAGATCGTGGCTCAGTCGACTGCGGAAGCAGAATATGTGGCAGTGACAGAGGCAAGCAAAGAGATGGTATGGTTGCAGAACTTCTTGGGTGAACTTGGGAAGACGCGAAGTGGTAATGCTCTCTACAGTGACAGTCAGAGTGCAATTCATTTGGCTAAGAATCCGGTGTTTCATTCTAGGACGAAGCACATTAAGCTGAGGTTTCACTATATCAGGCATCTCTTGGAAAGGAAGATCTTAAGGCTGGAGAAGATATTGGGATCGGAGAACCCAGCTGACATGTTAACTAAGGTGGTAAACCTTGATAAATTGAAGCTATGTATAGCTTCAATGGGGCTTGGACAATAGAAGAGGAGGATGGCACTACCATGATCGAGGTGAGCACTAGGACGATACCAATGATGAGTTGAAGACGGATACGGGGTTTGTATATGCGGTTGATCTCTAGGTGGGAGATTTTTAGAGTAGAGATCTTCTAAGGAACAAAGAGGAGGACAAGCTGGCGGACATACCGAGCGGGCGCCTGGTTGTTAGTACCCGACCTGAAAATGAGTTTATTAGGACTTTCCCAAAAATACAAGGACTTTATAGGAATTAGAAACCTTGCAAAGACTTGTCCCGGATTTCCGAAATACCTCATTTATGACAAAATCTATCAAAATAGGTAATAAATGGTTTCCTTAAAACCATGCAGAAACCCTAGCTTGAAAATCACGTCAGCCTGCATCCTTGGCCACGTGGCCAACCTTGTCACCGGCTTAAGTCATGGCCAGGCGGCCAACTTTGCTCCGGATGATCTCAGCCGTCAGATCTTCCCCTCAGTTTACTATATAAACCAATCCCATGCTATTGGTTTAAGGGGTCCGATTTTGAGAGCTCTAAGTCCGAATTTTGGAGTTCTTAAACACAATTTTCTCCCTAATCAAGTATTTAAACACTCAAGGAGATCAAGGTTTATTTCTTGCCAACATAGGTAAGTTTTCTAACCTTTTCTTCATGTTCTTGCATCATTTTTAATGTAGATCTTTTATATTCATGTTCTTACATGTTTATTCATAGTTTCTTCATATTCTTTGCATGTTCATTCATATGTTCATAATATGTTCTTCATATGTTCTTCGTGTTCATAGATTAAAACCTTATTTATGCTATATTTAGGGATACGATCTTCATAATTACATGTTATTTCATAGCCGATGATGATCTAGGGTTCATCAACCCGAGGATGATCTAGGAACTACTTCTAAACCCTAATCTTTAGGTAATTCCCCCCTCATTATGCATGATCCCGATTCTTCTGCCTATTCTAATTCTCTGCGAACTACGCTGACCTGAGCTTCTCACATTGAGAGGAACGTAGGCAATCTTCGGATCCGGCCTAAATCACTAACACACTACTAACACATTCATCATGATAGAAAGACCGATCAATTCGGGCAATAGGAGTGATAACGTTCAATATTCTTCTCTTGTTGTAATTTGACCCCCGAACCCATTAAAAATGCTTTTTTCAATGTTTTGGCTATAATTAAAACGGCGTGGCGACTCTCATAATTTTAATGTCGTTAAGAATATTCCCTTTAATAATAAAAATAATCACAAGATACTTCACATGCGTCGCTTCATCGGAAAGGGGTATTCACAGTGGCGACTCTGCTGGGGACTGCTTTGAAACTTTTTCAAACTTAGTGGGTCTAAATTTCGTCACATCATGATGCTTGCCATGTTTACACATGCACACACCTGCCATGCTTACACATGCACACACCTGCCATGCTTACACATGCACACACCTGCCATGTTTGCACATGCACACTTTCCATGTTTTCACATGCACACACCTGCCATGTTTGCACATGCACACTTGCCATGTTTTCACGTGCCCCCTACAGTTAAGCCATGTTTACACATGCACCCGCACACTCCGCCATGTTAATACTTGTACCTTGTACCTTGTACCATGTACCCTTGTTATCTTCGCTTTAGTATTAGGGTCAAACAAAACTCTGCTATGCTCCCTTGTACATTATTCTCTCTCTCTCTCTCCCTCTCTCATGCATTGCATCGCATCATCCTAACATTAAAAACTTCTCTCTTTTCTCCCTAAAAAGAATTAGTTTCTTGCCTCACACTACCACTAGTCCGTGTCAGCACTGCACAGGTCCCCATTACCCGGAGTATTCGATGTGCAGGAATTTGTGCGCTACTGTCGCACTCTTTTCGAGTCACTCGTCTATTTCACTCACCGTATATGGTGGGAACCTTTTACCTAACCCGTGTCAACCCACACTAGTATAGGTAACACACCTAGGTTTTGACTGGTTGGTTTGGCTAGCTTTTTCTTAATAGTCAATTAACGTGCTGTCTATGTCGAGTCATCCCCAAGTCAATGATGAATCGAGATCTTTGAGAGAAAGTGCACAAAAAATTGATTTCCCTACAAGGGACGTGCCATGGTGAGATGAGTGTTTGTTGTCAAGATCTCCGCTCATCGTTAACTTGCGTAGGATGTAACATAGACATCACGTTAAATGCCTTTAAGGAAGGGTTAGTCGTAGGATCTGATGGTTGGTGGAAGCCGCTTGCCCTATAGGACCCTCGCCCAAATTGTCCGTTTGGGGGTGTGCAATGCAGGTGAAAAACGAGGGGTCTATAGACGTAGTGATGGCCTCCACTAATCGTAGTCTTCTGACTAGTTACGAAAAAAGGGTACCCCTTCCAACCAATTAGGATGTAAATAATGTATGTTTTTGTAAATTAAAATATACTTTGCATGAGCCTTCCCCCTCTCCTAAAAGCTTCATTGCCCTTCAACCTTTCAGCAAAGCAAGTTTGGGTCCGTTCGGGTGGTCGACTACAACGTGAAGCTTATACTCCGTCCACGTTCTCAGTCTCGTCATCAGCAATGTCAACTCCCAGTTCAGCTTCAGCCTCTGCTCCTCCCACTGGTGCCGCCGAGCTCAACACTGAGGCCACTCTCAATGGTATTCCCTCAAGCCTCCAGAACTTCCTCACCGGTCTCGAAGCCAAGATCAAGAATCTCGAAGAAGGCAACAAGGTGTTGGAAGACCAGAACCAACAGTTGAAGGGTCACATTCAACAAAAGGGAACTAAACTGGTGCCCGATGGTGAGAATTTCATTTATGTCGAGGATGAAGAGGTCAATACCAACTGTCCTTCCAACACCAATGCCACAACCTTCCCATTCCCAAGCTACCGCAATGTTCCACCTCCTTCTCTCTACACCCAACAAGGTTTCACTACCATGAGCAAAAACAAGGCTGTCTATGATCCTTCCCCTGAATTGCTTGGAGGCTACCTCTCTGCTAGCAAACTACCCGCACCCTCGTTGCCTTTGAGTATTGGGATGGCCGCTGCTACTACTTCCACTACTCCTCCCTTCATTCTATCAGAATCTATCCCCGACATCTCCAATCACCCTGTGGTCACGGCCATGCAAGAGCAAATGCGCAAGTTGATCGAGACCGTGGATAAGCAAAGTGCACCGACTACCAAGACAATCAACCCTAACCAAGTGGGGGCTCTCCCCAAGGATTTCAAGATGCCTAAAGTGGCAATGTTTCATGGTGACTCATGTCCTAAGACTCATTTGGATAGTTATGTGTTGGCCATGAGGGCTCGTGACTACACCAACGAACAAATGGCTCACGTATTCCATAGCACTTTGGATGGTATTGCTCTGCGTTGGTTCTTGGGGCTAGAACCAAGCGAGAGGCAAACGTGGGATCAAATCAGTGCCATTTTCTGTAAGAAGTATCAAGCTAACTTGGATTGGCATGTGAATCGAACCGACCTTGAGAACACTATGAAAAAGCCCGGCGAGGCTATTTATGATTTTTACAAGAGGTGGAATCATCGGTTGTGCGAGGTCCAATACCCACCAAAAGCAAAGGAACAGAAGCAGATTTTCTACAAGTGCTTGCTACCGGAGATGAAAGCAGCTATTGGTAATGGTTACTTCCCTGATTTGCGGGAAATGGTTGACGCCGGAGTAAGGTATGAAGCAGGGTTCACTGGGATTGTGCCGCCAAAGGAAAGTCCAAAGACCAACAACAACAACTCCTTCCGCTACAAAGCTCCTACTGCGCCTGCGCCTCCTAGGAGTGGAAAGGAGGCCGTCGGCCAAGTGAATATGGTCCAGAAAGAGGTCCCGCTAGATGTCCAAGCCGTAACAAGGAATGGGGCTCCACAACAGAGAGAGCATTTTGATGATTTTGGTATGCCCATGGGGAAGGTCTTTGACGTGTTAGTCAAGAGAGGTCTTATCAAGCCTTTAGAGAATTACCAACCCGCCTACCCTAGAACCGATTTGGACGCCTCCAAGTTCTGCAAGTATCACAAGCACATCGGGCACACAACGGATAGTTGTATCCAACTGAAACGCGTAGTTCAAGGGTTGATCAATGACAAGAAGATTGAGAAGCCGAAGGGTCCTAATGTGGTGAATAACCCTCTTCCTAACAATGGGGATGGGGTGAATATGGTGCAAACATGCGAGATCAGTATCCTAGAGCTCATGGATGCCTTTGACAAGATAGGGCTCACGATGGTGGATATCTTCATGGCATTAGTGACGTTAGAAATTCTCGAACCATTAGAAGGACATCTCCCCCGTCTTGGTTGCGATTTATCAAAGTTTTGCCACTACCACAAGTGCACCGGTCACACTACCGAAGAATGCTTTGAACTCAAGAAAGCCGTGCAAGAGCTCATCCACAAGGGAGTTGTCGAAGACCCTAGAGATTATGTAGCTAGCAATGTACTCATGGTAGAACTTAGTAAGATCACTGATCCGGCCGAGCCTGTTGTGGCGGACTGTGATAAGATGGGTTGTATTTCAAAGATTGGTAATAAAGAACCTTCTTGCTACTTGTTGTCTTTAGAAGAACTAGTTAGTGAAGTCGAATATCTAGAGGAAGAGAGTCCCAAACCCTCTCAACCTCTTTCTTGGGCCGAAATCTTCGAGGAGGCCGAAAAGACCGAAGTTTCGCCCCCTTGTCCTGACACGCCATTGTCTTTGGAGGAGCTACGTGCAGAAGTTTGTCTCCTTACGAGATCCGGTCAAGTGTACCAATCCGACCCAAAGGGTGCAAAGAAAGTCTTTGGGAAGGAACCCGAGCAAGCCGACCTAGACAAAGAAGACCCTATCCTCACTCAACTCAAACAAACCCAAGCCCACATCTCACTCTGGTCACTACTCACCTCCTCCCTAGCCCATCGCCTCATGCTCGAGCAAAACCTCGCCACCACCATGGTACCATCCACTATTACCCCGGAAGACGTCACCCACATGATTGGTAATATCCACTATGGAAACATCATCACTTTCTCGGAGCTAGACAAGCCAGTGTTCGTAGTTGATCATAATGAGCCTTTATACATCACTGTCGAGGTAAATGGCATGAAAATTCCCCGTGTATTCATTGATAATGGTTCTGCTATTAATATCCTGCCTTCAAGGATGATGGATGTGGTTGGCGTTCATGGTGTTGATTTACGCCCATCCAAACAAACCATCAAAGCTTATGACTCTACATGCCGTTCCGTGATAGGCGAAGCCACCTTGCCCATTACCATCGGAACAAAGATCCTACCAACTGACTTCCACGTCATAGACATCCCCGCAACCTTCTCACTCCTCCTTGGCCGGCCATGGTTACATCAGTCGGGCGATGTCCCATCTTCCCTGCACCAGTGTGTGAAGTTTCAATCTGGTAATGAAGTGACAATCATCTACAGTGATCTCGTAACTGCCCAAGGGACGGACACCAAGGGCGTTCCTGTCTTACAGATTTAGCATGGGGAAGAGAGCAGACCCTTCAACGGTTTTGAAATAGTGGCCCAGGCACAGATCTGCACCATCGACCTCACCAAAACAACGGATAAAGTGGCACCTGTTGTCAAGATACTGCGTAATATGGGCTTCATACCGGGGCTGGGGCTAGGTAAGAACTTGCAAGGCCCCACAGAATTGGTTGAAGAGGTTGATCATCGAGGGTTGTTCGGTCTAAGATACACCCTTACTCCTGAAGACAAGATGGAGCAACAAAGGATAGAATTGCTTAAAAAGATGAAGCTTCCCTACAAAAAGCCTGAAATGCGGCCATACCGCCTGTCCCTGAATAGCTACTTTGTCAGGGAAGGCGAGGAGTTTTCGTGTTTTGAGTTCGCAGAGCCATGGATTGACCACACCGGGAATTTGCAGAAAGGGTTCGAGATTTTCAGAGATGTGGAATTCGATCGGTCCAATATGAAGCTGACTTACATGGAATATGACAAAGCCACGGGCAGAGTTAGAACCATCAGGCATGAGTACTCCACCAAGGTCGCAGATGACTTGGCAGATCAACTTGAAGCCGCAACCCTTGACAAGCCAGCAATAGAAGCCGCAAAAACTCCGAGTTTGACTGAGACGTGGGACGGCCAATATCTGCTTCAACATCTGGGTAATCTGGTGCTGCACGAAGACATGGTTGCCGTCATTAGAGACGATTCTGAAGATAAGGTGACCCAAGGACATTGGTGGTACCCATGGGAGACAAGCTCAAGAATTGGTACATCATTGGGGGACCTATAGCTACTCCGAAATTTATGGTGGGAACACTGGGGCTTACTCCTTCTCCTGTCGCCACTCCTGCAGCATCTCCTGTCACTCACCCAAAATCCCCGTCCCCAGAGTCTAGTGTTTTACATTTTGAATTTGAGTCTTCCTCTAAGTCTGACGACCTTACGTCCGAAGACTATGATCTTGTTGCAAACGCTATTTTTCCTTTTGCCATGAATGAAACCCTCGACCTTTCCGAGTATCCCTCCATAGTCACTCTTTTAACTGATAAATTGGCTAATAATCAAACTAATGACATACACTTAGTTGATAATGATTCATTAGAAGAGGCAGACACAGACACATTAAATGATGAATACATTAAAGAAATTTCAGAACAGGTTATTAATAAAAAAGAATCTCGAGCCCAAGCTGCCGATGAGGTGTTAACGTGCGTGAATTTGGGAACCGAAGCCGAGCCTAAGGAAACGCAGATTGGAAGCTTCTTCAGCGGAGCCAAAAGGGAAGCACTGATTGAACTACTCAAAGAATATGTGGATGTGTTCGCATGGTCTTATAAGGACATGCCGGGGCTCGACAACTCGATCGTAGAGCACAGAATCCCGACAGCACCAGACGCTAAGACAGTCAAACAGAAGCTGCGCCGCATTAAGCCGGAATGGTCTTTGCAAGTGAAAGAAGAGATTGAGAGGCTACTCCGTGTGGATTTCATCAGGGCGATCGAGTATCTAACTTGGTTATCAAATCTAGTGACTGTCAAGAAATCTAACGGTAAAGTCAGAGTGTGTGGGGATTTTCGGAACCTCAACAAAGCTACGCCGAAGGATGACTTCCCCTTGCCAAATATCGACATGTTGGCGGACGCGACCGCCCATTATGAGGTTAAGTCGTTTGTTGATGGGTTTGCCGGCTATAACCAGATCGAGACAACCGAGGAGGACCAAGAAGCGACCCCCTCCACAACCTCATGGAGGACCATCAGTCGGCGAGTTCGAGCCGTGTTGAGAATGCAGTCTCCTCGAAACAAAGCCGAAAAGGAAGAACTCGTCAAGTTACTGCAACACCTCAACCATTTTACAACAGTGGGGGAACCGACACTCAGAGAAATAGAAAGGGCCCGCGACCAGGAATGGAGTTCGAGATGTGAGTTCGCATTATGCTGCCTCAAGGAGTACCTCGCGAATACCCCAATCCTGCACCCGGCACATGGGAATGAACTTCAGACCCCAACACCAACGACAGAATCGTGGCCCTCGCGCCAGGAAAAGGAAATCAGTGAAAAAATGCAAAGATTTTTGGAAAAATACCCCCTCTCAGTCCCTCGCTACACAAGAATAGGGACCCCTTTCGCAAAATTGTTCGACCAACTGAGACAAATGGGCAAGATGCAACCTCTAGGAGAACATTCACTCCTCACCGAATTACCACCCCTTCAACTATTTGAACCTACCAAAAGTTTCTCTTACCACCAAGACGAAGGTCATGACACCAACGACTGTGTCGCTCTACAAAGAAAAATCCAAGTCTTGATGGACGAGAACATGCTCACCGGCGTGAGAGGATTTTGGTTCTATAGAGAAAACGAAAACTTAGAACTCCTCGGTTGCTACGAAATCGAGCCTTATGTGAGGAACAGCCCAGAGATACTCTCGCACCTGACTGCAGAAATGATTCAAGACATCTCAAGAGAAATAGAGGATTTGAAGCAACGCGTCGACGCAATGACCAAAGCTCGAGGTGCACCACAAGACTAGACAGAATGGCAGATTTGGATGGCAGCCCGTCTAAGGAAACAGTCAACATCAGCAAGCTCAGACGCTACTATGACTAGACTCCCCTCCTACAAAAAAAAAAATAAAAAAAAATGTTTACTACACAAAAAGAAGCCCGATAGACCGAAAACCCGCAAAGGGCGGTCTATGCAAAATAAGGGTGCGTACAAAGCTCGCTAGATCGAAAACCCGCAAGGGCGGTCTAGGCAAAAGTTAGAGCATTCTCCCTTCTATCTTCCCTTTCTCTAAAATCATTCTAGTCCGACTGGAGTGAACTACGGTGACCTGAGCCCCTTAGTCCTATTTGTAAAAGGGGAACGTAGGCAGCCTTTCAAAAGGTGCGGTCTAAAAAACAAATAAACATCCAAATCCATGTCACAAAGCAATAAAGATAGAAGTTGTGTTTTCTGAAAGCAAAAACTTTTATTTCCATAGTCATTGCATGTTAACACTTATTTGATGAGTCTAAGCTTGACATACTTTTTGAATAAATAACCTATTCTGAAATTGAAACTAAAACAAAAGTAAACTAAATTAAAACAATGTGTTTGCAACGACTATGGAAGGGTCCTCGGAATTACTCTTTAGTGCCACTCGTGCCTTCGGTCTCTTTCTTCTTGCTTTGACCACGGCGAATCTTTTTCTTGTTAGGGTTCTCGCAAAGCCTCCTCTCAAATTCACTAACCCCTTTAGCTTTGACACTAGGAGTCTCCCCATCCTTTCTCTTCCTTGAAGTCCCCGCTTCATCTCCATTAGCCATGCTCTTGCTCCTCTTCCCCATGCTCTTGCTCCTCTTCCTCTCATAGGCCATCGCCTCCTTCATCCTCAATGAACAACTAGGAGCACAGGATGCCAAAATAGTGCCCCTTAGGGTCTCTAGAGTCTGCTCCGCTTGCCCAAGTCTCTCCATAAACCAATCCAAATACTCTCGTGATAGGTAGGTGTTGTTGGAGCGTGTGATGAGAGTCCTATGGCTAAAACCGGCCTCGCCCCACATTTGAGAAAGGAGAACCGAAGCGCTATCATCCAAATGAAGTATTCCAAAAGGAGAACGGGTCCTCTCCTCATCCCAAACCTCGGGGATGGTTTGCACTAGACCATATTGACGGAGTAATCTAGCGGGGTAGTAAAAAGTGGTCCCAGAAAGGGACGGAACTTTAATCATGTGCAGTCCTACTTGCTTCTCCCTCACAGAATTAATGTGCCAATGGGGCACCACCCACTTGATGTCATCGGTCACCATCTCCGCCAAGTACCTTTCCCAACCCTTGAGAGTCATGCCCTCGAATCTCTCCTCCATACCTCTAATACGGTGCATCCATGGGGCCACCGCCGAAGAAACCGCTGGCTTGTTCACTCGGAGCCTTTCTTGCAACCACATAGTCAAAAGCGGCATCCCACCATAAACCGCAAGATGAGGAATCCCACAAATGATCTCCCCAAGGAGGGCCGGTACAATGTCATGTCCCGAACGAGCCGCATTCACCATGGTCAAACATCCCCCACTAGCACATCCGACTTCGGAAGGGAAAAGAACAGAAGCAAATAAACACAAGGCAAGATGGTCCAAAGAACGGTCCGAGGTCACATCCGCGTGCATGAAGTGCCTTGGCATCCAAGAAAGGTCGACGTAGCCACCTCTAGCATACTTACCAATGTCATCTGCGGGCACACCAAAGGTTATCAACTTGTCATGCAAAGAAATAAGATCAAAGGGCAATGCAAGTGTACCTTTCCCTTCACAACCACAAAGCGCCTTAATGTCTTCATAAGTGGGTACCATCTCATTAAAAGAATAGTTGAAAACATGAAGAGTGTTGTTCCAAAACTTCCCACAAGCTTGCAAGAGGTTAGTGTTGGAGTTCATGTACAAGAATGACCAAAGACACTTGATCCCATAGCGCTTCTCAAACTTCCTACGACAAGGACCGGATATCTTGGAAACCCACTTCTCCAAAGATGTTATGAAAGCTCCTTTTTCAAGTCTAGAAAGCCTTGCATTGTGATCCATGGCAAAAGAAGAGCAAGTTGATGATTGGAACTTAAAATTGACCAAAAGAGCTGCTGTTACGAAGTTGAATAGGACACAAACTCCCATTAAATACTACACAACCTCCGATTCTTGCCAGGAAAAGGAAAACCGGAGGCGGCACAGGACTTGGCCACGCGGCCACATATGCTCTTGGCCACGCGGCCGATGTTGTCCTTGGCCAGGCGGCCAACTTCGTCCTAGGCCACGCGGCCACTATTGCCCCATGCAGAAAATTCGAAGATTGATGCTCCCACTCCGCAATGGATCCACGCAAGCAACGTACCCTTCCCCATGGCTCATGCATTGTATAAAATTAGGCACATTGTAAAGTAATTAGTTTGTACAAATTGGTTATCACAAATCATTTTCATTTTAGTACATAAATACATTTGCATACATATTAAATATTTGTCCAGTACATATTTGCTTCTACTAACTAACAGTGTAGGAAATAAACATGGAAAGATGGGCCCCGCTTAATTAGAATCCTCCTCCGTGGTGTCTCCACGCCGCGCTAAAGCTTGAGAGCTACCGGCACCCGAACTCCGTCCCCGGACCGCTCGACCACCAGTGTGAGAAGAGCCCGCGCCATTCGGAGACTGTTCCCGACGCTGGGGTGACGCAATGTTGTCCCTCTGACAAGTACATGAATGGTACGCCTCCCTCAGTAAGCGCATCAACACGTTCTCCCGCCGGGCTGAACGGATATATGCCTCCCGAGTCACCTGAAAGGGAAACCAAGGCAATGATTATAATGCAGAAAGAAATAAGTGTGTACAAACATGACTAATATAAAGCACAAAGCCGTACCCCAGCGTCGGGCGGAGGAATGAATGTCTCCTCAACAAGATCTGCATCAGTCGGCTCCAAGCTCAACTCCACCTCCCGGCCGCCCCTCATCACTCTCACGCTACTCGAGCGAAGGGGCATGTCAACCAAAGGCCGACTCCGACCAACATACCGGGCCGAGCTTGATCCCTCTCCCGATAGTATCCTAGCCCGAACCTGAGGGCTGATCAACCGAGTCCGCACATAGCCGGGGTAGTCATCACTCCCCCTGTAATGCTCTGCCGGAGTAGGAGCCAAGAAAGTCACCATCCTCGCGGGACGGAGCATATCCCGAGGAGGGTCATAAGGAGCCCACGGTAACGCACCATCCCTGTGCTGACGAACCACCCTCTCTCCGAGATACATGGCCTCCCCGGTGAGACCCACAAGCAGAACCCTAGAAGCGGTCAACTCCACTACAAAGGGACCCACCGAAGCCTCATTGGCCGGACTCCATGGGTAAAATCTAACCCCGATAGGCTCAGACATCGCGAACACCCTCCTCAGATCAGCAGCATCCACCGTCTTCCTATCCCGATTTCTGCGGGGAGGAGCCCTGTTGCCCTTGCACCAGTACGACATGATGGGAACAACCTTGTTGGCACTCATCACCAACTAAAAAGGGGAGACACCGAAGATCTCGTACACCCAAGCCTGTGCATACAATGAAAGTGACATTTCAGACCAAAAGATAGAGCAAAAATCGCAACAATATGAAAAAGAAGGGTTTGTCAAGAGCATACCTCAAAGGCGAACTGAAACCCGTCTAAGGCCGACGAGCTAGACCTCGAGCAATGGTCCAATGCCTGGTAAATCTTAGCCAAACCGGCTCCACCCCAAGAAATCTCACCGACTTGGTCTAAGTCCACCAAAGCCCCTAGCAGTGAGTACCGGCAGACAGTAGCCCCACTGGGAAACAAGATCTCTGAAAAGCTATACCATAAAAATAACCGGACCAAGCAATCCAAATCATATTCCCCCCTACCGAAGGCCTCAATGGCCATCTCCATCAAACGGTTCACCTTCCCGGCCTCCACTCCATAACCCTTGACACCTCCTCCCAGATCAGTGTCAACTCCCAACAGAGCCTGCCTATAGTCCCGCCGCTCCGCCAAGCTCTCATCAAAAGGCAAAGGGGTAGCAGTAAACCTCAACCCCGTAATAGCCGCGAAATCCGTCGGCGTGATGGTAATCTCTCCCCAACTGAAGTGGAAGGTATGGGTGGTGTCCCACCAGAACTCCCTGCACACCTCTATCACCGCCGCCACCTTCAGGGTGCCCCCAACCATGCGGACACTGTCAAAGAATGGGCCAAACCCCATAGCCTCGATCCGAGCACGCAAACCGCCCGGTCCCTCCGGCAGGGACGCCCACAGTTTGCCCACAGTCACTGTGGACCCACGAGCCTTGATCCTCTGCAGGTAAACACAGCACAGGTATGTTACACTCCTAGCAATTTACATTTCTAGCAATCTACATTTCTAGCAAATTATGATTCTAGCAATATATATTTTGTACAAAAGTGCGAAAAATGTGAAAATGAGAGGAGCGAAAATTTGAAATTTACCTCTCGTGTCTCAGGAAGACCCATCGACCAGTGACGCTCCGAGTCGATGTAGAAATCATAGTCTTGATCAAATGTTGACCGAAGAAGGCCGTCGCGGAAGTTCCGAGTCGCCGCTCGTGGTCTCAAACCGCCCCGTGGAATCAACGGCGCCGCTTCAAAACCCGCTCCTGGGTCAACCCCTACATTTCCCTCGCCCTGAGCATCACCGTGCCCCTCTCATTGTTGCTCTTGTTGTGGAAGCATATATCCACCTTGGCCCAGAAAATCCCTGAATAACGCCTCATTGATCCAATCTGCCATAGCTTCGAGAAATATGTGAAATGAAGTCTTCAAAATTATCAAAATCTGAGCTTTCTCTCTCTAAAAACTCAATTTTCTCTCTCTAACTCGTCAACAATGGAGGAAGGAAGAAGAAGAAAGAAGAAAAGAAGGAGAAGAGGGAGGGTTTCTGGTGATGTGACCAAGGAGTCAGCCCGATGGCAACCTTGGCCACGCGGCCACTTATGCCCTCGCTATCCCAGCCGTCGGATCAGCGATCCGCGTGAAGGAGATCAGACCACTCAGCGTTCTTGGCCACGCGGCCACTATTGCCATTCAGTAACTTTGGCCACGCGGCCAACCTTGTCCTTTCAGATAAAATTCCATTTTTGCCCTTGATCTTTTCCCTTTAATTCATTTTAAGTGCCCTTAGCACTACTTTGACTGATATTCGTTACCTTTGGGTACGGAAAGCCTCTTAAAATTTCCATTCTTCACCGAATATTTACTTAGGATTCGTATGATTACAGAGACTTCGGCGCCTCTATGTCATATGCATCCTAGATCGATCGTGATTGGCAGAAGCCTCGGCGTTTCTGTTTGCGAGAGATCCAGCATCTATTATTAGGATTCGTATGGTTGTAGAGACTTCGGCGCCTCTATGACATACGCATCCTAGATCGATCGTGATTGGCAAAAACCTCGGCGTTTCTGTTTGCGAGAGATCCAACATCTATTATTAGGATTCGTATGGTTGTAGAGACTTCGGCGCCTCTATGTCATATGCATCCTAGATCGATCGTGATTGGCAGAAGCCTCGGCGTTTCTGTTTGCGAGAGATCCAGCATCTATTATTAGTATTCGTATGGTTGTAGAGACTTCGGCGCCTCTATGACATATGCATCCTAGATCGATCGCGATTGGCAGAAGCCTCGGCGTTTCTGTTCGCGGGAGATCCAGCATCTATTACTTTAGCGCAATCGGCAGGAACCCTGGCGATCCTGATTGCGTTTACCATTCCATCTTGGGATTATTTAGACAACGTAGTCTTTATTTTTCCCAAATAACTTCATTGCTTACGAATGTTCGTTCTTCATACAAGATAGTATCCGTAGGTTTATTATCCGCAGCAGAAGTTCGATGTCTCGTCTTTCCCCAATAGCTCTGAACTACGTTTGGCTTGATTCCCCCGCGGATACGTAGGTCGCCTGCCAAGGTTCAGCCGTTCCCTTACCTTTCATCTGTTTTAAAACTCATGTTTCAGACGGATCCTTCTTTTATCGTCGACCCAACATTGCCTTGAAAGAAGCGTCGCCGAGGGGCTACTGTTAGTACCCGACCTGAAAATGAGTTTATTAGGACTTTCCCAAAAATACAAGGACTTTATAGGAATTAGAAACCTTGCAAAGACTTGTCCCGGATTTCTGAAATACCTCATTTATGACAAAATCTATCAAAATAGGTAATAAATGGTTTCCTTAAAACCATGCAGAAACCCTAGCTTGAAAATCACGTCAGCCTGCATCCTTGGCCACGCGGCCACTCTTGTCACCGGCTTAAGTCATGGCCAGGCGGCCAACTTTGCTCCGGATGATCTCAGCCGTCAGATCTTCCCCTCAGTTTACTATATAAACCAATCCCATGCTATTGGTTTAAGGGGTCCGATTTTGAGAGCTCTAAGTCCGAATTTTGGAGTTCTTAAACACAATTTTCTCCCTAATCAAGTATTTAAACACTCAAGGAGATCAAGGTTTATTTCTTGCCAACATAGGTAAGTTTTCTAACCTTTTCTTCATGTTCTTGCATCATTTTTAATGTAGATCTTTTATATTCATGTTCTTACATGTTTATTCATAGTTTCTTCATATTCTTTGCATGTTCATTCATATGTTCATAATATGTTCTTCATATGTTCTTCGTGTTCATAGATTAAAACCTTATTTATGCTATATTTAGGGCTACGATCTTCATAATTACATGTTATTTCATAGCCGATGATGATCTAGGGTTCATCAACCCGAGGATGATCTAGGAACTACTTCTAAACCCTAATCTTTAGGTAATTCCCCCCTCATTATGCATGATCCCGATTCTTCTGCCTATTCTAATTCTCTGCGAACTACGCTGACCTGAGCTTCTCACATTGAGAGAAACGTAGGCAATCTTCGGATCCGGTCTAAATCACTAACACACTACTAACACATTCATCATGATATAAAGACCGATCAATTCGGGCAAAAGGAGTGATAACGTTCAATATTCTTCTCTTGTTGTAATTTGACCCCCGAACCCATTAAAAATGCTTTTTTCAATGTTTTGGCTATAATTAAAACGGCGTGGCGACTCTCATAATTTTAATGTCGTTAAGAATATTCCCTTTAATAATAAAAATAATCACAAGATACTTCCCATGCGTCGCTTCATCGGAAAGGGGTATTCACACTGGTATAGACCAGGCGGGCGCCCTTTTGGGCAGAAGGTTTTGGTTCCTGGCGGATTAAATCAGGCGGGCGCTTGGGGTAACCCAAGCGGGCGCTCGGTGCCCCGATGGGAATTCGGGAAATAGCAGTTTTGACGGGATTTATCTTATGTTTAGGTTTAGGTCTCATTCTAGGTTTTCTATATAAATAAAGTTCCTCCCCATAACTCATTGTAACTTCCTACAAACATATTATATTGCAAGATCCTGGCTTGGTAGTGCCCCCAGACATAGTCAAACATATTGACGAACTGGGTTAACAATTTCTGTCTCTTTTCTTGTGCTTGTTTGTGGTGCCATTATTTTCTTGGGATATTGCTTGGGTGTTGGAGGGTCAATTCCACAACAATTCATTTATCTATAAGCTCCCTACACTAACAAAATTTGGTCCAACTCTGGAACAAATAAACATCATGAATATACTTTGCTCCCTTCTTTATTTGCACACAAATTGTACCATTTCTTTGTGCCTTTGCTAAAACTTCATTTCCCATCGTCACTTTTGAGAATCTTTGGAGGTAGCCTAAACCAAAAAAAATTGAGTCCCGTCATATGATTTCTACAACAGTTGTCCACATATCACACATCATTTTTATTTTGTATATGATTGAACTTTGACAAGCATATCCCTTCACTTTATTTCTCCTTTAAAATATTACAACTTTGGGACATTTTTTTGATAACACTTTTTCTTGCCCTTAAACGACCAATCTTAGGTATCATGACCATTTTTTCTTCAAATATTACAACTTTGGGACATTTTTTTTGAATTCCTCCCCGATGATAATTTTGTCTGCCCCATCTATAGGAAAAATATACAAAATTGCCCCAGAACATAGTGAATGGATTCAGATACGCAATTAACAATGCTAACTGACACCCTTATCTCTATACTCACAAAATATGAGGGTATAATTTGCCACCGTTAACTTTTTGTCCAAAAATTGAAGAAGATGCTCATTAAGCTACTTAAATTAATAAATTACGTGGGAAAATGTTGCCAAATTGTGGAAGGACGTGAAACTATGTGGTTTTTTATGGATAAATGGGAGGCCAAATTTGAACTAAAACGACGTTGTTTTGGTCCTTGAAAGATTGTTCAATATTTACCGATACTTCCTATCACCCTCAAACCAACGCCAACACCAACACCAACACCAACTCCAACTCTATTCCATTAATTCATTGCACCATGTCTCCCCTTCACTTTTTCTTAAAGTAACCTGATATGCCATATAAATGTTTAATAAAAATGCAAATAACTTCACTTAACTTCAACAAGTCGTTTAAGTGTTAAAAGTACAATTAAAACTTAAATTCAACATATCATTTAAGAGTTGAAAGTACAACTAATTTCATTGCCCTTGTTTTCCATTTAGGGTTAATTGCAATTTTGGGCCTAAAGTCAAGGGGGAAAAGGGGGCCCGATATTTTTTTTGGCCAAATCAGGGCTTGAAATGCAAATTTTTGGCCAGTTAAGGGATTTTTGACGATTTTCGTTAGAAAAGTCAGTTAACTATCATGTGCATGGCACGTGATCGACTAAATTGATGGATTTGTAATTGATATTAGATAGTAAGGGCTTTAGTGAAATTTCAGAAACTCATATAACTAAAACCAATATGTTAAGGGATCAAAATATAAATATATATCCCTTAATCTTCAACATTCTACACAGCCACCCACCACCACCACCCAAAACAAGTACCACCATGCCGCCATCTTGCCATCGCCACCACCACCATCCTTCCACCATAAACAAATTAAACGCTTCACTTTTTTCCCAATCCAAGAAATAAAATCAATGAAGTAATTTTAAAGTAATACCAAATAACAATACACCCAATAATTAAATAGCAACATAAAAAAGATTCAAGATTAAAGAATAGGGTTTCTGAATTTGGGAGTTTGGAAGGTGTTCTTCAACTCTAACTCCAAATCTAAACAAGATTTCGAATCCTAAAAGAGTTTCGTTCATCCAAATTTTGAACCTTAAAAGAGTTTTACAGAACCGAGTTGTATTGACCAATAATAGTGATGAAGCTGTCAACGATTTGCCTGGTCAGAATAGGAGTTGGAATATAGAAACGTCGCTGGCATGGGAGATAAGGCCCCATATTTTTAGAACAGATAGATTTAATAAAATTCTGACGTTATGGGCAACCGACGGAGGGAGGGCTGTCGAACGTGGCCAAGTGTGGGGGAAGGAAGGGTGGCCGGAGGTGAGGAGGGAAGGTAGAGAGAGAAAGTGGACAGAAGGAGTAAGTTGGGTATATGAGGAGTCGCTGGAAGAGGGAAGGGTTGCCGGTGTTTGGATAAATGGGTTCCCTGAGGTAAGAGAACACAAAATTTGGGAATGGGAATAGATTTGGGACTAAATCTGAGTAAAAATGCCAGACTGAATGAGTAATGTCTCGCCGGAAGTTTCTGACGCCGGAGGGGGAGGTGGTCGGAGAAGATGGAAGGGGGTGGTCGGTGGTTGGGAGGATGGCAACCGGAGGTTGTCAGAGGAGGCTGCCAGACGTTTGGGAGAAGAGAGAGAAAGTAGAGAGAAAGAAGGGACATGTTTAAAAGTTGGGAGGGTGGTGTAGAAAGGTAGGAGGGGATGCAGTTATAACATTTTAAAGTGGCCCAGATTAATGGTTAGAAAAAATATTTTATGGTACTAGGTCGTAAATAAAAAATGTCCTTGTCCTAAGACGTAGATTCGGTTTTACTCAAGGATAAGGACGTAATTTTCTCTAAATTTTAATAATTTTTTGTGAGATTTTATATATTCAATATAGTTATTATAAATTTAGTTTATTTCATAACTTTGAAATTTGTTTTATTAATTTTCTTTATATATTATATGATAATTAATTGTTTGATTAAAAAATGTCCTTACCATCTAATATCAATACAAATTTTATGCATTTGGTCGATCACGTGCCATACACATAGCATTTGACTGACTTTTCTAACGAAAATCGTTAAAAAACCCTTAACTTACCAAAAATTTACATTTTAAGTCCTGATTTGACAATATATATATCGGACCCCTTTTAGAAAACCCAACCCCCACTTGACTTCAAACCCAAAATTGCAATTAACCCTTCCATTTGTTGTCTTAGTACCACTAAATTATCAACACATTGTTTAATCAAAACCACCATGGCCCACAAAGGACGCGTTTCAGATATACCGACAATTATTTATCATATTCTTGTTGGGTTTCGATCAAACATGCGCAGCGGAATTTAGCATTTAAAATTTTGAAACCCAAAGCCATGGATCCGTTCATACGATTAAATCAAATACAACATAAGAATAAAGGAATAAACTAACCCTTGATGGCTATCAAATTTTCTCTTGGTCTTTGGTGGAGGTTTGAAGACTTGATCACGATCACAAAGCTTGAACACGAACTTTGAAGATGATGATTTTCACCCTCTAGCGGTATCCACACTTCGAACGAATATCAAAGCAGATTCTTTGATCTTGGTTGCTAGACCAAATTTTGAAACACTTTTTCACAATCAAAAGAACTATATGGAATTTATTTTGTGTATTATTTTGTTCCTCAACCAAGAATGTCTTGGAACAAAATAAACCCTCTCTCAAACTCTTTGAGACTCACAAAATCATTAGCCTAGAGTGCTGGCCGAATTTGGTCTTTTATACACAAGCATGACCTATTCCAAATAGGAAACTTGTGTCAAAATCCGTCCAAAATTCGTTTCCTAATCAAATTAGGAATCTGCCACCCGACAGTACTGTGCGGCCGCCCAAAACCCTCTGTGCGGCCGCACAACTATCTGAAGCAAACTGGTACAAAACTAAGATAATGTGCGGCCGCCCAGTCCATACTGTGCGGTCGCCCACTTCCCAGGATGTCCAGAATTTCCAAAATTCCAATGTAGTCCTTTTAAAGATTCGTTCTGTTGTGTGTGACCCTCTAGGATTATACTAAGTTGGCAATGGGCTCAAACATGATCCCATAAGATATGATTAGGTTCTAGCAAACCTTCATACCTACCCAAATAGTATAACTAGATACAAGTTCGCATTCCTCTTAGAATATGTCACAATCCCTTTGTCCACGATGTCATTGAACACAAGTCATGGTCAAACAGTCAACTTGTTTTGTTCAATACTTTCTCGATTCCGAATATGTTGATAATTCAAATGCTATTGATCCAATCAATCCATTTGAGTCCGGCCGAACATTTCATCAACATCATTCCTATGAGTGGCCCAAGCTTGACATCTCTCCGAGGAGGGACAAATCCATTTAGCTTATTATTCTTCCCTACGTGAATCCGATTATGCCAATCATACCCTTTATAACTACTCTGTTAAAAGTAGCGTTTGAATATGTCAAACATAATGTTCATCAAGTGGAAGACTATAATAACTTCATGTCTAAGGATTCAAATGACATAACTAATATGAGATATATGTATGACATAGACCATGACATAAATCTCATAAAGCGGGTCATGTCCAGTACCTTGTTCCAAACAAGTACCCATAAATCTAACATGATCATCCCATGATCATTTAGCCTTTATACTAGTACTTAACAAGTACTAGGGACGGAGATTATTATAAGTAAACATGAACAATAATAATAATCAAAACATCTCTTTATTGATATGAAATAAATGATAACAATTACAACGTTTATTAAACGTGCCTAGGGCACCACTACCAACAATCTCCAACTTGCCCTAGGCCCAATCTCCCATGTATCTAATACCCATGGACCTAACATGACCATCATGTTTAGCTTGTGGAAGTCCCTTTGTTAGCGGGTCCGCAACATTGTCATCAGTAGGTACTCTGCATATATTTACGTCTCCCCTATCAACGATCTCTCGAATGATATGAAAGCGCCTAAGTATGTGTTTGGATTTCTGATGTGCTCTTGGTTCCTTTGCTTGAGCAATAGCACCATTATTATCGCAATAAAGTTCTATTGGATTAGCAATACTAGGAACCACTTCAAGTTCAGTTATGAACTTCTTAATCCAAACAGCTTCCTTTGCAGCATCCGATGCAGCAATATACTCAGCTTCTGTTGTAGAATCAGCGGTTGTACTTTGCTTGGAACTCTTCCAGCTTACAGCTCCACCATTTAACATGAACACAAAACCCGATTGCGATCGGCTATCATCTTTGTCAGTTTGGAAGCTTGCATCCGTGTAAGCATTTACAACGAGATCATCTTCCATTCCTCCATAGACCAAAAACGAGTCTTTAGTTCTTCTCAAGTACTTAAGAATCGCTTTTACAGCTATCCAGTGATTTTCGCCAGGGTCGGATTGGTATCTACTTGTCATGCTCAAAGCATAAGATACATCCGGCCTAGTACAAATCATGGCATACATGATGGACCCAATTGCCGAAGCATATGGAACATCATTCATTTTCTCACGCTCATCTTTTGTCTTAGGACATTGAGTCTTGCTTAGAGAAACTCCATGTAACACGGGCAAGGTTCCTCTCTTAGAATTTTCCATACGGAATCTTCTAATGACCTTGTCAATGTATGTACTTTGGCTTAAACCAAGTAGCCTCCTTGATCTATCTCTATAGATCTTAATGCCAAGAATATATGCGGCTTCACCCATATCTTTCATTGCGAAGCACTTTCCTAACCAAGTCTTCACAGACTGAAGTGTAGGAATGTTGTTTCCAATGAGTAATATGTCATCCACGTATAAAATAAGGAATAGCACTATGCTCCCACTAATCTTCTTGTATACACAAGGCTCATCTTCGTTCTTGATGAAGCCAAACTCTTTGACCGATTCATCAAAACGGAGATTCCAACTCCTTGAAGCTTGCTTCAATCCATAGATGGATCTTTGCAATTTGCATACCTTAGAATCTTGTTCAAAACCTTCTGGTTGTGTCATATACACATCCTCTTGGAGTTTTTCCATTTAGGAAAGCGGTTTTGACATCCATCTGCCATATTTCATAGTCATGATATGCGGCAATGGCAAGCAAAATTCTTATAGACTTGATCATTGCTACGGGTGAAAAGGTCTCATCATAGTCAATACCATGAACTTGCCTATAACCTTTCGCTACAAGCCTAGCTTTGTAAGTATGCACCTTCCCATCCATGTCAGTCTTCTTCTTGAAGACCCATTTGCATCCTATGGTTTTTACACCTTCGGGCGCATCAATCAAATTCCAAACTTGATTGTCTTGCATGGATTGCAATTCGGATTCCATGGCTCCAAGCCACTTGTCCGAATCAGGAGAAGACATCGCCTCTTGATAGGTTGACGGTTCATCATTCTCAATGATTTCTACCTCATTACTATCCGTTACGAGAAATCCATATCTCTCGGGCTCGGATCGTAACCTACTAGATCTGCGAGTTGCTTGTGTACTTTGAACAGGTTCCACAACTCCTTGTGGTTCTTGTTCTTGCTCCACCATTGGTTCAATGTTATTTTCTGGGTCTCGAATTTCTTCAAGATTTATTTTACTCCTACTGATTTCTTTGGAGAGAAACTCTTTCTCTAGAAAGACACCAGTTCGGGCAACAAACACTTTGTTGTCCTCTCGGTTGTAAAAGTAATATCCTTTAGTTTCCTTAGGATATCCCACGAAAATACATTTATCAGATTTGTGTGCAAGTTTGTCTGAGATAAGTCTTTTGACAAAAACTTTACAACCCCAAATCTTCATGAAAGATAGACAAGGCTTCTTTCCGCTCCACATCTCATATGGAGTCTTTTGAACCGATTTAGTTGGAACACGATTTAGTGTGAAAGCAGCGGTTTCTAGAGCGTAACCCCAAAAGGATATTGGAAGATCAACTTGACTCATCATTGATCGAACCATGTCTAACAAAGTCCGATTCCTCCTCTCGGACACACCATTCCATTGTGGTGTTCCGGGTGGAGTCAATTGTGAAACTATTCCACAATTCTTTAGATGATCATCAAATTCTTGACTTAAGTATTCACCACCACGATCTGATCGAAGTGCTTTAATACTTTTGCCAAGTTGTTTTTCTACTTCATTTTGAAATATTCTAAATATCTCAAATGCTTCACTTTTATGTTTCATTAGGTAAACGTACCCAAATCTACTATAATCATCAGTGAAGGTTATGAAGTATTGAAATCCTCCCCTAGCATTGCTACTTAATGGTCTGCATACATCGGAATGTATCAACCCCAATAAGTCGCTTGCCCTTTCACCTAGCTTGGTAAAAGGTGTCTTAGTCATTTTTCCAAGAAGACACGACTCACAAGTATCATATGACTCGAGGTCACATGAACCTAAAAGTCCGTCCCCATGGAGTTTTGAGATACGCTTCTCATTAATATGACCAAGACGGCAATGCCACAAATAAGTATGATTTACATCATTAGGTTTAGATTTCTTATTTACATGATAGACATTATTTTCATTCTTGACATCCAAGATATAAAGGCCATTAAATGAATTAGCAATACCATAAAGCACATCATTTAAATAAATAGAAAATTTCTTATTCTCAATAAGAAACTTAAAACCTTCATTATCCAAACAAGAAATTGAAATAATATTTCTGCTTAAATCCGGAACATAATAACAATTGTTCAAAACAAGAATTAATCCGGAAGGTAAAGTGACTTCATAAGTCCCTACGGCTAATGCAGCAACTCTTGCTCCATTCCCCACGCGTAGATCTACTTCACCTTCTTTAAGCAGTCTCCTATTCTTTAGTCCCTGCACATTTAGACAAATGTGAGAACCACATCCGGTATCCAATACCCAAGAATCGGTGGTAGAAAGAAGAATATCTATCATATAGATACCTGAAGTCGACGCAGCCTTGCTGCTCTTCTTCTTCTTTTGCTCTTCCAAGAAAGCCTTGCAATTACGTTTCCAATGACCAATTTCTTGACAATGGAAACAGATTGCATCCTTTTGTGAATCAGGTTTTGCCTCAGAAGCCTTGGCAACCTTTGCCTTGCTTATTTTGGGTTTGACAACTTTTGCCTTACCCTTTCCTTTGGCACCAGCCTTCTTCCCATCATGAACCAAGAGCACGGGAGAACCTTTCTCCACAATTTTCATCTCTGCAGTTTTGAGCATCCCATGCAACTCAGAGAGATTCTTATCCATTCCATGCATGTTATAATTCATTACAAACTGATTATAACTTTTAGGCAATGAATTAAGAATGAGATCCGTGGCTAGCTCCAATGGGATTGGATAGCCAAGTTTCTCAAGGTGCTCTACATAACCTTTCATTTTAAGAAAGTGAGGACTCACTTGTTGCCCTTCATTCATTTTACTAGTAGTGAATGCAACAATGGTCTTGTACCTCTCTTGCCTAGCTTGCTCTTGAAACATGGTTCTCAACTCCACGCCTATCTCATAGGCTTCCAAATGTTCCAAACTTTGTTGGAGTTTTGAACACATAGCAGCAAGCATGAGACAACTTACATCTCTAGAATCATTACGATGTTTCTTGTAATTGTCTCTTTCTACCCTAGGGGCAGTAGGCGGTGGTTCAGCAGGGAGAGGCCCATCGAGAATGTACAACTTATCTTCTTGCCTAAGAACAATTCTTATGCTACGGATCCAATCCATAAAGTTGGTACCATTCTCTTCGAGCTTATCCTTCTCAAGGATCGATCGCAACGACATTGATTGAGTGTTATTAGTCATTATCTACAAATATGCAAAAAATCCCAAAATTTAATAAGTACCGGTTTTCATTAAAGAGATAAATAATGTATTTTAAAACAAAATACTCCTACCAAATTATACAACCTTCTTTATACATCCAATGTATAGTATAATTTAAATGGGTTGAGATCCCGCTTTAATCTAATTTTGAGTACGCTTTGGCGCACCGCTCAGAATTAAATCAATTAGGTAGACAACTCTTGTCAATCATATCTCATATGACTCTCAGTTATTTTCATGAGATTCTTTAAGAAATCCAATTTCAAAAAGCATGTTAAATCTCATCTTTGCCTTAAGCCCAAAACTGTTTTGACGCTTAATTAAGTCCAACCATTTTAAACGCATAGGAAACTCTTATTCACTCATCTTGCTCAAACATGAATAAAATCAATGCACCTCGCTTTGGCGAGCCCACATAAAATTACTCATGTATAAACAAGTGTTTTAATCATGGCATGGCAATAAAAGACTTAAAACTTTCTTTGAAGGTTCATCACATGTAGCATATAACACATTTATGAGCACATAATATAAACATGTTACACATCAAGTTTAGCCACTAAATTAATCTCCATTAATTTAAGCATGGTATTTATGTGTCATTAGTTTCTCTATAATTATGAGGATGAGACTATTTCAACTTTGGTTATTATCTCCAAATCAAGACAACAAGAAGTGCGGTCGAACTAAGCCATTAGGCAACCACAATCCCGCACTAATTCAAGAAACCAAGAAAGTAGTCCATGTGGCCGAAACTAAGCAATAGATGGTCTCGATGAACGTAGGCCAATTGCATTCACAATTCCACATGGATCTCCAATCATTGAATCAAGAACTTTGTTTCTCAATTTTAGCAATTATGAACTCTTCATAATTCTAACTTCGTTTTATCTTTGAAACTTTGATTGCGATCAAGTTTGGGAAACACAATCTCGATGAACGCAGATTAGCCATCCAAACCTTGAACCAATCTTAGAATCACAAGACTAAAACAAATAGGAAAATCAAACCCCAAGATCCTCACATAAACCAACTACCCAAAACCCATTCCAGATCAGCAAGTCTGGACTGGTTCTGTTACTGGTTTTGTTGGATCTCTCGAAAATTCCAAATTCTGATTTCAACCAAAAATCAGACAATCTGATCCTCATGTGCGGCCGCCCAAAACTCACTGTGCGGTCGCCCAAACATGTGCGGCCGCCCAAGTGATTTTGTGCGGTCGCACAAACTGATCAGAATGTACAGAATTTTGAAGTTCGAAAATTTTGTCTCAAAATCGTTTTTCCCCGATTATTAAAACTTTGATCCAATCAAAAATTAATAATCAACAATTCTGAATCCACCATAATTTATTTATTGCGATTGAATCGTGCGATTAAAGTTGCAAAACAATAAACCACATAAAATCACATAACACATAAACAACATATATTCCAATATTCAAATCATGCAAGGCACATAAACAATTTATATACACATAACATGATCCAAGTATTGAATTAATCAACATGAACGGGGCTCTGATACCACTGTTGGGTTTCGATCAAACATGCGCAGCGGAATTTAGCATTTAAAATTTTGAAACCCAAAGCCATGGATCCGTTCATACGATTAAATCAAATACAACATAAGAATAAAGGAATAAACTAACCCTTGATGGCTATCAAATTTTCTCTTGGTCTTTGGTGGAGGTTTGAAGACTTGATCACGATCACAAAGCTTGAACACGAACTTTGAAGATGATGATTTTCACCCTCTAGCGGTATCCACACTTCGAACGAATATCAAAGCAGCTTCTTTGATCTTGGTTGCTAGACCAAATTTTGAAACACTTTTTCACAATCAAAAGAACTATATGGAATTTATTTTGTGTATTATTTTGTTCCTCAACCAAGAATGTCTTGGAACAAAATAAACCCTCTCTCAAACTCTTTGAGACTCACAAAATCATTAGCCTAGAGTGCTGGCCGAATTTGGTCTTTTATACACAAGCATGACCTATTCCAAATAGGAAACTTGTGTCAAAATCCGTCCAAAATTCGTTTCCTAATCAAATTAGGAATCTGCCACCCGACAGTACTGTGCGGCCGCCCAAAACCCTCTGTGCGGCCGCACAACTATCTGAAGCAAACTGGTACAAAACTAAGATAATTGTGCGGCCGCCCAGTCCATACTGTGCGGTCGCCCACTTCCCAGGATGTCCAGAATTTCCAAAATTCCAATGTAGTCCTTTTAAAGATTCGTTCTGTTGTGTGTGACCCTCTAGGATTATACTAAGTTGGCAATTGGCTCAAACATGATCCCATAAGATATGATTAGGTTCTAGCAAACCGTCATACCTACCCAAATAGTATAACTAGATACAAGTTCGCATTCCTCTTAGAATATGTCACAATCCCTTTGTCCACGATGTCATTGAACACAAGTCATGGTCAAACAGTCAACTTGTTTTGTTCAATACTTTCTCGATTCCGAATATGTTGATAATTCAAATGCTATTGATCCAATCAATCCATTTGAGTCCGGCCGAACATTTCATCAACATCATTCCTATGAGTGGCCCAAGCTTGACATCTCTCCGAGGAGGGACAAATCCATTTAGCTTATTATTCTTCCCTACGTGAATCCGATTATGCCAATCATACCCTTTATAACTACTCTGTTAAAAGTAGCGTTTGAATATGTCAAACATAATGTTCATCAAGTGGAAGACTATAATAACTTCATGTCTAAGGATTCAAATGACATAACTAATATGAGATATATGTATGACATAGACCATGACATAAATCTCATAAAGCGGGTCATGTCCAGTACCTTGTTCCAAACAAGTACCCATAAATCTAACATGATCATCCCATGATCATTTAGCCTTTATACTAGTGCTTAACAAGTACTAGGGACGGAGATTATTATAAGTAAACATGAACAATAATAATAATCAAAACATCTCTTTATTGATATGAAATAAATGATAACAATTACAACGTTTATTAAACATGCCTAGGGCACCACTACCAACAATTCTAATGGCAATACTCTTTATGCAAGAAATTGACCATTTACATTCAAAGTTCCGAAACATTATCTGATTATTTAATACTCAGTATGATTATATAAGCATATCCGTAGTTTATCCTTAGTAGCCATAATTGTCAAAACTATGTACTAATGTGTCCCTCGAGCAGGATCTACGGTTCATCAGACAATTATATTGTTGACTGATTAAAATCATTGTATAGAATTCATTGGTGGACCAGAAGCACCAATGTCAAATAAGGATGTGAGATGATAGCGATCGATCACATTCGTTGCCTTCAATATATAAAAATTCTAGGCTACTTTTTTCGTTGCCAATTGATTTGAGTTGCAGTATTACTCTCCCATGTCCAAAATAACAGTCTCTTTTGGCATTTACACAACTCATAAAAAAAAACAATTGTTATCATGACTTAATGACAATAGTTTCAATTTTACCCCTATTAAATGTGCATGTTTACTGTATAAATGTCTCACACTAACACAATTAAAAAAACAGAAGTTCAATGGTAAATTGGTAATAAGTATTGGACATAGATATTAAACAAATATCTACTTAATATAATTGTCTATCTATATAAGCAAGATACACAAAGATCCCTGTTTGATATCATTGTCCAATAATAACATTTAGCTCAAAAGTGACACTTATTTTTGACTAAAATTTTGTTTAAAAGCGATTGCTATTTTGGACTGGAGTGAGTAGTATCCAAATTTATAAGCGAGTATTACCACTTGAAAATAGTATACTTGACGGGCCTGGTTTTGGGCCCGAACATTAAGTGCAACAGCCCAGGGCTCCAAAATTTGGGAGGGCCCCCATTTTTTCTCCGGCCCAATAGCCCATTATATATGTCGAGCAGTGCACGACGAGCAGTCGAGTTCTAGGCTTCACACACAAAAAAAAAAAAAAAAAAAAACGCAGACACGATATGCGGCTTCACAAGGGAAAATCCGCAGTCACAAACAGCGGCTTCTCCTACGCGGTTTTCCTTTCTCGCCAATCGCCATTGTCGCCGTTAATTCCTCAAGGCTCTCGGTAATTAAAATGACTCTTCGTTAATCTCTCAATCCCACAATTTCTTTCTATCTCTACGCGGCTTTCCTTTCCGTTAATTCCTTTCGACAGCTTTCAATTCATCACCATTCACCAATTCAGTGATTCACCATTGTTGGAACTCGCGTGTGAGTGTCTGCGTCGGAGAATCGTGTTCCCGCTCGCCGGTTACAAAGCAGTGAAGCAAGCCGGCTTGATTCTTGAAGGTACAGTACATAGTAATTTAGCTTTCACCTCCCTTAATTTCATGATTTAAGAATTGGGATTCAATTTTAAATATAAAATTAACCTTTAATTCTAATTTTAGTTTTTTGAGTTTAGAAAGGATTTTGTTAATTTATTATAAATATTTCATTGCTTTATAATATGTAGTGTGAGTTCATTTGTGGTCTAATTTGTTTAAAGTTTAAAATTTGTGGTCTATTTTTTTTAATCTTTGATTCTGCAGCCTACAGGGTTTCCGGGTCATGAGCAACCTGTGATTATTCGACTTAATGCATTTTTTTCAGGTTTTTTCAATCCATTTGACACTTTGATATTATTTTTGAGATTTTAAAATATGTCTCCGAAATTAGAAGATATGATTCGGGTTGTGTAAAGCGTAAGAAACAAAAAAGAGTCGAAAAATTGATTGAGTCCCAAAGAGGAGCGATTAATAGGTTTATTACAAAAGAACCGAAAATCTCGACCGAAAATAAAAATGTTGATAATATGCCTATTGATGATAATGTGCCTTTTGATGACTTGCATGTTCAAAATGATAATTTGGGTGATTTACTTGGCAAGAATGATAATGTTGATGACGTGCCTATAGAAAATGTTGATGATGTGCCTATAGAAAATGTTGATGAGGTGCCTGTTGAGAACAATATTGATGATATAGTTGTTGAAAATGATACTCTAGAAGAAACGATCCCGTCTCAAATTTTTCATTCTCTTGATATTTATGATCCACGAACTTGGGATAGTCTTGATTCTAAAATGATTGATTTATTAGTGTAGAATATGAAGATTTGATTGATGATTTTGCTTCAAAGAGCGCTTGAAGGATGTCACTTTTTAAGTAATTTTGAGTTGTGCTTAAAAATTATTATCGATGTAATAAACTATTTTTGAATTTGTTGTGCTTAAGCAAAAGTTGAACCTTTATATAAAATAACTTATATATATATAATTTATGTTTTTGTGTGTAATTTTTGAAATTTAAAGGGCCCATATTCGTTTTATCATCGGACCCCTAAATTTATTGAGACAGGCATGATACTTTATCCAGGGCCGGCCCAAGGGGGGGGGGGCAGGTGGGGCGCCCGCCCAGGGCCCTTGCCGGGAGAGGGGCCCAAATTTTTTATAGCATGTATATATATATATATGTGTGTGTGTGTGTAGGTAGATGTATATATATATATATATATATATATATATATATATATATATATATATATCTTTATTATGAAAAAAAAAATAAAATTATCACTAATTCTTTCTTAAAGAAATAAAAGAAAATCAGCTGACACATTTTATTAGTTCATTTTTAAGCAAAAGAGGCCCCAAGAAAAAAAATACACAAAAAAAGCCTATTTTATTTGAGAAAAAAAATCAACCAAGGACAACTACATATTGGGGCCTTCATATTCCCTCATTCATATTATATTTGAGCCCTCATACTTTTGGGGTCTTCATATTCCCTTATTTTAATAACTCAAAGAAAATTATTTTTTTCTTGTGACAAATTTAAGTAGAAATGAAAACATCTTTGTAAGACATAGATATGTATAATCTTCTTTGGAGTAATTTTTTAGTCCTCATATTCTTATGATATTATTTTATTTTTGGTGAACATAATTTAATCTTATCTTTTGTAAGAGTTTTTAAGACACTTTTATATATTTATTTAATATTTTTTTTTTGCAAATTTTGGGACGTTATATGTATATTTTTTCCATCATGTTTTTGTTGTACATATTTTTTTCCTTTTATAATTTTACTGGGTTTTATATATTTTCTTACTATTTTTTATGATAAAATTTTTTAGGTTTGATTATAACCTTTAATTTATCTGTTATTATGCTAATTTCAATCATTTGATCATACAATTATTTTATACTTAAATACAAATTCAAAGTACAAGTTAACACAAAAAAATAATTCTGCTAGTAAAAAACAGGAGTTTCGAAGGAGAAAAAAAAGATTTATAAAAGGCCGTTCATTGTTTCAAAAAGAGAAAGGGCCCTTCATTGGACCTCGCCCAGGGCCCCCAAAAAGCTAGGAACGGCCCTGCTTTATCTCAGATAAAAGAAGTTAGCCTTGACGCAATTGGTGACATCCCACAACCATTAATAACTACTCGCTCTGTCATTAAATGAGTGTTCATTTTCAAAAAAAAAATTGTCCCTAAATAAGTGTTTTTTTTAAGCATAACTTTGTCCTTAAATATTTTTTTTCAATGAACAATAGAAAATGAAAGTCAACTATTAAAGTCCTCATTTTGGATGAAATGAGCTGTTACCAGTTGTGCTTGACGCCATCTACTCTCCGCGTCTAGCACTTGATAATAAAAAATCTGACCAAACAACACCTATAAAATAAAACTGCCATAACTTCAAAATCCAATCCATCTCCTAATAATGGCACCTTCATTTCCTCTCCTTTCCTTCATCTTTTTACTCTTCATATCTTCATCTGTAGCCCAAACCTCATTCCGGCCTAAAGCACTTGTTCTTCCCGTCACTAAAGATTCATCAACACTTCAATATCTCACCCGTGTCGATCAGAGGACTCCCCTAGTTCCAATCACCTTAACCCTTGATCTCGGAGGCGAATTTCTGTGGGTAGCTTGCAACAATAACTATGTCTCCTCCACTTTCCGTCCCGCACGTTGTCGCTCCGCTCCATGCTCACTTGTCAAGTCCACTAGCTGCACAACCGAATGCAACTCGCCCCCAAGTCCAGGATGCAACAACAACACGTGTGGGCTAATACCAGCAAACCCTAGGGCTCGCCACTTTTGGCGATCTCGGTTCTGACGTCATCTCCGTCCCATCCACTGATGGGAAAAACCCTGGCCGGGTTGTTTCAGTTTCCCAATTTCTATTTGTTTGTGGTTCTACATCTCTTGCAGAAGGTCTTGCTAAAGGTGTTACTGGTATGGCTGGGCTTGGAAGATTTAGTATATCATTGCCTACACAATTCTCGTCCGCTTTTAGCTTTGATAAGAAATTTGCTCTTTGTTTGAGCTCTTCGACAAGATCTAATGGAGTTGTATTATTTGGGGACGGACCATATATGTTCCTCCCTAACACTGATGCCTCTACCTCGCTTATCTACACACCGCTAATAAGAAACCCCGTCAATACAGCCCCAGCTTACACTACCGGTACTGCATCTGCTGAGTACTTCATTGGCGTTAAATCTATCAAGATTAACGAAAAAGTTGTCCCGGTTAACAAAACATTACTGTCTATAGATAGAGAAGGCAATGATGGTACAAAGATTAGTACTGTGAACCCATACACGGTTTTGGAAAGTTCGATTTACACTGCTGTTGTCAGTGCTTTTGTCAAAGAGCTAATTAATGTTCCTAGAGTTGCATCTGTGGCACCTTTTGGAGCATGTTTCAACTCAAAGAGTCTCGGAAGCACCCGTGTGGGACCCGCAGTGCCTCAAATTGATCTTGTGTTGCAAAACGAGGACGTTTATTGGAGGATTTTTGGTGCAAATTCAATGGTGCAGGTGAGTAGCGATGTTCTATGTCTCGGGTTCGTGGATGGAGGAGTGAATCCCAGAACTTCAATAGTGATTGGAGGACACCAAATTGAGGACAATCGATCTTCTGCAGTTTGACATTGCAACATCGAGACTAGGATTCAGCTCTTCACTCCTATTCCGACAGACAACCTGCGCCAATTTCAATTTCACATCAACTGCTTGAAGGTTTTTTGTGGGAATTCCAAATTTACGTGTTATCGCTGATACAAGCAACTATGTTTATTGCATTTTCTGTACGACTGCACAAAATAAAACTGCAAAAATCTAATCCCTTCGCATATAATGATCTCTTTCATTTCACTAAGGAACAATCATTGCCCTTTCCAAGCTAAGAATGTTTATTTATTGCAAAAAATAATGGTCATGTCTTATACTCTCTTCATCAAAACCACAAAAAGTAATGGCCATGTCTTTCACTAAGGATCGAGATCAAAACCATTAAAATGATCCAACAACTATGTTTGTTGATCTCAATTTCGCTTCATCAACGGTTTTGATCTCAATCCTCCATCTTTGTTGGTAACAGATATGAGCTAAATATATTTTTGTGTATATTACAATGCAGGAGAGATCTTCCTTTTATACAGAATGTTGAGTACACAAATGGAAAATACAGAAAACGAAAATATTCATAAGGCTAAAACTATGCTAATCTGTCTTGCTAATTTTGTGTGATCCAAATTGATTTTGATAAATAGTTCCTTCAATTACGCTAACACCCTCCCCCTCAAACTCAAGGTGGTATTCGAGAAGCCAACTTGAGTTTGCAAACAAGTTCAGAATAACGTCTAGGAGGTTGAGTCTTCGTGAAGATATCACCATTCTGATCTTGAGAAGAAACATGGCGTAGTTGTATGGCACCATGAGTTACGCGATGACACACAAAATGACAGTCTATTTCAATGTGTTTTGTGTGCTCACGAAAAAAATCATTATGAGCTATTTGTATAGCACTCCGATTTTCACAATAGATAACAGAACCTCCTGATGGTTGAGTGATTCCCAAGTCTTCGAGTAACCATAGAAGAGAAAGTAATTCTAATGATGCATCATCAAGTAAAAGAAGAAAGCACGAACTAAATCAAGTGTACGTCGATGTTTACGCTCCTCTCTTACATTTTGTGCAGACGTACATGGACAAGAGCGATGAACTATAGAGCCATGGAGAGCCAAAAGCTTGAGGAGTGAAGTGTCTCGATATTCCATATTGTTATCAGTGCAAAACTGAAAAAGTGAGTCGATGGCTTAAGTCAGAAAGAAAGTGATATCAAAGATGTTGTCACAACAACGATATCACTTCGGGCAACACTTAACACACACGAACAGAAAATAATTTCTGGAAAGAGTTTGCAGCGGAAAATCAACACAAGAATTATTTTTCTCAAGATATATAAATTATATATCTTGAGGGATGCCTCAAAAGGCTAGACCTTTCACTAATAATATGAAATGAAGTACAAGGCCTAGAGTTCCCTAATGCTATTACAATGGAAGCTTTGTAGAACGACTAAGACTATACACGAGACCCTATCCTAACCAAGACACTTATAATACTCGATTACAAGAATAGAAAAGTGTTTGGGAGTTTAAAGGAACCAAGGAGTGTATAGACTTTTCTTGTGAGGAGTGTGTGTATTTGCTTCAAGTGTTGTGTCTTCAATGCTTCACCTCCTTCACTATTTATAGACTTCTTGGACTTGGGGAATTCTCCAATAATGGGTAGTTGTTGATCAAAAACGTGGGGAGAGAGTGGAGTTAGTTGGCCGAGCCTTGGGGAGGATAATTCCCACATTTCCTAATTTGTAGGAACAAATTCTTTGTGCCCAAGTTTTGTGCTTCGCCTTGTTGTACTTCCTAGCTTCAGCGCCTTGTACTTTCTCCTCCATAACTCAGCCGTTGAATGGGTCAAATACCCATGTGATTGTTGTTGAGAATATCCCACATGTTTATGGATAAAATCCCATTTTATCCATAACTCCTCTTTAACTTCCTTGCATTATTCTAGCATAGGTTATACCTGAAAATGGACCAACATAGACAATAAACTTTCACAAATATTAAACATTAGTCCAGCAATTATTTATGAAGCAAATATACAAATATAACCAGACAGTCCGTCGGTATCACTGGGAAAGTGTGGGCAGCACTTGTGGTATCACCACATTCTGCACTTACAAAAACCATTTAATGACACAAGAGAACTGAGTTTTTATCATTGTCGCAAAATTCATGTAAATTTGAGAGGTCGGATTTGTGTTTGAGAAAATATATCCAAGTAAAACGTGAATAATCATCAATAAAAGTAACATAATATCGATAACCATTCACAGAACAAATAGGGGAAGCTCCCCAAATATCTTAATGGACAAGCCCAAAAGGAGAATATGAAATAGAATCACTCTTATGAATGACATTGCTGGTTGTTTAGCAAGTTGACAATGTAAACAATTAAAAGGTTCAAACTTTGTGAAACCTAATAGACCTAAAGGACACAGTTTTCTTTTAGATGCATGGCCTAAACGAAGGTGCCATTGATACCAAGGAGATATAGTAGGTGCAGGAGAGACAAATTTTTGAGGCAAATGAAGGTAATCAAGCTCAAATAATCGACCCACCGTCCGTCCCATCCCAAGAGTTTGTCCCGTTTGTGAATTCTGAACCTGACAAACAGAGGAAGAAAATATGACTGTCAGATCCATTTCACATAATTGTCCTACGGATATGAGATTAAAATCCAGATTCTGGACAAAATAAGTGTCATGAAGACTAAGGGAATTGGTAGCAGCATGGCCAAAAGTTTTTTCAAGACAAAGGACAAGTTTGAAGTCACGTGGTTACAACATGCCGAGTCAAAGAGCCATGAAGAGTTACCTGGGGTGACTGATAAATCTGTGGGTGTGGGTGAGGGAGAAGTGGAAGAGATAACTTGTTTAAGAAGATTCTCAAGGTCACTCATGGTAATAGGTGATCCCTTAGTAGTAGTAGCAGCAACAATGGACGAAGAACTACGTTTAGAAGAATTCTTGTTCTTGAAAAGGTCACCCTTAGGTGGACGAGTCAGACAGTTTGCCACAATATGACCAGAATTGTGACAATATCCTCAATAGTTGGACATTTAGAGAAATGATGATTAGCTTTTCCATAGTTCTTACAAGACTTAACTCCAAGCTTCTGAAATGCTCGAGAGTGTGATGCTGCAAGAGCTACATCTGACTCCGGAATTTGAATTTGTCCAAGCTGAGGCCTGTTTCTTTGAGCAATATCTCCTGAATTGCATAATCAAAATGGGGTAGGGGGTGTCGGGGAAGCAATGAAGCTCTAATAGCCTCATATTATAGACAAAGTGCCATCAGAACTTGAATTAGACGAAGGTGATCTTCACTGATAGTGATGTGCTATCCAGACACTGTGTAACAACTTGCTAGAAAATCCCAGATTTCTTTTGCAGTGCCATCAAACTGTACGTGAATAGATGGAATTGAGGTATTACGAAACCAAGTAATTATCTCATGATTTTTCTATCCCAATCGTCAACTCGATCACAGAATTTTGCCTTAGGTTCACCCTCTTCTTGAACAGGTTTAGTGATCTCGTTGGTGAAATTTCGCCAGAGTTTCCGCCCAATCAAGAAACTCTTCATGCCCGGAGCCCATAATTTTTAGTTGGGTCCATTTAAGGTTTTGGAAATTGGCTTGGGCATGTCATATTTTTCCATGTCTTGATCGTTGAACAGTCAAGAAAATGGGCAAAAGCTTTCCGTTTCAGAAAAAAATAGACAGGCCTTAGCTTTTAGTGGAGAATGGAAATAGGTTGTGAGGGAATGAGGACAGGGCAGGGCGCGCAGCACACTGGATTCAATAGAAAAATGCAGACAGAAAATGGACAGAGGATCGTATTATACCTCTGGTACCATGATATCCTTTATATACAGAATGTTGAGTACACAAAAGGAAAATACAGAAAAGGAAAATATTCATAAGGCTAAAACTACGCTAATCTATCTAGCTAGTTTTGTGTACAACTGATTTTGTGTGCTCCAAGTTGATTTTGATAAATGGTTCCTTCAATTACGCTAACATATATGGTTTTGATCTCGATCCCTAATCTCGTTGTACCATCTCGATACGCATATCCATTGGGTAACAATATAACTAGGCAAACAGTTGGCAAAGCAAATAAATTAGACTAGTGGACCATAAACATCAATTGCATTGACTTAAATATTTGAAATGTTGAAAACAGCTACGCAGTAGATGTAAAATTGAAATTGGCACATATTGTCTGACTAGAGAAGCCAATCTGTGATTTCGCAACATTGAACTGCAAAAGTTTGTTCTCAAGTTGGTAGCCTCCGATCGAGATGGATGGATAACGAAACTTTGTGGGCTTCACAAACCCAAGGCAAAAAACATCGTTGCTCACTTGCACCATAGAGTTGGCAACATTGATCCTCCAGAATACATCCTCACTCTGCAAAACCAAATCAATAACCGGCACAGCGGGCCCCACGCTCGTGGTTCTAATGTTCTTCGAATCATAACACACTTCAAATGGCGCCACTGGCGCAACCCTAGTGAAATTTGACATAGCTTTAGCAAAAGCATCAACAAAAGGATCATAAATTACGGGTTGTAGAACCGTATAAGGATCCACAGTGCTAATCATGGTCCCTCCTGCACCATTTATGTCAAATGAAAGAAATGTTGTGTTTATAGGTACTAATAGTCCGTTCACTTTGATCGATGTAACGCCGATGTAGTAATCTGTATAGGGATAGTCTATCGACCATCCTCGGTTGACTATAAGTGGGGTATAAGTAAGTGAGGTTACCGCATTAACATTTGGAAGAAACTGATAAGGTCCATCACCAAGAAAAATGACACCTTTGGAAGAAGGGCTCAAGCATATGGCAAATATTCTACGGTAGTTAAAAAGGCGTGGAATTTGAGAAGAGAGTGATAAATAAGCCCTACCGAAGCCAGCAATACCCGTGACACCATCAGCAAGACCCTTTAAGAGGCCAATTTGATTATCAGTACAAACGAACAAAAGCTCCGGGACTGAAACAACCCGGGTGGGGTTCTGCCCGTTCGTTGACTGGATCGAAACAACATCACTAGCAAGCTCACCGTTTGCGCTGCTTCGGGCCACGGTGTTTGCAGTACCAAAGTTAGTGCAAGAGGAGTTGTGACTAGATCGAAGAGGATAATTACTCGAGCCACAAAATGTACCTTCCTTTGAATCTAGGCATTGAGGGGAGTGGCAGTCGTAAAATTTGTAGGTGGAGGAGACATAGTCATTTGTATCGCAGTCGGTCCAAAAATATCGACCGCCAAGGTCCACGGTTAAGGATAGGGAAACAAGAGGAGTTCTTTGGTTGATTTTAGTGAGGTACTGGAGGGTTTTGGGGTCTTTTGTGACTTGTAGAAGTAGAGCTTTGGGCTTGAACTCGGTTTGGACGGCGAAGGAGGGTGAGATGAAAAGAAGTGAGAAGAAGGCAATTATTTGAAATGGAGAGGCCATGTAGAAATAATGAGTTATTGAATAAATGAATGCTCTTATAACCAAAGTGAACATGGGGAGTTGGAGGAGGACTTTGGCAGCGGATCACTGACTAGAAAAAACCTATATCAATAATTAAGAAGTAAATGCCATTGAGTAGCCATGCCGCGGGTTTCTTTGACTACTTGTTTATCAGATATTTATATAGTACTCCGTATGATGTTTGCAGGATGTACATACTTGTGAAGGATTAGGTGCCGGAGCAGTAAAATTGTGTGTCTGTTATGCTAATTACGTGCCCAAGCGGCATGTTAAGCAGATTTAAGTTTCTCAGTCGTAGAGGTCTTAGGTTCGATACCCCTTGCTAGCTAGAATTGTATTAGGTGGTTTAGGATTCCAAAAAAAAAAAAAAAAGTTATGCTAATTACGTGCCAGTCTTGCTACATCAGCCGCACGATCAAAGTTTAATAAATGAAAAGTGGGGAAGGTGGGAGATGTCAAAAATAATTTGGGTTAGTCTCCAGTAAAACGCGTTTTTCCTAATGAGTAGGAAAGACGTGTTATTTCTAAGCATCTGGCACTCCTCAAAACACGCGCTGGACCTTCGTAACACAGCAACTGGTTATCCTAAAAATTGTTTCTGGGTATCTATTAACATATCAACTGCTCTTCAAATTTCATTTCAGAAAAAAACCTTTTGCCTATCACTTTCAAAAGTTCTGACTATCAATCTTAAATGTTCTGGCTATCAATCTTAAAGGTTCTGGCTATCAGTCTCAAAGTTTCTTTTCAGCTTTACAAAAGTGTTTTTTTTTTCTTACAGGCGATGCTTCTTAAATTATATCCAAAAGACCTTGTTATTTATATCTAGAACCTCTTGAGCTGATATCCAGAAGGTTTATGTGCTTGATAATCATATGCAGAAGGCTTTATATTGATATCCATAATCGTTTAAAAAGTTCCGATTATTTATAAAAATGCCACCGCGCGTTTTTTTATAGAAGTTTCTCATATTTTCAAAAATACCACCGAAACACGTTTTTCCCAAGATTTTGGAAAATAATTTTATGAGTTACACAACATCTTCCAAATAATCCGTTCGTCCATAGATTGGGCAATACTGGTCCGTACAATTTTTACCCGATCATTCACAAAATCCAATTTAAAATAGGGACATTTTCTTAAAAGCCCTTCATTCTAACTTTTATTTCTAAAGAAAACACAATATTTTTCTAATTGCTCAAAAACCCAAGGGACAAAAATAGCCAAGAATACCCCTAACTACCCCTTATAAGGGTGCTTCCCCTTTCCAGACCATATTTTCAGGTTATATTTTCATCCCGCTCTGAGATTCATGTCTCAGACTCTTATAGAAACACTGAGAATCATGTCTCAAACATATAAAAACACTGAAATTCATATCATAAACGTATAAAAACACTGAGAGACATGTTGCATGCCTATAAAAACATTGAAAGTCATGTCACATACCTATAAAAACACTTAGAACCATATCACATACACATAAGAACACTTAGAACCATGTCACACACCAATAAAAACACTTAGAACCATATCGCATACCTATAAAAACACTTGGAACCATGTCACATGCCAATTAAAACACTTAGAACCACGTCACATACCTATAAAAACACCGAAAGACATGTCACATACCCATAAAAACACTTAGAAACATATCACATACCTCTAAAAAATTGAGAGCCATGTCACAAACCTTTAAAAGCACTGAGAGTCATGCCGCAGACCTATAAAAACTCTCAGTACATGTCACAAACCTATAAAAACATTGAGAGTCATGTCTCTAACTTATAAAAACACTGAGAGACAAGTCACATACTTATAAAAACACTGAGAGACATGTCCCAGACATATAAAAGCACTGATAGCCATGTCACAAACCTATAAAAACACTGAGGGCCATGTCACAGACCCATAAAAACACTGAGATCCATATCTCAGACTTATAAAAACACTGAGAACCATGTCAAAAACCTATAAAGACACTAAGAGCCATGTCGCAGACCTATAACAATACTGAGCGACATGTCACATACCTATACAAAATACTAAGAGACATGTCGCAGGCCTATAAAAACACCGAGTGCCATGTCCCAGACCTATAAAACCACTGAGAGCCATGTCACAAACCTACAAAAACACTGAGAGCCATGTCACGACCTATAAAAATACTGAGAGCCATATCACAGACCTATAAAAACACTGAAATAGGTGTCGCAGACATATAAAAATACTTAAAGACAAGTCACATACTTATATAAACACTGAGAGACATGTCCCAGACATATAAAAGCACTAATAGCCATGTCACAAACCTATAAAAACATTGAGAGTCATGTCACAGACCCATAAAAACACTGAGATCCATATCTCAGACTTATAAAAACACTGAGAGCCATGTCAAAAACCTATAAAGACACTAAGAGCCATACCGTAGACCAATAAAAACACTGACAGCCATGTCAGAAACCTATAAAAACACTAAGAGCCATGTCACAAACCTATAAAAACACTGAAAGTCATGTCACAAACCTATAAAAACACTGAGAGCCATATCACAGACTATGAAAAACACTAAGAGACATGTCACATACCTATAAAAACACCGAGAGACATTTCACAGACCTATAAAAACACTGAGAGTCATATCTCAGACCTATAAAACACTGAGAGACATGTCACATACTTATACAAACACTGAGAGTCATCTCACAAACCTATAAAAACACTGAGAGACATGTTTTGATCCTATAAAAACACTTAGAACCATATCACAAACCTATAAAAACAATGAGAGGCATGTCACATACTTATAAAAACACTGAGAGTCATGTCTCTGATCTACAAAAACACTTAGAAACATGTCATATACATATAAAAACACCGAGAGCCATGTCACAAACCTATAAAAACACTGAGAGTCATCTTTCAGACCTATAAAAACAACTGAGAGACATATCACATACCTATAAAAACATTGAGCCATGTCACATACCTTTAAAAACACGAAGAACCATATCACATACCTATAAAACACTGAGAGACGTGTCGCAGACATATAAAAATACTGAAAACCATGTCACATACCTATAAAAAACTGAGAGCCATGTCACATACTCATAAAAACACTGAGACTTAACTCTCAAAGGAAAAATGCTACTGTTAATTGTCTCTCAGGACAAAAAAAGATGAAGAAATTAAAGAAAAAAAAATCAACTAACAGTGAACTAACTTTCATGCAAATGGGTAATGATGAACCAAGGTGAAAAGTGTGACTCAAGTTGCATGTATAGGATATAAGAAAACACTTCTATCATTAAAATTTACCAAAAACTCAATCTTTTATCATCAAGTAAAACTAATGCATCAGAAATATTGGTAAAGCGAAAAAAGACATTGAAGTCTTGCCCCCTAACCCACAACACATTGGTCACAATCATCAACTAAGGAATATTATGAATAAGGTGATTTATTTTGGAGTTCACACATTTGAATTGTAAGGGCTCGTTCAGTGCACAGATTTAAAGACTAAGAGTTCTAAAAATAATACATTTTATAAAACAAAGCTTTTTCTAAACTTAAACATTTTTTCAGAAAATGTATTTGGTGCATCATCTCAAATTACTAATTTAAATTTAATATATTATTAATGATGACAATTTTACTGTTTTATAATAACACAATCTATTTTATACACTTTCCATCTCAAAATGATTTTTACATTTAATTATTCATTTAAAAAAAAAAGATATGAACACTTTTTACTAGCCATAATGTATTAATGCACATTTATATAAATAAATTATATAAATTAGTACTCCCTCCGTCCCAGAGTAAGAGTCCTACTTTCCATTTTGGTACGTCCCAGAGTAAGAGTTCTATTCCTAAAATAGCAAAGAATCTTTACTATTCACCCCATTCATTCTCTCTCTCATATTTTAGTTTTATACTCACAATACCAATCAAATCACTATTCTCTCCCACTCATTCTCTCTCCTACTTTACTTTTACACTCACAACATTTACATCACTTTCAATATTTATTAATAAGCATGCAAATGAGGGGTAGGACTCTTACTCCGGGACGGAGGGAGTACTAGAACTTATTTGGACAATAAAAAAATGACATAAAAGATCATTCTGAACTGAGGGAGTATTGAAGGAGTACTATAGAATGCACATTTTAAATTACTGTAATTATATACTCCTTCCGTCCCCGCTCACTTGACGCTTATTTTCATTTTGGGCTGTCCGAGCTCACTTGACACTTGCTAAAATAGCATACTTTTTATAATTTTATATTCACTCTACCCCACCACTCATTCTCTCTCTTCATTTTCCACCACTCAATTTATTCAACAAACACTATTATTTACCCCACTCATTCTCTCTATTTATTTTCTACCACACATTTTTCTTATTTTATTCATTTTTCTTAATTATTGTGTCCAACTCATGGGTGTCAAGTGAGGTGGGACTGAAGGAGTACTCCTTTATCCATTACCAGTGACGACAAGTCTCTTTCTCCTTTTCTCTTTTCCTTTCAATTCCTTCAACAAAAACTCCTCCCTTTTTTTTTCAATAATGCAAGTCAATTGGATGACGTTAAATTTAATTAACAGAATGATAATGTGGACAATATTTGGAGCAATATGTATAAGTGGCTAACCAATCCATCAAATATCTAACGCTAGTTCGTGATATAACGGAGCCCCCGTCTCCCAATTGAATGAGTCCAAATCTTCTGTGCCACTTTGTGTACCACTCCATCTGCCACAAGTGACCTAATGGCTAACAGTTATTAAGATTGACATTATATTAATATTATCCAAACATGTGAACGGTTAGATTACAAATGATACATGGATTGGCACACAAGAGTGGTAGATCTCGACTCCAATTGAATACACATACCACCCACCATTAAGATATCACTAGATAGTACATTGCTTTATTTGTAACTAATTGAAAAAGTACATTTCATTAAAATGTCACTAGATAGTACATTGCATTGATTGTAAAAAACATGAAAGTACATTGCATATCTTGGTCATTCGCCCTCAGTTTGGATCATGATACCACTTTATGGTTATCATATTAGTGACTAGGTTTGATTATGCGGTTTGACATGATTTGTTTTCTATCCAATCCAGAGTATTCAAAGGAGCCAAAATCTTGGGTAAAACGTGTTTTTCCTATGTCTTAGGAAAAATGTGTTTCAGTTGCATTTTTTTAATTATATGGAGCTTCTTTAAAAAACGCGTGGTGGCATTTTTGTAAATAATCGGAACTTCTCGAACGGTTTTGGATAACAATATAAAGCCTTCTAGATATGAGATTGATAGCCAGAACCTTTGAATGTGATATCCAGAAGGGTTCTGAATATGAATATAAAGCCTTCTGGATGTAATTTTTGAAGCACATTTGAAGAAGGTCATGACCAACAAACCTTTTGGATATCAACATCAAATTATTCTGAATATATATATAAAATCATCTGGATATGAGTTTCAAGCACATTTTAAGAAAGTCTTGGCCAAGAAAAATTCTGGATATCAACTTCAAAATGTTCTGGACATCAATAATAGAGCCATCTGGATAATATTTTAATGATATTTTGAACAAAATCATGACCAACAATCCTTCTGGGTATGAAGCTTAAGTGGTTCTGTATAGAAATAATAAGAGTTATGGATAGTGTTTTTTATTGTGCAAGTGAGAAAAAAATATATGATTTTTTTTAGTTAAAGTGAGTATTTTTTAGTGTCAGTTCTAGTGTTTTTGATAGTCAGTTGTAGTTTTTTTGATAGCCAGAGAGCATATTGAAAGAACCTTTAAAGCTGAAAAGAACATTTGAGACTGATAGCCAGAACCTTTGAATCGGATAGCCAGAACCTTTGAAATTGATATCCAGATGGATTTTTTTGAAAGGAAATTTGAAGAGAAATAGAAGTCATCGGACTTTGCCCCTTGATTCCGTATTTAAAATCGCCAAAAGACGTTGCTTAGGCCCTTAAATTGTCATTTGAAGTTTTTTCCAGCAATATCGCGCCGTTTTTATGAAACACGTTTTTCCTAATCACTTGGTAAAACGCGTTTTACGGGAGACTAACCCTTCAATGTAAGATCCAATTTGGTATCATTGTATCATTCAAGTATGAAATTTTAGTGCACTATAACAAAAAAAAAAAGAAGGGATTTTTCCCCTAGGGCCCCTTATGCCAGATTTTATTACAAATAAAACCTCGCCCAGATCAAATGCCACCTAAGGAGCTGGGGCGAGATTAAAATTCCTCACACACCCCTGATGACCGGTCAAATACAAATCCTAAAAACCCTCCCCTCCCCATCCCTCATTCACGACACACACACTTCGTTCGCTCACTCTCTATCTCCAAGCACTCACCGGCTCCTCGTCTTCTACGGCGACGGAGACCGTGGCCACCTCCTCAGGTGACTCCCTCTGGCGCCGGTTACTTCTGTACGACCACTGACACTCTTCCTTTCCTCCGGTGACTGATCTAGTACTCTGACGACCTCTACACATCGACTCACGACCGTTACTGGCGACGAGTCCTGCTGCTCCTTCTCCAGATCCGTCCCTCTTTCTCACAGGAAAGAGTTCTTCTCCGGCCATCTCTCTTTCCCCGCTCCAGCTTGAAACCCTAACCCATTCATCCATCTCAGCCGCCATCGATTTTTCTCTCCCTCTCTCTTCTCTCAGGCGCGCACACACACACACTAAATATTTTTTCCGGTCAGATCTGCTCATTTTGGATAGATTTGTGTTGTTTCTCGGTAGATCCAAAGGTAAAGTAATGGAAATGGAAATATCATATTTTCTATCCTTATCCTGGTGTGTGCAATTACTAAATCCACTCAGAGTAAAATTTCAACTAGATTTGGTAGGGATTTGGCTACTGCAGATTTGCCTAGATGGAACCATAACTATAGTCAGATTCCTTGAATCCAAGAACAAGGGAGTAGAACTGTAACAAATAATTTCTTTTTAAGTCGCTTGAAAAGTTTCTCACATTTGATGATACAAAAGACGAGGATCCTATGGCATGCTGAACTTAATAAAAGAAATTATCAGTTAGCAATATAGATTGTGATGTTCAATCAATTTTAGTTCCAAAAAGTCTTATGTAGAACGGATTTTTTGTATAATAATTCGGGTTTGTAGGAGATTTTAAGTCTTGCATCCATTTTGAGATGTATAAATTTGTAGCCAATGTTAAACTATGAATTTAGTTTGCGTTGATCTCTCAGCAGCAAATTACTCTGACTGGATTGAGTGATTCTTGTTGGCTACAACAGACAAATTAATTAAATACCTTCTCGACAAGTTTTTGACTTTATTGAAATGTCAAAAATAAGTCTTATAATATGGAAAACTTGACTCTTGTAATTAAATTATAGAACAAAAAATTATTATTACAGTATAAGACTTACATTAATAATATATAATATTTTTTATGGTTATAAAGGAAATTTTTAAGAAATGTCAGAGTTTTTTTTTTAATGTTAAAAAAACAAGGGGTTGCCAAATTGACTTGTTGACCTGCGGGGTCTTATATTATTACGTATGTATAAGAGTTTGAGCATGATTTGACAAAATGATAGTAGAGTTTTTCTTTAAAATGAACAAAAGTAAAAGAAAAATGACTTATATTTTAATTATAAGAGGTGGACAGGTTCTGTGTGTCAGTTATAAGAGTTGCCTGCTATATGACCGAATATGAAAGTTAACATTAATAAAATATTATAATTATTAATTTGTTTTATGAAAAAATGTGAAAAAGTGACTATTATACTTTAGTTATAAGAGACGAATTGGTCTTATACAATAGTTATAAGAGTTAGACCGAGTGTGACCAAATTTGATCAAATAATATTAAATTTTTTTCAAAAAATTGAAAAAGTTGAATACTTGTGTAGTCTTATATCTTAAATATAAGATATGGACATGTCTTATGTGTCAGTTATAAGAGTTGACTGATGTTTGACCGAATACGAAAGTCAATAATAATAAAATATTATTATTTTATATTTATTTTGTGATAAAAATGTGAAAAAATTACTTATATGTCAGTTATAAGAGAAGAATGGGTCTTATGCATTAGCTATAAGAGTTTGATTGAATTTGATCGAGTTTGACCAAATATTCTTTTCTAAAAATTTGAAAATAAATGATTTTTTTACTTTATATGTAAATTATAAGTGGCAGAGAAGTCTTATGTGTCAGGTATAAGAGTTGACTGCTGTTTGACTGAATATGAAAGTCCACACTAATAAAATATTATTATTTTTAATTTGTTTTGTGAAAAATGTTTAAAAAATGGCTCTTATACTTCAGTTATAAGAGAAGAATTAGTCTTATACACTAGTTATAAGAGTTTGACCGAGTTTAACTAAATAATATTAACTTTTTTTTTCTAAAAAATTGAAAAAAAATACGTGATTTACTTTTATATGTTAATTATAAGAGGTGGACATGTTTTATATATTAATTATGTTTAAGTTATAAGAGTTTGACTACGTTTGACCATATTTAATCAAATAATATTATAATTGTTTTCTCAAAAAATAAAAAAAGTGATTTTTTTTACTCTTGTATGTTAATTATGTGTCAGTTATAGGAGTTTGACTGTTGTTTGACCGGGTTTGACCATATTTGACCAAATAATATTTTAAAATATAATAATAATGAAAAAAATGAATTTTTTCTACTCTTATATATAATTATGTGTAAGTTATAAGAGTTTGACTGCTTTTTAACCGGGTTTGACCAAATAATATTATTATTGTTTTCTAAAAAAATGAAAAAAATGAATTTTTTGACTCTTATATGTTAATTATGTGTCAGTTATAAGAGTTTGACTGCTGTTTGACTAAGTTTGACCAAAAAAAATTATTATGTTTTTGTAAAAAAATGAAAAAGTATTTTTTGTAACTCTTATATGATAATTATGTGTAAGTAATAAGAGTTTGACTGTTGTTTGACCAAGTTTGACCAAATTTGACTAAAAAAATTGTTATTTTTTTTAGTATAAAAATGGAAAAAGTGATTTTTTTTTTTTACTCTTATGTGTTAGTTATAAGAGTTTGACTGTTGTTTGACCAAGTTTGATTAAAAAAATTTATTATTTTTTTTTGGTAAAAAATGAAAAAAGTAATTTTTGTAACACTTATATGATAATTATGTGTTAGTTATAAGAGTTTGACTGCTGTTTGACCAAGTTTGACCAAAAAATTTATTATTTTTTTGCAAAAAAATGGAAAAAGTGAAATTTTTGACTCTTATGTGTTAGTTATAAGAGTTTGACCAAGTTTGACCAAATTTGACCCAAAAAAAATATTATTTTTTTGTAAAAAAATGAAAAAAGTAATTTTTTTAAACTCTTATATGATAATTATGTGTAAGTTATAAGAGTTGACTAAAATTTGACCAAAAAAGTAAAGTTGGGAAGAGATATGAGGGTATTTTAGTCTTCTTACATCATTTTCCTAGTGAGGGGTGTATGAGGAATTTTCCATCAGGATTTTCCTTATTTGGGTTTGAATCTGGGCTCATGGGCCCTAGAGTCCAAGGGCCCAAAAAAAGCGGCATTTCAAAAAAGTTTGAAACCAAAAAAAAAAAAATGCTGGAAAAGCTATTTTCGGTACATATTTTGGCTTTTTTGTAAGTGCTGAAAATGTGGTGTCAGCAATAGTTTCCGACAATTTTAGAAGTGCCGCAAATTTTCCATTAGTTTTGAAAAACTGAGGGGATTTTGCGGCACTTTTTTCCGGAATTTTTTTAAGTACACAAATTTGAACCCAAGACCATATACATAAGAAACAATTCTTCTACCACTAGGCTAAATCATTTTTTGATATAGATATTCATATTGCAGAATTTGTTAAAAACATAACCTTATATTAATGCATTTATGATTGTTAGACCATATAATATAGGTCCCCTCGGGGACATCCGATAAAATTGGAACGATACAGAGAAGATTAGCATGGCCCCTGCGCAAGGATGACACGCACAAATCGAGAAATAGACCATATAATATAGTATACTCAATAAATTAACGACTCAATAAATTAACGACAAGTTGCATGAAAAAATGATTTCGGATGAATCCTGCGATAACTTGAAAAGTAAAAAGTGATATTGTACTAATCGAAATGGAAGAAATTATTACTTAATGCCTAAATCAAATGGGCCTGTGCGGAGAAGATTTCATTTTGCATCTAGACAAACGCGCCTTCTGTTATCCAATAGAAGGGCAAGCGAGTGTGTCTGAGTTTGAGTAAATTTAAAAATTAAATGAAAATGTAAAAATAAAGTTATTCTTATTTGCGGCACTTTATAAAAAGTGTTGGAATTTGGTGCACTTAATAAAAATGTGTCGGTAATTAGCTGCAGTTACTATAAAGTGCCAGAAATAAGCGACATTCATTCAAAGTGTCGGAAACTTAGAGGCATTTATTAAAAAGTGCCAAAAATTTGAGTCACTTTATTAAAAATTTCCAAATAAGCGGCACTTTTTATAAATTACTGAAAATTTAGCGGCACTCTTGAACAAAGGAAATTTAGCGGCACTTTTTAAAAGTGAAAAAAAAAAAACAGAACTTTTTAAAAGATGCCGGAAATTAGCGTGACTAGCGGCATTTATTTAAAAGTGCCGGAAGTAAACAAATTTTTTTTTCCAAAAGTGCCGCTAATTTAAACAATTATTGAAGTGCCGGTACATAAATGCTGGGAAAACCATTTTTATTGTTATGTTGATAACCACAAAGACAAAAGAAGAAACAATTTTTTTATTGAATTCAAACTTCTCAATTTACAAAATGGGGGAATCAAGCCCTTGTTCTTCCCGATAGAGTACAAGGGCTTATGTCGAGCCAATGGTCATCACCAAAATTAAAGAAATGTTCTTTTATAAATTATTTTTGAAGCATGTATAAAACATGTTACATATACACCAGTATATACTAAAGAGTAACCTAATTTCATTTAAAAAATGACTATGTTATACAAACTACAAAAGAATATTGAAATGTTTCAAGTCGAGTGTGTTTCATATCCATGGTTCAATGAAATTGTGAAAGATGAATCATAGTTGTGGTAAGTACGTTTTGGTCATGTAATCTTTTATAGTTGGAAGTTCGGCTCAGAAAGAGATGGTTAGAGGTTTGCATATCATTAATCATCTCGAACATTTATGTGAGAAATGGATTATTGGAAAGCAACATATAGCTTCATTTGTAGTTGGAAGAACATGGAGAACAAGAAAGGCTCTTGAACTTATTTAATCATATGTGTGCGGCCCACTGAATGTGTTATCAAATATAAATAAATAATACTTTTCTTACTTACATTAATGAATTCATGCAAAACATTTGTGTTTATTTTCTTGAAGGAAATTCTGAGTATTTTCTTGTGTTAAGGAGTTCAAGGCTCTCATTAAAACGCAAGTGGTTGTTTTCTCCAAAATTTGCAGATGGTGGTATACTTCTAATGACTTTGTCGAGTATCACAATGAGTAGGGAATAGAACATGATGTAATGTTTGCTTACACACCAGAGCATAATGGTATTGCCAATCTGAAGAACCAAACATCTTGTATATAACAAGAAGCATATAGGGGATGCCAAATTCATTTTGGGCAAAACTCATGTACACTTTATAATAAGAGTCTCATGTACAGTTTATTTGTTGAATAGATGTCTGAAAACAAGTGTTATAAATATTACTCCCGTAGAAGCAAGGACTGGTGTCAAGCCAAATGTGAAGCATCTTGTGTTTAGTAGTATTGCATATGGCCAAAATGAGAACGAAGCTTGATGTTAGAGGAGAGAGGACCAATTTTAATGATTACACGGTTGGTGGATACAAGTTGTTCAACCCAGTCAGACAGAAGGTGATCGTAAGTAGAGATGTCGTGTTTGCTTAAGGAGAAGCTTGTAATTTGGAAGTTGACACTCCAAATGATTCTCAAGATACTTCCAATTCTATTGTTGAAGATGAAGTGTCTTAACATGTCTCAATTGCCATTTAAGAAGAAGTGGTGGAACTTGTTTCTCATGCTCTGCAAGCTCCGATATCTCAACCCTCTTTGGTAGCTCTAGACCGATAAGGAAAGAAGCAGTCATCTACACGTTTGGAAGGTTTATGATACTCCGTGTGATGTAGTTAATGAAATGTAGATTTGGTGCATTCTTCCATATTTTCATATAGGGAGTTGTTAAGCTTGAGGAAGTTATGCAATATCCAATGTGGATTAAATCAATGGATGAGGAAATAAGAGTTGTGGAAGAGAACAAAATGTGACAACTAGTTGACTTCCACAAATGAAGACGACTATTGATGTCAAATGGGTGTTTTAGACAAATTTCAAGGAAAATGATGAGACTGAAAGGCACAAGAAAGGTTTGGTGTAAAGGGATATGAGCAAAGATCTGGTTATGATTATCAAGAGATATTTTCTCCTTGTGCTGAAGTTGAGATTATTAGATTGATTATTGTATTGGTAAAACAAAAGCATTGGAACATTCATACAATACATGTGAAATATGATTTCTTAAACAGGGTTCTTGACGAAGAAGTTTTTATGAAGAAACCGCATGATTTTGTAAAAAATGGAGTGAAGATAAGGTGTATAAGGACAAAGAACTATATGATTTGAAACAAACACCGAGAGCTTAAAACGAGCGCATGGATTTTATTTTTATTTTATTTTTGGAAATTGGCTTGAAATTTGTGCATAAGAGCATGCCTTATACGTGAAGACAAATACTATTGGTGATATGCTATTGCTTTGCCTATATGCTGATGATTAGGTGTTACATGTAATAATAGTATAAGGATTGAAGAATTCAAGAAATAGATGATGTGTGAATTCAAGACGACAAAACTTGGCTTGATGTCATATTTTATTGGCATCAAATTAGCTCAAGGCAAAGATGGACTTTTTAGTTTTCAAAATATGTATGCTATGGAGATTTTTATGAAATTTAGAATGTTTGATAGCAATCCCGTGAGGACTTCCAAAAAGTTGGCACAAAGTTGTCTAAAAATGGTGATGGTGAAAATTTTATCCAACATATTTTAAGTAAATTGTTTGGAGCTTGTGATATCTCAATAGTCTCACCTTCAAGCCGCGTCTCATCATCAAGTAGTAAAGAGGATCTTGTGTTATCTATGACAAACTTATACTGATTGGTGTGGAGATCCTGATGATCGCCAAACCACTTCAGGTTATATGTTCAATTTTAGTTAAAGTCCTTTATCTTGGTCAACAAATAGCATTCAAGTGGGGCATATCAACATGTGAAGTGGAGTACTTACCAACAATGTCAAGTGAATGTCAAGCAAAATGATTAAGGAATTTGTTAAAGGAGATTCATGTTCGAGTTGAAGGTACGATTTTTTTTTGTTTTCAATCTGCAATTGATTTAGCAAAAAAACTTGTTGGTTGTTATGCATGGGAGAGCAAGCATATTGAAACTAATTTTTCATTTTCTTTGTGATCAAGTTTCCAAGAGTGAAATTCCATTGGTGTAGTGCAAGTCCAAATATCATGTTGTGGACATTCTCATTAAACCATAGAAGTTCAAACACTCGTCAAGTTGAAGCGAATGATTGGAATGACAAAATTTCCAAATCAAGAGTAAGGGATCATGTTGAGATTAATCCTTATTACTCTAGATTATTCTACAAAGAGTTTTAGTTTATGGTACTTTATCTTGGTATACGATTTATATTACCAAGGGTCAAAATATATTGATTTAGATACTCTTATGGGTCTTTTCATTTACTTATATGTTCATTGTCTATTATGTCTTGTATGTCTATAAATAGACTTGTCATCCTAGCATCAAAGAGTGTCAAGAAAACTAGATTAAAAGAGTGAATTTTTTCCTCAATTTTTAGCCTCTCGTTCTCTCTTGTACATTTTTCTGAAGACGGAGTACCTCAGGAGTTGTCACCGTGGGATTTTTGAGAAGGGAAGCACTTTGTGCGATATGAAGTTGTAACAACGGGATTTGACGCACTCCTCATATATCTCGCATTGTTTAATATATAGTATCACAATTTGATTCCTCCTTGTCATGCACACACTCTTTGCTATGAGTATAATACTCCCTCTGTCCCTAAATGAGTGTCCAAATTTCATTTTAAGGGACACTAAAAATCTCAACTTTTTGAACAATTTGGTAACAACGATTCATACATAATCTTGTAATCTCTTTTCTAAACCTTTAGTTTTGCACGTATAAAGAAACCGGTGAAATTTTTTTCGAAAAAAAACGTTTAGGGAGAAAGTTATGTTAAAAAAAGACACTCATTTAGGGACAAAGATTTCTTGAAAATGGACACTCATTTAGGGACAGAGGGAGTACATAATAGTCATGTCGAGATGGTGATTTGGTCACTTGACAAGGTCTACCACACTTATCATAGTGATATATCTTGGTTTGGTATCACCCAGATGTAGATAAATTGATTGATAAACTGCCTAGACAATTCTTTGTGTTATTCTTTCATTTCCTTGTCTGGTATGTGTATATTAAAAATGGACTGTGGACCATATATTTCCATGGCATAGATTGAATGTTTTATATCATTGCAAATAAATGATGGCCATTTATTACTTAAACATGTAAATTACAGAAAACAACTACGCGGTAGAGGTGAAGTTGAAGTTGGCACAAGTTGTCTGACGAGAGAGAAGGGTGGAGCTGAAGCCAAGTTCTGATTTTGCAATATTGAACTGCAGAAGATTGTTCTCAATTTGGTAACCACCAATAGTAATGGTTGGATAACGGGTATTTATAGGCTTCACAAACCCAAGGCAAAGAACATCCTTCCTTACTTGCACCATAGAGTTGGCACCATTTATCCTCCAGAAGACATCCTCACGCTGCAAAACCAAATCAATAGTCGGCACAGCGGGCCCCACACGCGTGTTTCCAATGTTCTTCGAGTTATAACACACCTCAAATGGTGCCACAGCCGCAACTCTAGTGAAATTAGACATAGCTTTCACAAAAGCATTAACAAGAGGGTCATAAATTGCTGGTTGTATAATCGTGTAAGGATCCACCGTGCTAAACGTGGTACCACCCTCACCATTTTGGTCGATGGAAAGAAGTGTAGTGTTTAAATTAACCACTTGTCCGTTGACTTTGATCGATTTGACCCCGATATAGTATTCTGCAGAGGGCTGTTCTATTGAACTTCCTCGGTTGATTATAAGTGGGGTGTAAGTAAGAGAGGCGGCAGCATTAACATTTGGAAGAAACTGATAAGGTCCATCACCAATAAAGATGACACCTTTGGAAGAAGGGCTTAAGCATATAGCAAATATTTTACGGTAGTCGAAAAACCTAGGAATTTGAGAAGAAATTGATATTTGAGTCCTCCCAAAACCAGCAATACCCGAGACACCATCAGCAAGACCGTCTAGGAGACCAAGTTTATTATCAGTACAAAAGAAGAAAAATTCGGGGACGGAAACAACCCGGGTAGGGTTCTTCCCCTTAGTTGACTGGATGGAAACAACATCACCAGCAAGCTCCCCTGCTACTCTGATGCGGCCAATGGGGTTCGTCGCAAAGTGAGAGCACGAGGAGTTGTGACAACCGGGACGGACAGGAAAAGCGCACGTGTCACAAAATGTATTTTCCCTTGAATCCCTGCATTGAGATGAGCGACAGTCGTAAAATTTGTAGGTGGAGGAGACATAGCCATTTGTGTCGCAGTCGGTCCATAAATATCGACCGCCTAGATCAACGGTTAGGGATAAGGTAACAAGGGGAGTTCTTTGGTTGATTTTAGTGAGGTATTGGAGGGTTTTGGGGTCTTTTGTGACTTGCAGAAGTACGGCTTTGGGATTGGACTGGGTTTGGGAGAAGGTGGCTGAGATGAAAAGAAGAGAGAAAAAGGCAACTAATTGAAATGAAGATGCCATTTGTAAAGTGGTATGCGGGATTTGAAGTGGATTGATGTGGCCTTTTATAACAAAAAAAATGAACAAGGAGGGGTATGAAGTTAGGCACTGTGGAGTTGTAGGCTGTTTGGCTTTGTGCAAATGAAGATAAGAACACAGAAGATGCCATTTAGAAAAGGATGTTACAATCCGTACATGTAGTGGTAGACTTTTGGCAAACTCTACCTTTTCGTGCAAGCTGTAACTCCATATTTACATATCACGTGTTGTTGGTTAAGCCCATATCATATAATCCACAAACAACAACGTGGATAAAAACATTTGCATTAGCAGATGACTAAAATGCGCGACAGAGGACCTTTGCTGCTACAGGTAAATAATAAATACAGAGAAAATTATGTACAGGGAATGAAATATTCCAACGCTGCCCTTGCCCGTCTCGTGTAAGTATACATGAGATGTCATCTACAATCTCGTGTATATGTACACGTGATGACTCGTGTATGCACACGAGATTTCACGTGTACATATACACGAGATTGTAGATGACATCTCGTGTATACTTACACGAAATAGTGTCTGAACCTGCATTTTCACAACAGTAACAGCAAAAGCAACAAAAAACAGAACTAGAACTGAAATTTGATTCTTAATATGATAGCACATTTCCACAAAACAGTGGGAGGGACCAATAGACCATTACACATATACTATCGCCAAATTGTATACGAAATAAAAGTGTTAACAAGGCTTATGCATATAATTCAAACATCAAAACATCCAAACATTCATATAAACTTGATAATTCAAAAACCATTACACATATACTATCCCTTACGTAATCTTTCTCTTCTTGCATCGTTATCCTGATCATAGAGTTTATTGAATGCTGCTATCCTATCTCGGTATTGGAGGATCAGTTGACTTGCGCTTGGATCACAGTGTTTCCTCCAAGTGTTCGGTGGTGGTGGTATTGGGTAATCATTGCCTGACATGTGCAGCTGCAAAAGTAATAACAGTTAAATACAACGAATTTAAGTAAGACAATTAAATATAACTAATATAGATGAGACAGTTAAGTACAACGAATTTAAATAATATTGTCAAATTTAACGAATTAAAGTATCATACCAATATAAAATGGTTTGTCACTTGTCCCACCACAACTGTATTTATCGGTGGTCCTACTCCTGCTGGTACAGTCACTGGAAGGCATAAGTTGCCACCGCTAGCCGAGTACGAAATGAACGCCACATTATACCTCGTGGTAATGATGTGCCCAAGATCTGGGAGGTCCATCCAATAAGTATTGTCCGGCGTCGGCCGAACATACATAGCAATCCTACGTAAGAGTTCCTTTACATTTATCCAAGTTAGAACTCTTTGATAAAGGTCTTGGCGAGCATGCACCTCATTGTAACATTCTATGCACACTCGAGCCCACATCTCCTCATTTCCGTATATCTGTGCTGCTACGGCTCTATAGCCACAATGTCCATCAGATGCCATATCTGTGATGCCTCCAATAAATGGGATGATGAAAGGCGGAAAAGACGTCATATACGGAGAGCTGTATATACTAGTGTGATTGGGATGTCCATTTCCCTCTCCACGACCCTGACCCTGATCCCGTCCTCGTCCTCGACCTCACCCTCGACCCCGTCCTCTCCCACGACTGGAAGCAGCTAGTGGTGGATGAGACGTAGGAGTACAAGCAGGGCTAGATGGTGTGGGTTCTGAAGCTGATTTCCGTTTGTGCGTGGACTCTGAACTCGCTTGGGTTGATGCAATGAATGCAGATCTAGACCTGAAATAGGGCAAAGAAAAGAGTGAGAAGCATTCATACTATCAACATGAAAATCAAATACATCAAGAACGTAAAGTGTGAGCCACAAATGAATGAAGATCTATACCCTTTGCTAGTCGAGGATGGTGTAGCGGGGACTCGAAAAAATTTGTTAGTATGCTCCCAATCTGACGGTTCTCTGGAACTTCCGGTCCGGGGTTTATTCGCCTTTGAAATATGATCTGGCTCGTAAGCATCTCTCGTATGGTGATTAAGCCCTTCTTCCATGTTTTTGAATAACTTTCTCCTTACCAGTTCAGGTGCTTTCTCAACTTTATTCAACATAGCTTGAAAATTGTCTTTATTTATTGAAGGCTCAGATGGAGAGTTGTCTACTTCAATGTCCAACTTCTTCCAAAAATCATGAATCGAGGACAGCTTAATCCGTCCCCCACAGTCCTCTATCCGTGCAATCTCATGACTACATGGAAGTTCATGTGTTCGCCTGTAGTAACACCCGCAGGCAGCCTCAGTGATGACATTACAGGCACGGTGCTAGAAGAAGCTCCGGCGGCGATGGCAGTGGCGGTAGAGGCGGCGGAAGCGCCGGCAGGGACCTTCGGAATTTTTACTCTCGCCATTCTTCGTCGTCGTGTGGTGGTGCGCGGCAAGGCTTCGTCGTTGTCGTTGTCGTTGTTTAGGAGAGAGAGAGACTGGAAAGAGGGAATGAGTGAAATCAAAAAAAAAATTAAGTATATAAATGGGTATTTTGGTAATTTACTTAATTCCCTGTATTTAACTTCTCTGTATATAACCATATCCGCTGCTACAACAAGTAGTGATTTTTGGTAAACAAAGGAAAACAAAGATAAGATAAGAGGCCAATAGGTTAAAATATGTAACGTAATTTCGAGTTATTTTTCATAGTGAAAATCTAGAGAAAAACTAGTTTTACACTCATTTTAGTGTAAAACTTGTTTTCATCATTTTATTTAAAACATAATCTCTTAATGTGAAACAAGTTTTACACATCTTTTAGTGTAAAATAAGTTTTTCATAAGACTTACTCTTTTTCATATAATGCAAAGTAATTGGCAATGGCAAATATGGTCAACATACTTTTACATACATACGTTATCATATAATATAATGTACTTCCTCCGTCCCGGTTTAAAGTTTTTAGTTTGACTTTTCACGCTTATTAATGAATGAATCAAGGCAAATTTGAGTTAAATATAGTAGTGTGTGGAGGATATAATTGACTTTGGATTTGATGATCTGTTGTTGCTATGGATCAAAGATTTTTGTACACGAAGCTGACGCGGCGCTAATACATCAGCAAACGACCGTGTTTGTTTCTTAAAGGCGTAGGTTAAAAAACAAGTGCTTAGCGTTATATGATAACCGATCAAATGTATGTTGTACATACTAGTCACTAATGAGTATATTGCATCATCTCTAATTTTGGTACGCATTACTTTCTTTGTTTCAAACTACATCTCTATTTTAGACTTTTTCACGTATATTAAAAACTAAAACTAATACATTTGAAAAGACTTATGCATCCTTAAAAGCATCCAATTACATAGGCTATTATTAAGTGCGTATATAAGAGATGGTTTACAATTAATAAAAAGGGTATTATTGTAAACAAAAGAAAATATTTATTGCTAATAGTAAAACATGATTTATTTTGGAAAAAAAAATAACTTTTAAACCGACATGTGTTTTGAAACAAGGGAGTAGTTTGTTGCACAAGTCCCTAAATATTACAAACATAAATACTCCATTTCACTTGAAATGAAACTTCAATTTGTATTTTTTTTTTTTTTTTTCCAATTTCTACTTAATGATATGGAATTAATATGCACATGACATCATTTGTAATTTGTTAGCTAGATGTTAATTAAGCAGCAAATACTTCATAAATATATACCAACATAATGTATATATGAAAAGATAAATTCACTGCCTAGGCTCTTGTAATGAGCATTTATTTCATTTGAAAAAACAAGAATTAATTAAGATTAGTAAAACTTGTGTAAGGTGACAGTCACAGTCAAAACTAGTCTTCAATGGAGTAGTTTGTTACATAAATTATTCCAAATAAATACTCCATTTCACTTAAAATGAAAGTTCAATTTGTATTACTCACTCCGTCCCGCTTTAATGTTCTTACTTTGACTTTACACGGGGATTAAGGGAAAATAAATGTTGTGAGTATGAAAAGTAAAATAAGAGAGAGAAAGCGAGTATGGAGTTTTTGTTGTGAAAATGACAAGTGAGTACCATTGTCTATTTTAGGTAATAAAGTAAAGTAAGAACTAAGAACTAATTAGGATATACCAAAAAAGAAAATAAAAACTTTAAATCCGGACAGAGGGAGTGATAATTTTTTTCCAATTTCAACTTTATGATATGGAATTTATATGCACAAGACAACATTTGTAATTTATTAGCTAGATGTTAATTAAGCAGCAAATACTTCCTAAATATGTACCAGCATATTAACAACACATTGGAACTAAAATTACGATTATGTATGAAAAGATAAATTCACTGCCTAGGCTCTTTTAATGAGCATTTATTTTATTTCAGAAACAAAAATTAATTAAGATCAGTAAAACACTAGTAAGGTGACAGTCACAGTCAAAACTAGTCTTCATTCATTGTAATAAAAATTGAAAAGAAATACTCCCTCCGTCCCATTTGAAGCTTCACCATTTTGGTAATGACACAAAAATTAAGGAAAGTGGTGAGTGTAAGAAGGGTTGTGAGAGAGAAAAAGTTAGTGAGTATGACAAGTGGGGCCTACACTTTAAATACGTGAGAGGAGAAAGTTAGTGGGTATGACAAGTGAACCCCATAATTTAAGTATGTGAGAGGAAGAGATGCGTGGGTATGACAAGTGGGACCTATATTTTTTACCATTTTAGGAAAGGATGAAGCTTCTAACGGGACACTCATTTGGGTAAAAGGTGAAGCTTCAGATAAGACGGAAGGAGTATCCTTTAATATAAAATTATTGACTAAATATCTTCAGTATATGATTACGCGGTTTGACGAACTGTCCGTTGGACCCATATGTAGATATAGATAGTACATGTACGCAAGAAATCGGTGGCGCAAAGTCTAGAATAAAATGTCAAAGAGACAAATAAAAGCTATCATACGACTTTAAATCAGATTTGGTTGCCACCAAATCACGTCAAGGTTTGCGGTTTTGGATTAAGGATCTACAAGAGAGGAGTGCAAATATAGCATGGGAGAGCCCATTAGCCAAGTCTTGCATAGAATGTTTAATGACAAATTAAGTTAGCAATTTTGTGTGATTCCTATGTGCTGTTTTCTCTTAGTAGCTTTGTTTGACCATTTTCGCAAGTCATCAAATTTCCCAACAACCGCTATTGGGTTTGGCAGATTCAGGGTGCAGATGTACGATGGCAAAAAAAAAAAAAAAATAAACCCACTGATCAAGCAGTTTGATGAAACAAATTACAGAGAAGATTTCCAGCTTTATATCACACAGATCTGATTGGTGAAGAGGATCATTTCAAATATTTTGTAGATATTGTGATAACCTTTGTATGTTAGAATATGAGTCTTAAATTAAGAGTCATAGTTTACTAAAATAGGTTTAGAGATTGTTTACTAAAATAGGTTTAGTCTTTCTCTGTAATTTATATTCTTTCCGTCCCATCTCACTTTGCACCCAAGAGGTGGGCGCAATAACTAAAGAAAAATAATAAAATAAGGTAAATGTGTGGTAGAAAATGAAGAGAGAGAATAAGTGAGGTAAATAGTAGTGTTAGTTGAATAAATTGAGTAGTGGAAAATAAAGAGAGAGAATGAGTGGTGGGGTAGAGAGAATATAAAATTGGGTTAATTGCAATTTGGTTACCTGAGTTTTACAAAATTCTGCAATCGGTTACTAAATTTGTTAAAGTTGCGATTGGGTTCCAGAGTTTGCTGAACCGGAGCAATTAGGTGTAAAAATCGTTAGTCAGTTAAGAAACTAACAAAATGGACATCATGTGCCACACACGTGATATCTTAAGGGGCATATACGTCATTTGGCCAAAAATTGAGTGGGTAAAAGAGGCACATTACATATTAACAGATTAAAAAAAAAAAAACCTAACAGTCTACCATTTCTCAGGAGTTCATCAACCCCAATTTCCCAATCCTTCTTCTTCTCTCCTGATAGCCCCACAAGGGACTCCTCAATTGTAACTCCGCTACCACTCGGCTCAGTACCTGCAACCGTGATCGGCGGCGGCTGGTTTCCATCATTCGACGACGGAGGTTCCACGTATGCCAGTGGTGGAGGCTGGTTGAGACTCGGCGGCAATCCAGTCCCGTGGCTCACGGTGATCTCAAACGCCATCCCCTGCTCGCACTGCACGCCGTCTTCCGCAGCTGAGAAGAAGTAGTTCGATCCTTCGGTAGTCAACGGAACGGCGAGAGTCAATGCCACGCCGAACTCGTTGTTACCTCCGCCGTACTGGACGGTGTCGGAATCTGATGCATCATCGGCGGTGCAGCTATGGTATGTCGTTTCGTCGGTGGTCTTAATCACCGTCTGATTTGTGTTTGTATTGAATACTGTAATCACAAAAACGTAATCATTTACAGAGAAATTGAATTGATCGGGAAATTTTGCCCTAGTTTCAGAAATGCGGAACATATTAAGCTATTTAGGGATCGAAATTTGGAATTTTCTAAAATTTGAATTCACTAGTATATTGAGCATGAATATAATAACAAGCTGAAGGTCTGATTAGCTGAGAAAAATACATTTTCCAAATTTTATCTGCAGCCAAACAGAAGATCAGAAAGGAATTTGTAAACATTTTTTGTTCATTTTCCTGCATTTTCTGTGTAACAAAATGTAGATCTGGAAAGGTACGAGTAGGGTAGTGTTGTGGGGATGGTTAGATGATGACGGTGGTGGCATGATGGTCCCGATGGTGGTGGTGGCTAGATGGTGGCGGTGGGATGATGGTGGTGGTTTTGGGTGGTGGAGAAAATGGCTGGGGGGGATAAGGCTAGAGGTTGAAGATGAAAAAATATTTACATTTGGACCCTTAATCTATGATTTTTAACACTTGAAACTAAAATTGACGCAGCACGGAAGCGATAGTATTCGTGATTAGCGCACTAATCACAAGAATTCACAAGTGATGAATCCTTAAACACAAATAACTTGGAATCCACTAAGAAAGAGAAATAAATCTCCAGGAACAAAAGTTCAATTGATAAAATAAAGTTGTAACCCTAAAACAATGAAAAGGAAAAGAGTATTTATACTCCTAACAAAATAACATAACCTAAATAAAACATAAATCCCAAAAATAACCCAAGTCTGCACTAAAAACGAGAAAAAACGAGATCTAGAACTTTTCTGCCCGACAAGCGGGCGGGCGCCTGGTGAGGACCAGGCGAGCGCTCAAGTCGACAGAAAGATCAGCCGTTTTGGAAACTAAATTCAGGCGGGCGCTTGGTGGCTGCTGCGCTGGAATTCGTATGCTGCTCTCCTACATCAGTCTCCTCCACCTCTAAAGTACTCGACCCCGAGTTCACACCAGGATAAAGGACTCCATCTGCATGGTACTCATAAATATCAGCGACGTTGAACGTATTAGATATGTTCAAATCATCGGGAAGAGCCACCACGTAAGCATTATCATTAATCTTGCGAGTCACTTTGAACGGTCCATACTTGCGAGGTTGTAACTTCTTGTACGTGCCCACAGAAAAATATTCTTTACGAAGAAACACCATCACCTCATCCCCAACCTTGAAAACCTTGACCCGCTTCTTCTTGTCAGCCGCAGCCTTATTCTTCAACCCCGTTGCTTCCAATCTAGCCTTGACCGCGTCTCAGCTTGCACATCACTGGCCATAATTTCAGCCGCTTGACTCACACCCCGACCCTTAGGTAACGGTACCAAATCCACCACATGCCTAGGAGTAGAAGTATATACCAAAGAAAAAGACGATTTACCCATAGCCGAATGCAGTGCACTGTTGTAGGCAAACTCCACTTGCGGTAAAGCTAAATCCCACTTATTTTGTTTGTCCCCACAAACGCTTTTTATCATATTCCCCAAAGTCCTGTTAGTAACCTCTGTCTGACCGTCCGTCTGCGGATGAGCTGTAGAACACCGGTTAAGCGAAGTGCCAAACATGCGCCACAAAGTAACCCAGAAGTGACTCAAAAATTTGGTATCCCTATCCGAAGTGATGGACTTAGGAAGCCCATGAAGTCGTACAATCTCTCTAAAGAATAACTTAGCAATATTAGAGGCATCCGCAGTCTTTTTGCAAGCAATACAATGAGACATTTTGGAAAATCGATCCACCACCACAAAAACAGAATTCACACCTCGTTGCGTACGCGGTAAACCCAACATAAAATCCATAGACAAATCTAGCCATATATCATCAGGAATAGGTAAAGGCAAATAAAGACCAGTCTTTTGAGACTGGCCTTTAGAAACCTGAAAGACATAACAACGCCTGACAATAGAACCAGCATCCTTCCTCAGTTGAGGCTAGAAGTATCGCTCCTCCAAGCTAGCAATAGTCTTGTCTCGTCCCAAATGTCCTCTAAGACCTCCACCGTGTAAATCTCAAATCAGCTTCTCTCTGATTATCTCATTCTCCTTGGGACTCATGCGCTAATGTGGGAGGTTTGGCAAACTAGCTCCCGGAATCAAGTCAATCTGATGCTGAATGTCCCTCATAGGAAGGAGGTCATTGGGTAACTCATCAGAAATCAATTCTTGAAAACCTGCAAGAAGCTCCTCAATATCCCTTGGTAACCCGATCTCCACACTAACAGAACCCAACTTCCCCTTAATAATTATCGGGCTAAAATACTCTGCCTCTTCAATGGCTGCGGTAAGATCCTTCTCATTCTGTATAAGCATCACGACCGGTTCATTTTTCTCAACCTGCTTCTCAAAACGCAGAACAGGAGCTATAGAAATTTTATGATTATCCCATTTAAACATAATCACATTATCCTTACCCCGATAAGTAATGTCGTGGTCATATTGCCATGGGCGACCAAGAAATATATGACAGACATCCATAGTTAACACATCACACAGAACCTCCTCCTTATAGTGTTTGCCGATAGAAACAGGGACCCTGCAAGTCCATGTTACTCTAAGTTCTGAACCTTTATTCACCCATCCCAAGCTATAAGGTTTCTCATGAGGCTCAGTTTTTAACCCTAGAAAATCAACCAATTTCTGCGAAACTAGATTTTCAGTGCAGCCATTATCAACAATCAAATTACATACCTTGTCTTTACAAAACAGTGTGCTCGGAACAGATTCTTCCGTTGTCCCTCATCCTTGGAAGTTAGTAGCAACTGTTGAAGAACCAATCTGACTCGCTCCTCAGATTCCTCTTCAGCGAATTCAACCCCTTCATACTCATTATTCTCATCTTCTTCCTCCTCGCTCCCCTCTTCCAAAACCGCAACAGTTCGCCTAGTGGGGAAAACGTTGGATCTGTGACCCTGTCCATGGCAACGAAAACACTTATCCCCTGTTGGTTTAGCATAAGGATTCATCGCTTGTGAATTCTTGTGATTAGTGCGCTAATCACGAATACTATCACTTCCGTGCTGCGTAAAAAATAATAGCAAGTGAGATTTCTTTTTGACTGGAAATGACATATTTACCCTCATTAAAACTCACGTGTTCCGCACATGGTTTCCACTTCGTTAGTTTCTTAACCGGCTAACGATTTTTATACTTGATTGTTCCGGTTCAGCAAACTCAGGAACCCAATCGCAACTTTGACAAATTTAGTAACCGATTGCAGAATTTTGTAAAACTTAGGTAACCAGATTGCATTTAACCCTATAAAATTACAAGAAGTATGCTATTTTTGGAAGTGTCAAGTGAGTTGAGACAGACCTAAATAAAAATAAGTGTCAACTGAGGTGGGACGGAGGGAGCATATTGTATACGAATGTGAATAAGAAAAGCACGGGGGAAAAATACCAAAACCTATGTGTAGACACCCCGCCTTGGACCTCTCATGTCTCGATTGCATACACAATCTTTGCTTTCCTCTTTTCTGTTAACTTTTGTTAATTTCTGTTAACTTTTGTTACTTTTTGTTAACTTCCCGACTGACTTCGATAGTCTTGGAATTGACTAAGTAACAAAGTCAAACTTGCGTCTTTGTTTACTTTGTTTTTGTTGACTTTCGTGGTGTTCGTTAAGTTTCTGACTGATTTCATCAGTTTCGGGGCTTAACTGCATAACGGGACCACTTTTGGGTCAAAATATGAGTTTTCTGAAGGCCGGATGCGCACGCCTTTGACCCCTTATGTGGGAGGCGTTCCCCCCCCCCCCCCCCCCCGCTTCCAGAATCTCAGGTTTTGCCATTTTCCCCTCCTTTTCTGATTTGTAACCCCCGTGGACATTACTCATTTGCTTAATCCGGGAAACGCCATCTTTATGAGCTCAAACAATCCCCCTACACCTATAAATACCCCTTCATTCCACCTTAAAAAGGAACCAAACATTCTCCCTACAAAAACTACTCTCTAAAAACACAAAGTTCGTCTTTAAGGCCCTTACGATAGGCAATTTGGTTCTTCCTCCTTCAAGCATAGATATGATGTCCATATTCTTCTTCTTCTAAGTAATTATTCTTATTTTATTCACTTACTTTAATTTTCTAAAACAATTTCTTTTACTTCTTTTCGTCATCTTTTCTAAAGTGTATGCAATCCCCATAAAAGGGAACATGACCAAAAAGGCCACTTCACTATTGAAGTTTTGTCAAGGTTATCTTCCAACATTTTAAACTCTACTTTAATTTCCTCTTTGTTTCTTAAAGTAATAGTTAGCATAAAGTTACTTTGTATTTTCCCCTTTGTAATTCCTATTTTTCTGTAATTGTTAACATGATTAATAAAAGAAGGACTTTTCATACATAGAACCAAAAGTAGTAAGACTGGCTTTAGCTGAGCGGAGTGGGTGTTTAAGTACTTCCCACTTCGTAAACTAACCCTTAAACCCGTCTCTTCCCGAATCTCTGGTTTTCGTAACAAACATTAGGCAATTTCTTAGGTTTTTCTTATGTTCCTCCAAAACATAGGTGGCGACTATAATCTCTAAAACCAAATAGACATCCTAGGATAATCTACCGCTCTAGCCAAGTTGTGGTTTTCCCAGGGTATCTACAGTGGCGACTCTACTGGGGATAGCATAGAGGGTTAAACTTTCGTTTTCACTTTTGGTGTTTTTATATCTGTTTTCTGCGGGCATTCTGGTGATAAAGGGAGGGAAGCGTGCACCGCTGGCCTTCTAGGTCTAAGGCGCGCGCCTCCGACTCTAACCAGTAGAAGTGCCCGCACTTCATCATGTCCTTCAATTCCATATTATTTGTGCTAACAATGTCTGCAGGGGAAGAGTATTAATTTTAGGGTCAAGGCAATCCCTTGAACCCATCAGTTTGCAGGTTTTACCCAGATCCGGGTGCCTCTGCCCTTCATCACCTAAGGCGCACGCCTCCCACTCTTATTTCCAAATGCGCGCGCTTCTGTTATTTCCCAGGAACGGAAACAGTGAACATAATGAACAGAGTTATGGCGTGTGGGCACCATGGCCTCTATAAAACTATTTTTATTTTTTGTTTATTTTATCGGTCACACGGGTGATTCGAAAGTTGTAAATATGTGCTTATTTGATTTTTTTTTTCTTTTGAAAAAAAATGATTTTGTCACTTGGCTTGACCTCACACACATGCACTTTCAACTCCTATGAATTGCTCACTATCGAGTTGAACAAAGTCCATAACCCCAAACCCGTCGAGGCCCGTCCTAGAGAGTTTCAAGCTCTACCCGACCTTGACTCTATCGAAGCGGTAAACCTTATCCCGTGGCGTAGTTCATGACTACATGCTGGGGGTGGACTTTAAACCTCTCTCTAGTCGAGAACAAAACAACACATTATAGTTAGGGTCTAACACTCTGTGACCAAGTCGGTTTTCGTGTGTCGATATTTCACTAAACTAATGTCATCAAAACATACATGTCGTTTCAAAAAGAAACACGTTGTTGCTTTGGGAAAAAATAAAACTCCATCCATGCATGTATGATTTGTGATATTAATTTAGTTTAATCCTGTCACACTTAGGTCTCACAAGCGTGGTGGAATCCAATGGGTATATAGGACCGCAAGAAGGTCTATGTACTAGTGTGACGATTCCACATTTTCTTTAGAAACCCCAAAAAGTACTACATCCTTCCGACTTAAATAAAAAAAGCCTTTTTCCTTATGTGGTTGAGTCCTTTTTGTTTTGTGCTTTAATCGTTTTACTCAAAAGGTGTTTGTGGGGCCATCCTAAGATCAACTGGTACCGTGTTCTTCAAATAGGTTCAATGGCTTCCAACGGAAACAACAACAAGGGTTGGACCGTGTCCAATAAAAAGCTATTCAACATAATGAGAGTCATGGGGGAACAAATGGATAGACTTGTCAAGGATGTCTGCCGTAAAGACGATTTGTGGCAAGCCCGTTTTGATCTTGAGAAGAGAATTCACGAGGAAGAGGTTTCCGAACTCAAAGCCTATTTGAAAGAATTCTTCAATGGCAGGCAAATGTCGATGATGAGGCATGCTCAAATGTCCCGCCCCTCAAAATCCATGAAGATGCCGTTAACAAGCGAATATTCACTCCTCTCCTAGGAATGACCCAAACCGAAGCATTTGAAGTCTTGGTAGAAAGTGGAAAGGTCCAACCTTTAGAGGGGTACAAGTTGAAGACGATACGAAAGAATCATGAATATGACAAATGGTGCAACTACCACAAGCATAGTGGGCATACTACCAAAAAATTCCCCGATGTCAAGAACATCATCCAAGATTTGATTGACAATGGCGAGTTCGCCGTGGATGAAGAGCAACCATTAGATGAAATCATTAACTCCCTTATGAAGAGTGGCAAGATGGAACCCTTAAAGTACTTCAAGCCCAAGGTCAAAGTGTTGGAACAATCTTAACCCATGAAAGCCATACCCATATCTGGAATAAGTTAGAGAAGGAGATGAAGGCGGAACCTGTTGAATCCATGATGTTGTCTTTAGGGAGAAATTGATGAAGAACAAATGTTGGGGACGGAGTTCTTCTAAATGATGAATGCCTTTTTCTGTCAAGTACTTCTAGCAATATGAAGATTATGTAGGAGAGAAATAGTGATGTAGTATGTTTCATGAGTTGATGGAAGACCCTTTATATAGGAAACAAATAGGCACCTCATTTAGGGACTACACCCTTTCAACCTAAGTGATGTTAAATTACCATTTTGCCGATCAAAAATAGGTAATATTACATCCAGGAATTCTACACATTATTTTAATTTACTACACCTTATATTAACATTATAATAATGATTTCATGTATGGAAATACTAGATGACTTGTTATGCAAGCCATGTTCTAACAATCTCCCACTTGGGTTGCAAAACAGAGTCTTTCCTTAAAATCATAAATATAACACAAATGACAACCCTAATATGCACTTTGTTGTCACTTATAACAATCTCGTCTATTAGCCATACAAGTACAAGGACTAAAGGGTCAGTCATTGTAATTGATTCGTAACTAAACCCACAATAATCACATGTACATATCCAACTAAATGACATAGATCAAAAGTATAGATGTGTAGCATGGAACATAATGAATATATTCATATTCTTCCAACTAGTCCAACTTAACCAAATGAGATCAAAACTTAAACAATAATAGAACAATTAAATAAACAACATAAACTCCCACTATATTAAATATTATCAAAAGTTGTTACACCCATATGAGCAACATGCTCGTGAAACACTAAAGGTGATAATGCCTTAGTAAACGGATCCGCTAACATGGAGTTTGTTTCAATAAGTTGTATTTCTCTTTGTTCATTTTGTACTCTTTCTCTTACAACAAGAAACTTAATATCTATATGCTTAGATTTTGATGAACTCTTGTTGTTGTTGGAGTACAAGACTGCCGCCTGATTGTCACAATATAACTTAATAGGTCTTTCGACACTATCGACAATTCGCAGTCCCTCAATAAACTTACACAGCCATATAGCTTGATTGGATGCCTCGAAACAAGCAACAAACTCGGCTTCCATGGTAGAGGAAGTTACGAGTATCTGCTTGGCACTTCTCCAAGAAACTGCTCTACCAGCTAATGTGAAGACATATCCAGACATTGATTTACGGCTGCCTTGGCATCCAGCATAGTCGAAATCAGAATACCCAATAATCTCAAGATGATCCAAATTTGAATATGTAAGCATGTAGTCCTTATTGTTTTGTAAGTATCTCATCACTCTTTTGGCTGTAACCCAATGTTTTCTCCCCGGATTTCTTTGGTATCTACCAAGCATCCTAACAATAAATGAAAGGTCTGGACGAGTACAGACTTGCGCATACATTAAGATTTCTACTTCTGATGTGTAAGGGATATTTTCCATATACTTGGTTTCAAAATTATTTTTAGGACATTGATTAAAACTAAACTTGTCTCTTTTAGAAACAGGGGTGTCATGTGGTTTACAATTTTGCATGCTAAACCTTTGTAATACATTTTCTATATAGGCCTTTTGTGATAATCCTAAAGTACCTCGTGAGAGATCACGGTGTATTTGGATTCCTAATACAAAAGATGCCTCACCAAGATCTTTCATTTCAAATTTGTTTGAAAGAAATTTCTTAGTTTCCTTAAGAAGGTTCATGTCATTACTAGCAAGCAAAATATCATCCACATATAAGACCAAAAATATAAATTTACTCCCACTTAACTTATGGTATATACAATCTTCACCAAGATTCATTTCAAAACCAAATGAAAGAATGACTTGATTAAATTTTAAATACCATTGACGAGAAGCTTGCTTGAGCCCATAAATGGATTTCTTAAGTTTACAAACTAATTGATTAGTTTGCTCCAAATCAGTCACCATATCTGGTTTCTTCATATAGATAGTTTCCTCAATGTCTCCATTGAGAAAAGCTGTCTTTACATCCATTTGATGAAGCTCAAGATCATAATGTGCTACTAGTGTCATAATGATCCTAAAAGAGTTTTTAGAAGATACCGGAGAAAATGTTTCTTTGTAATCAATGCCTTCCTTTTGAGTAAAACCTTTAGCAACAAGACGAACCTTAATATCTTTCAACATTACCTTGTGAATCCCTTTTAGTTTTAAATATCCATTTGTTGGGGAATTGAGGGGATCACCGCATCCACTAGCCCATACTAGCAGTCATTAATATGGAGAAAATAATCAACACATGATAATATGAAAGAACAAGAACACCATGATTTGTTAACCCGGTTCACCACCCCCATGTGGCTACATCCGGAGGCCCCAAGCCAGGATATCACTATAATAATATGTTTGATTGTTACAATTTACATATGCACTCACACAGATCTAGCATAGTAACTCTCCATGAACAACCCTCTCCTACATATTATTATCTCTCCCCAAGAACACACAAACAATATGAATATTGCCGGGTTGTAGGATCGCCCCCCATGGCTCTCCTAGGCCCCCGGCCCCCTCCTACACACTATTTTGTGCTCTCTCTTGATATCCTAACTCTCTCTTTTTGGGTACAAATATTATGGTGGTAGTCACAATATATTTATAGGGATACAAAACCTAATCCTGATCAAAACCTAATTTACCCGGAGTCCTTGAGACGGAAGGAGTATAATTGTGAATATGGGAATTAATCTCCTTAACTAATAAGGAGATACTTCCTTAATTACAATCCACGCCAAGTCTCCTCTCCGACCCCGACTTCCCGCCGTCTGCTACACCAAGCGCCCGCTTGTCTCACACTAGGCGCCCGCCTGGAATTGTTTTCCATCCGGCTGAAGTTACTGCCAGTTCAGGCGCCCGCATGGTCCTCCCCAGGCGCCCGCCTGCTCCTCCTTCAACTTCGGTTTTGACCTTCTCCTTGGTTTTGACTCCATCCCAACAATCTCCCACCTGGAGACATAAACCACCATTGTGACATGCTCCTATCATACTCCCACCAGAGAATGATCTACCAAATATTTTACCACCATGTTAAGCCTCCAGGCTCAAGTAATAAGGCGAGTTGAAACCAAACGACGCTTCAACCTCTCCGTGTTAGATCCTTCTTGCCTCCCCAAATCAACTTCTACCTTGATTTCTTTGCAAGACTAACTTCGCCTTCTTCCTCCTAGATCCACTCCCCCTTGCAATGCTCCCCATGAAACTAGGACACACCTTGCTTCTTGCATTGACTTCTTGTGGTCTTTTCTCGCTCTCTGTTAGGGCCTCTTAACTCCCACCGCGTTGCAACTTTTTGAGTCACTCTCCCCCCTAACACACCGTTCATTGATGTCTCTCCATTTTACACCAATAGGCCGGTCTCCAAGCCTCTTGCTCCCACCCAGAACGAAGTTGATATTGTCGGTAGAGTACAACATCCTCCTTACCCCTATCCGTCGTTTGCGAGAAGTCCTCCTCTTCTCACGTGGTCAAACCGGCTTATACCACTCACCTTTGCATCGTCGGTTGCTTACGCAAGTGCCTGATGCAATCCTCCTTTCTTTCATATTTTTATCCAACCACCTTAACTGCCCCAAAATCCCATGAACACCTCCAGATCCATCTTGATCTCTGCATCTCCAAATTCCACCTCGGATTTCTGCAGATCTCATAAGAAACAAATGAACTTTTCGGACTTTCTGATCGTCCGCACGATCGTTGACCTATTTGGCACGTGTCTTGCTTCAACCATAAATCCTAAAAGCTCTCAGATCCCTGCACATCTTCCACACGAAGAATCTGCACTGCACGAAATCTGCACGTGCGCTCCACCGAGACTGCACGTGCATTGCACGAATTCTGCACGTGCGCTGCACGAAAATCTGTTGTCGCTTTTCTTCACCTTGGATCTCCCGAATCTCAAACCAAAGCTCTGATACCAGTTGTTGGGGAATTGAGGGGATCACCGCATCCACTAGCCCATACTAGCAGTCATTAATATGGAGAAAATAATCAACACATGATAATATGAAAGAACAAGAACACCATGATTTATTAACCCGGTTCACCACCCCCATGTGGCTACATCCGGAGGCCCCAAGCCAGGATATCACTATAATAATATGTTTGATTGTTACAATTTACATATGCACTCACACAGATCTAGCATAGTAACTCTCCATGAACAACCCTCTCCTACATATTATTATCTCTCCCCAAGAACACACAAACAATATGAATATGGCAGGGTTGTAGGATCGCCCCCCATAGCTCTCCTAGGCCCCCGGCCCCCTCCTACACACTATTTTGTGCTCTCTCTTGATATCCTAACTCTCTCTTTTTGGGTACAAATATTATGGTAGTAGTCACAATATATTTATAGGGATACAAAACCTAATCATGATCAAAACCTAATTTACCCGGAGTCCTTGAGACGGAAGGAGTATAATTGTGAATATGGGAATTAATCTCCTTAACTAATAAGGAGATGTTGGTAGTGGTGCCCTAGGCACGTTTAATAAACGTTGTAATTGTTATCATTTATTTCATATCAATAAAGAGATGTTTTGATTATTATTGTTGTTCATGTTTACTTATGATAATCTCCGTCCCTAGTACTTGTTAAGCACTAGTATAAAGGCTAAATGATCATGGGATGATCATGTTAGATTTATGGGTACTTGTTTGGAACAAGGTACTGGACATGACCCGCTTTATGAGATTTATGTCATGGTCTATGTCATACATATATCTCATATTAGTTATGTCATTTGAATCCTTAGACATGAAGTTATTATAGTCTTCCACTTGATGAACATTATGTTTGACATATTCAAACGTTACTTTTAACCGAGTAGTTATAAAGGGTATGATTGGCATAATCGGATTCACGTAGGGAAGAATAATAAGCTAAATGGATTTGTCCCTCCTCGGAGAGATGTCAAGCTTGGGCCTCTCGTAGGAATGATGTTGATGAAATGTTCGGCCGGACTCAAATGAATTGATTGGATCAATGTCATTTGGATTATCAACATATTCGGAATCGAGAAAGTATTGAACAAAACAAGTTGACTCTTTGACCATGACTTGTGTTCAATGATATCGTGGACAAAAGGATTATGACATATTCTAAGAGGAATGCGAACTTGTATCTAGTTATACTATTTGGGTAGGTATGACGGTTTGCTAGAACCTAATCATATCTTATGGTTTCATGTTTGAACCCATTGCCAACTTAGTATAATCCTAGAGGGTCACACACAATAGAACAAATCTTTAAAAGGACTATATTGGAATTTTGGAAATTCTGGACATTCTGGGGAAGTGGGCGACCGCACAGTATGGACTGGGCGGCCGCACACTTAGTCTATTTTTGTACCAGTTTTGCTTCAGATAGTTGTGCGACCGCAGAGTGCATTCTGGGCTGCCGCACAGTACTGTCGGGTGGCAGATTCCTAATTTGATTAGGAAACGAATTTTGGACGGATTTTGACACAAGTTTCCTATTTGGAATAGGTCATACTTGTGTATAAAAGACCAAATTCGGCCAGCACTCTAGGCCAATGATTTTGTGAGTCTCAAAGAGTTTGAGAGAGGATTTATTTTGTTCCAAGACATTCTTGGTTGAAGAACAAAATAATACACAAAATAAATTCCATATAGTTTTTTTTTATTGTGAAAAAGTGTTTCACAATTTGGTCTAGCAACCAAGATCAAAGAAGCTCCTTTGATATTCGTTCGAAGTGTGGATACCGCTAGAGGGTGAAAATCATCATCTTCAAAGTTCGTGTTCAAGCTTTGTGATCATGATCAAGTCTTCAAACCTCCACCAAAGACCAAGAGAATTTGATAGCCATCAAGGGTTAGTTTTATCCTATATTCATGTTATTGTATTTGATTTAATCATATGAACGGATCCATGGCTTTGGGTTTCAAAATTTTAAATGCTAAATTCCGCTGCGCATGTTTGATCGAAACCCAACAGTGGTATCAGAGCCCCGTTCATGTTGATTAATTCAATACTTGGATCATGTTATGTGTATATAAATTGTTTATGTGCCTTGCATGATTTGAATATTGGAATATATGTTGTTTATGTGTTTTGTGATTTTATGTGGTTTATCGTTTTGCAACTTTAATCGCACGATTCAATCGCAATAAATAAATTATGGTGGATTCAGAATTGTTGATTATTAATTTTTGATTGGATCAAAGTTTTAATAATCGGGGAAAAACAATTTTGAGACATAATTTTCGAACTTAAAAATTCTGCACATTCTGATGGCACTGGGCGACCGCACAAAACTCTTTGGGCGGCCGCACAGTTTTGGGCGACCGCACAAGGGTTTTTGGGCGGCCGCACAAGGTGATCAGAAGGTCTGATTTTGGTTGTAAACCAGAATCTGGAATTTTTCGAAAGATTCAACAGAACCAGTAACAGAACCAGTCCAGACTTGCTGATCTGGAATGGGTTTTGGGTAGTTGGTTTGTGTGTGGATTTTGGGGTTTGATTTTCCTATTTGTTTTAGTCTTGTGATTCCTAGATTGGTTCAAGTTTTGGATGGCTAATCTGCGTTCATCGAGATTGTGTTTCCCAAAATTGATCGCAATCAAAGTTTCAAAGATAAAACGAAGTTAGAATTATGAAGAGTTCATAATTGCTAAAATTGAGAAACAAAGGTTCTTGATTCAATGATTGGAGATCCATGTGGAATTGTGAATGCAATTGGCCTACGTTCATCGAGACCATCTATTGCTTAGTTTCGGCCACATGGACTACTTTCTTGGTTTCTTGAATTAGTGCGGGATTGTGGTTGCCTTATGGCTTAGTTCGACCGCACGTCTTGTTGTCTTGATTTGGAGATAATAACCGAAGTTGAAATAGTCTCATCCTCATAATTATAGAGAAACTAATGACACATAAATATCATGCTTAAATTAATGGAGATTAATTTAGTGGCTAAACTTGATGTGTAACATGTTTATATTATGTGCTCATAAATGTGTTATATGCTATATGTGATGAACCTTCAAAGAAAGTTTTAAGTCTTTTATTGCCATGCCATGATTAAAACACTTGTTATTACATGAGTGATTTTAATGTAGATTCGCCCTAGCGAGATGCATTAAATTTGTTTATGTATGAGCAAGATAGATAGTGTGGGCACGCCCTAGCGGGACACATTAACTGTGCGTTTAAAATGGTTAGACTTAATTGGGCGTCAAAACAGTTTTGGGCCTAGGCAAAGATGAGGTTTAACATGCTTTTTGAAATTGGATTTCTTAAAGAATCTCATAAAAGGAACTAAGAGTCATATGAGATATGATTGACAAGAGTTGTCTACCTAATTAATTTGATTTTGTGTAATCCGCCTTAGCGGACTTGAAATTAAATTAAAGTTGGATCTTAACCCATTTAAATTATATTATACATTGGATGTATATGAAGGTTATATAATTTAGTGGGAGTATTTTGTTTGAAAAATACATTATTTATCTCTTTAATGAAAATCGGTACTTATTAAATTTTGGAAATTTTTCCATATTTGTAGATAATGACTAATAACACTCAATCAATGTCGTTGCGATCGATCCTTGAGAAGGATAAGCTCGAAGAGAATGGTACCAACTTTATGGATTGGATCCGTATCATAAGAATCGTTCTTAGGCAAGAGGATAAGTTGTACATTCTCGATGGGCCTCTCCCCGCTGAACCACCGCCTACTGCCCCTAGGGTAGAAAGAGACAATTACAAGAAACATCGTAATGATTCTAGAGATGTAAGTTGTCTCATGCTTGCTGCTATGTGTTCAAAACTCCAACAAAGTTTGGAACATTTGGAAGCCTATGAGATAGGCGTGGAGTTAAGAAACATGTTTCAAGAGCAAGCTAGGCAAGAGAGGTACAAGACCATTGTTGCATTCACTACTAGTAAAATGAATGAAGGGCAACAAGTGAGTCCTCACTTTCTTAAAATGAAAGGTTATGTAGAGAACCTTGAGAAACTTGGCTATCCAATCCCATTGGAGCTAGCCACGGATCTCATTCTTAATTCATTGCCTAAAAGTTATAATCAGTTTGTAATGAATTATAACATGCATGGAATGGATAAGAATCTCTCTGAGTTGCATGGGATGCTCAAAACTGCAGAGATGAAAATTGTGGAGAAAGGTTCTCCCGTGCTCTTGGTTCATGATGGGAAGAAGCCTGGTGCCAAAGGCAATGGTAAGGCAAAAGTTGTCAAACCCAAGATAAGCAAGGCAAAGGTTGCCAAGGCTTCTGAGGCAAAACCCGATTCACAAAAGGATGCAATCTGTTTCCATTGTCAAGAAATTGGTCATTGGAAACGTAATTGCAAGGCTTTCTTGGAAGAGCAAAAGAAGAAGAAGAGCAGCAAGGCTGCGTCGACTTCAGGTATCTATATGATAGATATTCTCCTTTCTACCACTGATTCTTGGGTATTGGATACCGGATGTGGTTCTCACATTTGTCTAAATGTGCAGGGACTAAAGAATAGGAGACTGCTTAAAGAAGGTAAAGTAGATCTACGCGTGGGGAATGGAGCAAGAGTTGCTGCATTAGCCGTAGGGACTTATGAAGTCACTTTACCTTCCGGATTAATTCTTGTTTTGAACAATTGTTATTATGTTCCGGATTTAAGCAGAAATATTATTTCAATTTCTTGTTTGGATAATGAAGGTTTTAAGTTTCTTATTGAGAATAAGAAATTTTCTATTTATTTAAATGATGTGCTTTATGGTATTGCTAATTCATTTAATGGCCTTTATATCTTGGATGTCAAGAATGAAAATAATGTCTATCATGTAAATAATAAATCTAAACCTAATGATGTAAATCATACTTATTTGTGGCATTGCCGTCTTGGTCATATTAATGAGAAGCGTATCTCAAAACTCCGTGGGGACGGACTTTTGGGTTCATGTGACTTAGAGTCATATGATACTTGTGAGTCGTGTCTTCTTGGAAAAATGACTAAGACACCTTTTACCAAGTTGGGTGAAAGGGCAAGCGACTTATTGGGGTTGATACATTCCGATGTATGCGGACCATTAAGTAGCAATGCTAGGGGAGGATTTCAATACTTCATAACCTTCACTGATGATTATAGTAGATTTGGGTATATTTACCTAATGAAACATAAAAGTGAAGCATTTGAGATATTTAGAATATTTCAAAATGAAGTAGAAAAACAACTTGGCAAAAGTATAAAGGCACTTCGATCAGATCAAGGTGGTGAATACTTCAGTCAAGAATTTGATGATCATCTAAAGAATTGTGGAATAGTTTCACAATTGACTCCGCCCGGAACACCACAATGGAATGGTGTGTCTGAGAGGAGAAATCGGACTTTGTTAGACATGGTTCGATCAATGATGAGTCAAGTTGATCTTCCAATATCCTTTTGGGGTTACGCCCTAGAAACCGCTGCTTTCACACTAAATCAAGTTCCAACTAAATCGGTTCCGAAGACTCCATATGAGATGTGGAGTGGAAAGAAACCTAGTTTATCTTTCATGAGGGTTTGGGGTTGCGAAGTTTAAGTCAAGAGACTTATCTCCGACAAACTAGCACACAAATCTGATAAATGTATTTTCGTGGGATATCCTAAGGAAACTAAAGGATATTACTTTTACAACCGAGAGGACAACAAAGTGTTTGTTGCCCGAACTGGTGTCTTTCTAGAGAAAGAGTTTATCTCCAAAGAAATCAGTGGGAGTAAAATAAATCTTGAAGAAATTCGAGACCCAGAAAATAACATTGAACCAATAGTGGAACAAGAACAAGAACCACAAGGAGTTGTGGAACCTGTTCAAAATACACAAGCATCTCGCAGATCTAGTAGGTTACGATCCGAGCCCGAGAGATATGGATTTCTCGTAACGGATAGTAATGAGGTAGAAATCATTGAGAATGATGAACCGTCAACCTACCAAGAGGCGATGTCTTCTCCTGATTCGGACAAGTGGCTTGGAGCCATGGAATCCGAATTGCAATCCATGCAAGACAATCAAGTTTGGAATTTGATTGATGCGCCCGAAGGTGTAAAAACCATAGGATGCAAATGGGTCTTCAAGAAGAAGACTGACATGGATGGGAAGGTGCATACTTACAAAGCTAGGCTTGTAGCGAAGGGTTATAGGCAAGTTCATGGTATTGACTATGATGAGACCTTTTCACCCGTAGCAATGATCAAGTCTATAAGAATTTTGCTTGCCATTGCCGCATATCATGACTATGAAATATGGCAGATGGACGTCAAAACCGCCTTCCTGAATGGAAAACTCCAAGAGGATGTGTATATGACACAACCAGAAGGTTTTGAACAAGATTCTAAGGTATGCAAATTGCAAAGATCCATCTATGGATTGAAGCAAGCTTCAAGGAGTTGGAATCTCCGTTTTGATGAATCGGTCAAAGAGTTTGGTTTCATCAAGAACGAAGATGAGCCTTGTGTATACAAGAAGATTAGTGGGAGCATAGTGCTATTCCTCATTTTATACGTGGATGACATATTGCTCATTGGAAACGACATTCCTACACTTCAGCCTGTGAAGACTTGGTTAGGAAAGTGCTTCGCAATGAAAGATATGGGTGAAGCCGCATATATTCTTGGCATTAAGATCTATAGAGATAGATCAAGGAGGCTACTTGGTTTAAGCCAAAGTACATACATTGACAATGTCATTAGAAGATTCCGTATGGAAAATTCTAAGAGAGGCACCTTGCCCGTGTTACATGGAGTTTCTCTAAGCAAGACTCAATGTCCTAAGACAAAAGATGAGCGTGAGAAAATGAATGATGTTCCATATGCTTCGGCAATTGGGTCCATCATGTATGCCATGATTTGTACTAGGCCGGATGTGTCTTATGCTTTGAGCATGACAAGTAGATACCAATCCGACCCTGGCGAAAATCACTGGATAGCTGTAAAAGCGATTCTTAACTACTTAAGAAGAACTAAAGACTCGTTTTTGGTCTATAGAGGAATGGAAGATGATCTCGTTGTAAATGCTTACACGGATGCAAGCTTCCAAACTGGCAAAGATGATAGCCGATCGCAATCGGGTTTTGTGTTTATGTTAAATGGTGGAGCTGTAAGCTGGAAGAGTTCCAAGCAAAGTACAACCGCTGATTCTACAACAGAAGCTGAGTATATTGCTGCATTGGATGCTGCAAAGGAAGCTGTTTGGATTAAGAAGTTCATAACTGAACTTGAAGTGGTTCCTAGTATTGCTAATCCAATAGACCTTTATTGTGATAATAATGGTGCTATTGCTCAAGTAAAGGAACCAAGAGCACATCAAAAATCCAAACACATACTTAGGCGTTTTCATATCATTCGAGAGATCGTTGATAGGGGAGACGTAAATATATGCAGAGTACCTACTGATGACAATGTTGCGGACCCGCTAACAAAGGGACTTCCACAAGCTAAACATGATGGTCATGTTAGGTCCATGGGTATTAGATACATGGGAGATTGGGCCTAGGGCAAGTGGGAGATTGTTGGTAGTGGTGCCCTAGGCACGTTAAAACGTTGTAATTGTTATCATTTATTTCATATCAATAAAGAGATGTTTTGATTATTATTGTTGTTCATGTTTACTTATGATAATCTCCGTCCCTAGTACTTGTTAAGCACTAGTATAAAGGCTAAATTATCATGGGATGATCATGTTAGATTTATGGGTACTTGTTTGGAACAAGGTACTGGACATGACCCGCTTTATGAGATTTATGTCATGGTCTATGTCATACATATATCTCATATTAGTTATGTCATTTGAATCCTTAGACATGAAGTTATTATAGTCTTCCACTTGATGAACATTATGTTTGACATATTCAAACGCTACTTTTAACCGAGTAGTTATAAAGGGTATGATTGGCATAATCGGATTCACGTAGGGAAGAATAATAAGCTAAATGGATTTGTCCCTCCTCGGAGAGATGTCAAGCTTAGGCCTCTCGTAGGAATGATGTTGATGAAATGTCCGGCCGGACTCAAATGAATTGATTGGATCAATGTCATTTGGATTATCAACATATTCGGAATCGAGAAAGTATTGAACAAAACAAGTTGACTCTTTGACCATGACTTGTGTTCAATGATATCGTGGACAAAAGGATTATGACATATTCTAAGAGGAATGCGAACTTGTATCTAGTTATACTATTTGGGTAGGTATGACGGTTTGCTAGAACCTAATCATATCTTATGGTTTCATGTTTGAACCCATTGCCAACTTAGTATAATCCTAGAGGGTCACACACAATAGAACGAATCTTTAAAAGGACTATATTGGAATTTTGGAAATTCTGGACATTCTGGGGAAGTGGGCGACCGCACAGTATGGACTGGGCGGCCGCACACTTAGTCCATTTTTGTACCAGTTTTGCTTCAGATAGTTGTACGACCTCACAGTGCATTCTGGGCGGCCGCACAGTACTGTCGGGTGGCAGATTCCTAATTTGATTAGGAAACGAATTTTGGACGGATTTTGACACAAGTTTCCTATTTGGAATAGGTCATACTTGTGTATAAAAGACCAAATTCGGCCAGCACTCTAGGCCAATGATTTTGTGAGTCTCAAAGAGTTTGAGAGAGGATTTATTTTGTTCCAAGACATTCTTGGTTGAAGAACAAAATAATACACAAAATAAATTCCATATATTTTTTTTGATTGTGAAAAAGTGTTTCACAATTTGGTCTAGCAACCAAGATCAAAGAAGCTCCTTTGATATTCGTTCGAAGTGTGGATACCGCTAGAGGGTGAAAATCATCATCTTCAAAGTTCGTGTTCAAGCTTTGTGATCGTGATCAAGTCTTCAAACCTCCACCAAAGACCAAGAGAATTTGATAACCATCAAGGGTTAGTTTTATCATATATTCATGTTATTGTATTTGATTTAATCATATGAACGGATCCATGGCTTTGGGTTTCAAAATTTTAAATGCTAAATTCCGCTGCTCATGTTTGATCGAAACCCAACAGGAGATACTTCCTTAATTACAATCCACGCCAAGTCTCCTCTCCGACCCCGACTTCCTGCCGTCTGCTACACCAAGCGCCCGCTTGTCTCACACTAGGCGCCCGCCTGGAATTGTTTTCCATCCGGCTGAAGTTACTGCCAGTTCAGGCGCCCGCCTGGTCCTCCCCAGGCGCCCGCCTGCTCCTCCTTCAACTTCGGTTTTGACCTTCTCCTTGGTTTTGACTCCATCCCAACACCATTTACGCCTAATAGGTTTCACATCTTTAGGTAATGGGACAAGATCCCAAACGTCGTTGTCTTTCATAGATTTTAACTCTTCATTTATGGCATTGATCCATTTATTAGAATTAGGACTATTAATGGATTCATGGAAGGTGAGTGCCTCATCTCCCACTAAACCTAAGTGTCATTCATTCTTGGCAAGATACACCTCATAATCATCCGAAATTGCACTTCTTCTTACTCTATTGGATCTCTTTAAGGGCACCGGTTCATCCTGATTTTGAGGTTGTTGAATTTCATCCTCATGATCAACATTTTCATGTTGTTCAATATTTATAGGGGAGTCATTGTTTTGAATTGTATGTTCCTCTTGAATTTCAGGTATAAAACTTTGATTTCCAATGGGAACTACTATGGGAAGAGGTATAGAAATGGATGTCTCTTTCTCTTCAAATTCAAAATTATTCCTAATTTCCCCTCTAAATTCAACATTCTCAAAGAACCTAGCATTTCTCATTTCAAAAAAGGTTCTAGTTTTCGGGTTGTAAAATTTATAGCTCCTAGATCTCTCGGCATACCCCACAAAATAGCTACTAACAGTCTTAGCGTCCAGTTTTCCCTCATTAGGCCTATAAGGCCTAGCTTCTGCTGGACAACCCCATACATGAAGATGATTTAAGGACGGTTTTTTATTCGTCCATAATTCATAAAGGATTTTATTATTAGTAGCCTTAGAGGGAGCTCTATTGAGAATATAAGTTGCGGTTTTTAAAGCATCGCCCCATAATGAGTGTGGTAAGGAAGTACAAGAAACCATACTTCTTACCATATCCTTAAGGGTTCTATTACGTCTCTCAGCTACACCATTCATGCTAGGCGTACCCGGTATAGTGTAGTAAGGGACAATCCCACACTCCTCAAGACAGCGAACAAAAGGACCCGGACGTTGTTCTCCCGAACCATCATTCCGACCGTAGTATTCACCACCACGATCGGATCTAACGTTCTTAATAGTCTTTCCTAGTTGATTTTCAACTTCGGCCTTATAAGACTTAAAAATGTCCAAAGTTTAAGACTTTTCATGAAGTAAATAAATGTACCCATAACGAGAGTAGTCGTCTATGAACGTAATAAAATATTATTGACCAGTCCAAGAAGGGGTAGAGAATGGTCCACAAATATCCGTATGTATTAGTTCTAAGACGCTTGATGCTCTCGAGGATACTTTTCTTTTAGTGTTTGTAAATTTTTCTTTAAGACATTCAATGCAAAAGTCTTTTTCGGGAATTTCAAGTTTATTTAAGATTCCCTCCGACACAAGCTTATAAACTGTCCTTTTGGAGATATGACCCAAACACCTATGCCATAAGGTATAAGAATTTTCACGTGACAACTTTCACTTTCTAATTTTAGTTTTATTATTATGGGACTCATTTATTGTTTGAATAGTGTCAAGCAAGTAAATATTATCATTACTTGACAAAGTACTTATACCAACAAACTTGGAATTAAAATAAAGATCACATTTATTATTACCAAATGAACAAGAATAACCTTCCTTGTCCAATATTGTGATAGATATCAAATTTCGTCTAAATAATGGTACAATAAATGTATCATTTAATAAAATATAATACCAGTACTTAACAATAATCTAAAGGTCCCTATGCCTATAACTTCAACCGGATTCCCAGCTCCCATATAGATGAATCTCTCATCTTCACTAGGTCTTCGGTAATTCAGGCAACCCTGTATAGACATACTTATGTGAGTTGTAGGACCAGAATCCAACCACCATGTATATGTAGGAATTGAAACCAAATTAGCCTCAGACAAACAAGACCAAATGACATACCTTTCTTAGCACGCCAAGCGTGATACTTAGGGCAGTCGTACTTCATGTGTGTAAGGTCCTTGCAAAAGAAGCACTTCTTTTCTTTATGATCATTAGATGATCCCTTAGGCTTCTTATTACTTGCAACCGCAATTTCCTTCCATCTTCTTTGTCCCATGAGAAGAGGTAGATGCTAAATGAGCACTTTCTACTTTAGATTGCTTTAACCTATCTTTCTCTTGTGTCACATGTGAAATTAATTCATTAATATTCCATTTTTCTTTTTGACAATTATAGGTCACTTCAAAGTGACCAAACTGAGGAGGAAGAGAGATTAAAACCAAATGCACGAGAAGATCTTCCGATATCTCTAACTTAAGTGCTTTTAGTTTTGTCGATAGGTGAAGCATTTCCAAAATATACTCCCTTAAATTCCCGGTACCCTTGTACTTCATGGAAACAAGCTTTCTCAAAGAAGAACTTATTTCCGACTTTTCGCTTTTCGCAAAGCGTTCCTCAAGGGTCTCAAGAAAAGTTTTAGCATCAACATCCTCGGAGACGGTGTTCAAAAAGGTCCCCGGGACAACATTTTTCATGATCATTAGGCTCATGCGGTTGGAGCGTTTCCACTTCTCAGCACTTAAGCGATCTTCTAGAGTGCTTTGATCAGTGAGAGGAAGAGGAAATGGTTCCCTTAATGTGAGATCTATGTCCTTACAACCTAAGATCATAGTTATTTTGTTTTTCCAAGTTTTAAAATTAGTTCCATTAAGCATCAGTACAGTGCTCATCGCAGCAGTTATGGATGAAGCATTAAGTAAATCTGTTGGGAATCAAGAACAAGAATGAATACAAAACATTTATAAGAAACTACATAATGAAATAAATGACTAATTATATCAATGAAATCCATCAACAAGACAATCAACATGACATCAAAACTAATCTTTGGATTGCGAGTTGACTCATAAATGTTTGCCTAAGGTAACAAGTAATTTGAACAATATCTTAATCAAATACTTTAATCTTCCTTTGGGCCGATTTAAGTATCTAACAAGACAACTTAATGTTCATTTTACTTGTTACCACATGAATGTATAAGTAGTCAAACAACAATATCTTCTTTGGAAAATGCAAGTCATTCACATATCAACTCAAACATTCAATACTTTAACAATTTTGGATTCAAATACCGTTAATCACGTTGGTGATAATATTATTTAAACAATGAATAAAATTGTTTGAGCATATAATTAATCAAAACTTTATGGTTTGAAGAAATAATGTTTTGCTCAAAAAAGGGAAACAAAATTGTGCAAAAAAATTGAAAAATCTCAAAATCTGTGAACAGTGTTTGCACGGCCGAGAATATAGAATTGCACGGCCGAGCATCACTTTACAGAAACATTAATTTTTGGCCAATTAGTGCACGGCCGCGCAAAACCAAAGACACGGCCGAGCAAAACTTGAGGTCCGCCGGGGCAATGACAAACACCCACCCGGATCTTCTCATAGGGTCCGTCCGGACTGGATATAAGACCCGCCGGACCACCCTACTACAATAGCACCGTTTCAGTTTAGCTTGCTGCACTTTTCTGAGTTTTTGTCCCAAAATGCATGAACAACAAGTAGATCCACATGGGTATACATTTATACAATGTATAACCATGCTATTTAGGGATAATCTTGTTTTTAAAATAATGTAATCAAGCAAGTAGATCCACATAGTTATGCATTACACACAACCATGTTATGAAGGGATAATCATGCTTGAACCATTGTGTTCATTGGAGCCAAAAATTCAAACCTTTTCTTTGAAAAAAAAATTTATTTAGATGATGAATATCATCACTCTAGAAATGAATAGAGCCTCTAAACAACATCAAAATTGATGATTCAACAGGAAAAATGAATCAAAATAAGCATTAAAGGTTTTCAAAAAGAACTCAAACCCAAACCAGAATATGAGCGGGCTCTGATACCAATTGTTGGAACAATCTTAACCATGAATGCCATACCCATATCAGGAATAAGTTAGAGAAGTATATGAAGGCGGAAGCGTATACCTGTTGAATCCATGATGTTGTCTTTAGGGAGAATTGATGAAGAACAAATCTAGGGGACAGAGTTCTTCTAAATTATGAATGCCTTATTCTCTCAAGTACTTCTAGCAATATGAAGATTATGTAGGAGATAAATAATGATGTAGTATGTTTCATGGGTTGATGGAAGACCCTTTATATAGGAAACAAATAGGCACCTCATTTAGGGAATACACCCTTTCAACCTAAGTGATGTTAAATTACCCTTTTGCCCATCAAAAATAGGTAATATTACATCCAAAAATTCTACACATTATTATAATTTACTACACTTTATATTAGCATTATAATCATGATTTCATGTATGGAAATACTAGATGACTTGTTATGCAAGCCATGTTCTAACACAAAGGAGGAAAGCACGTGGACTCCTCCAAGTTTTGCAATAATCACCTAGTCATGGGACACGACACAAGGGCTTGTTTCATATTGAAGGCCAAGATTCAATAACTCATCAAGGTAGGTGTTATTGTGAAACAAGGAACAACTTGGGTTTGAAATGTGGCTTCAATAAGAAATCATGCTACAAGGAGGACTACAACAACATGAAAAGCTTCAACAATCTTCGTTTCTCTTTCTCTACCTAAAAAAAAAAAACGAAATAGTCAAAAGTCCTCTTAAGTGTGCATTAAGTTTTTCTTCGTCCCATTTATGTAAAAGTACGAGTCAATTGAATCATCAAATAAAATTCGTTCTTCTACTCATACACTATTCTAAGTTGTTCAATCTAATTCTTGGCAAAATGATGAAAAGACGTCTAAACGAGTTTTGGAATGAAGGCCATCACTTGAACGCCTAGGGGCTAAACATCAATGATGAAGAAGACAAATTCAAGACATCAAACGACCAAAAAAGGTGTAGCAACAACCATGGAGACATCTTAAGATATTATTACCTCAACTTGCTCAAGAACACCTTTGATGGTTCACTCAAAATCTGAGTATAAATGATGTTTTTGAACTAGGATTTTGATAGAGTAATCTTACAATAGTTTCTAAGTCTTTTAAACTGATAATTACATGTCTATTTATAGGTACAAGAGCCAAAAGATCAAGTCTCTTCCAAGGGGTTCCAAAAGGCACCTTTTTTTTGCTGAACAGGTACATATTCGGCCGCATGTAGAGTGATATTCGGCCGAATATCCTTTGTTGAAAACAATTTTTTTTTGTTGGCACAATATTCGGCCACATGTTAGGCCATATTCGGCCGAATATGTGCTCGGGCTGATTTTTTCCTTCATTTTTCTTGTTCCAAGCTATTCCTCTTTGCTCCCATTTATGTCCTAGCCTCCAATAATGCTCCTTATCACCTTCATTCTTCTCCCAAGTCCATTTAAATGTACCTAAACATGTCTAAAACACACAACTATACCACCAAACACATTATATCCACGTAAAATGAATTAAAGTAAACTAAAATGGACTAGAACTAATGGAAAATAATACAAATATAAAATATAAATGACTATAAAATTGTCATTTATCAACGCCCCCACACTAAATCATTGCTTGTCCTCGAGCAAGTTAAACTTTGAATAAAAGGAAGGAGGGTAAATGACACGAGAAAAATAAGAAAGGTCATCAATGCTCCCTCAGAATAGCATTATGTAAAGTATTGCCTAAGTAAAATTGTTTCCTACCTATTTCTCCATCCTTTCTACAACTCAAGGATTTTGCGAAATAGAACCTAGGATTATATTAAAAATATATAGAAAATTATAAGCTAATATAGCATAAATAAGATTTATTAAGTAAAAGTATATTGAAATAACCAAATGGACTTTCGGATCACAAGAATGGTTTGAAATAAATTCACTCTTTAGAGTGTTTTGTGAAGAAATGCTTCATGCTTGAAATTCATCATTAAACAATGACTTTTATTCCTTAACAAAGATACTCATAAGTTGTTATGCATTGTGAATCACAAAAATGGGAGCAAAAATGGGAGCGGAGGACGATAGTGGAAAAAGCCTAGAGATTATTATATTTGAACGTGGCAATTGAGTTCCTTGTTTTAAATTGTCCCACTCTATAATGATTTACTCATTTAGATATTCGAGTGGACAATTCACAAGAAGTTTTAAGTTAATTAATAGCCTTGAAAGTGGAAATGGAAAGATGATTTTAAGTGAAGGTTTGTGATTCGGAAAATGCATAACAATCATTCATACCATAAAAGGAATAAAAATAAAGGCTTTGTGATGCATAAACAAGAATGATTTCAAATTTTTCACAAGTTAATGTAACTTAACTTAAATGACCCAAAAATTCATTAATAAAAGTAATGATTGTACTTAATAAAGTTTATAAATCCTATATTATTACTTAGAATTTTTCATTTATGCCCAATATATTCCTAACTTCTCTTTATCAAATTCTCAAAGGATAAAATTTTATAAAGAAATAGATAGGAAAAAATTTTATGAAGACAATTTTGATAAAGATTATGTCATCATAAGAGAGCATTGTTTTTTTTTTTTTTTTTTTTTTTTTTTTTTTTTTAAGAATAGGGAACATTTAAGCGAATAAAAAATAGAAAAGTGATATATTCCCCCACACTTAAAGCAAACATTGTCCTCAATGTTTCAAAATAGGACAACTTAAAAAAAATGGGGGTAGAGGAAATAGACTTGTTGAAAATATTGGTGAAGAAGTTGGGTGTAAAAAGTCTTTGAGGTTTGAGAGAGAGATAGAGAAGAAGAAGAAGAAGAAGAAGAAGAAGAAGAAGAAGAAGAAGAAGAAAATTTAAGCAAACCCGTCTTTTGTTAAACAAATCTGTCTTCAATTTCGTCTTTTTAAGAACATAGACCTACAAAACAAGGATTAGCAAAACAACAAAATAATAAAAATTACTATAAATAAATAAAGAAAATAATCCATCGGTTACCATCCCGATGATGCTTGTTTAGGTCATTAGCTCGACCCCTTTCTTTTAATCAGAACGGGAAATGAATGGTATTATGATGGCCTATTGTCTTTAACAATTCTCAATTGTATGCCCATTGGAGTGATTGAGGTCCTATGATCGATGCACATGCGCCATCCGGTACTTGTTTTTAACGGGATTGATTTTCTATAGTCTTTGCATGCTCGCCATCTCGTTGCTTTCTTTTCTTTTAGTGCTACCTCTTTTGATTTTTCAATTATGTCATCTCCCTCATCATCTTCATGTAGCAACCTTTTCCAATCTATACTCTTATCACGGGCCCTTGATTCCTTAATTTCTTTGATATGTTTTTTTCAAAAGTATTAAGTTCATCTATATGATCCTTTTTTTTTTTAATCCATTGATTGTATTGTGTTTATTTCTTTATGATGATTTTCAAAGGTTTTATCTTTTTGACAAGAGTTTTCAATTTCCAACATTTAAAGTAAGAGTAGCCTTTTTCACGTCAATTATTGGTCCTGCTGTGGCAAGGAAAGGCCTTCCTAAAATGACTTGAATTTGTTGATCCTCCTTAATCTCGAGGATAACAAAATCGATAGGGATGATTAGGTTCCCTATTCGACAAGGCATGTTCTCCATAATACCAATTGGGTATTGTATGGAGCGGTCCGCTAGTTGGAGAGAAACGGTGGTGGGCTTGAGTTCCCCCACACCTAGTTTCTCGCTTACGGAAAAAGGCATTATGCTAACACTAGCACCTAAACCAAGCATTGTATTATCCAAATTATACCTATCATTGCTATAAGGTATTTTTTTTTTAAAAGTGCTGGGGTCTTTAAGTTTTGGGGGAAGTTTCTTTTGCAAAATTACACTTACATCTTCCGCTAAAGTGGAGTTCTCAAATTGGACATAAGTCATGGTCCACATCAACTTATGTTGTCCAATGCTTTCTCGATCCCGAGTAGATTGATATGAGCAAATGACATTGAACACATCAATTCATTTGGGCATGTCCATGCACTATCATCAATCTCACTCATCAAGTGGCCAAGCAGATATCTCTCTTGAGAGAGGGACAAATCCCATCTTGACTTATCATTCTTCCCTACATGAATCCGATTATGCCAATCGTAGCCTTTATAACCACCTGATTAAGGGTAGCATTTGATTACGTCAAACATAATGTTCATCATGTGGAAGACTATGATAATCTCAGGGTCTAAGGATATCAAATGATATAACAATTATGAGATTTAATTATAACATTTGACCATGACATAAATCTCACAACGGGTCTATCCAGTACCTTGTTCTCCAACAAGTACCCACAAGTTTAATCCGCATCCTATGCACCATAATCATCATATGATTATCCATTAAACTCATGCTAGCCCTTCATAAGTGCTAGGGACAATGATCATTATAATAAACATGCAAAAGATATAATAATCGGGTTTGTTATCTCTATAACAATGAAGCTATGATATAACGTATAGGCCTTTCTCAAGGGCCTAGGGCATAATATCCAACAAGATTCTGAAGGTGTTACGCATGGTGTTGTCCGGAGAGAGATAACACCTAGGCTAACACTCAGCACGTATAATCCTTTTACATTTTCTGATGATTTTTGATTTCATGGTTCAAATAATGTTGATGCAAGAAGTCCAGATAAATAGGATTTAAGCAAGGATGAGCTTATTGATGGGTTAAAAGATCTCTACAAGGCATTGTTCAAAGAATGGAAGAAAGAGAACAAGATGGTCGCGATCTTAACCAAGGAAAATCATGAGCTAAAAGACTCTTTGACTCGGTTGGCGGTGAAATTCACAAAGTTGGATGTTGAACTTGTCAAAGTCAAGTCCAAGTTGAAGCTATCCTAGACCACCTTCAAAAAGCTCAACACGGGGTTCTAAAAATTCGATGAAATACTCGACTTGAGTAAATCACTCAAAGCAGGTATTGGGTTCCAAGACTCTCTTGACAAAATCACTTCTACCTTAATGAAAATAATGAAACATGTTTTGTAAAAGAACATGAAAAAGTAAAATGTAGTTCATCAAGTGATAATTCTGATCAACCGTGTGTGTGTGAATATTGTCACACAACTGGACAAAGTAAATTTGACTGTTTTACTCTCAAAAAGAAAAATTCTAGTTCACATGTGTTATCTCAAGTGTTACCCAGTACTCAAGACAACACTGGTGATCAGAAAATCAAAAAGTCTAAAAAGAAATTCTGGTTTCTAAAATCCAATCATAAATGCAATGTTGTATATTCTTCTTTGAGGACGAACGTTTCAGGTTTATGGTACTTTGATAGTGGTTGTTGACATCATATGACGGAAAAAAATAGTTCTTGAAAGACTATGAACCTATCCAAGGATAAATGGTGACATATGGAGGTGGAGGAAAGAGCAATATAATAGGCAAAGGGACACTTGATGTTTCCAGATTACTGCCTCGAAGAATGTCTTGCACGTTGATGGATTGGTTGTTAATTTAATTAGTATTGGCCAATTGTGCGATGACAATTTGGAGGTAAAATTTAATAAAAATACTTGTGAATTTTTTGATAACACTAACACTTGTGTAATGTCAGGAACAAGATCAAGTGATAATTGCTATCTTGTTAGAGATAAACAAGTATGCAATTCGGCTGAAATTGATGACACAACTTTGTGGCATCAAAAGTTGGGACATGCCCATTATCGAAACTTGAAGGACATTTTCAAGATTGAGACTGTCAAAGTAGTTCCAAAATTGAATATGAAGAACAAAATTGTTTGTGGAGACTGCCTTAAAAGTAAAGAGACATGTGTTACCCACAGTGTTACCCAACAGCAGGAGCACCACTTCAGGACAACACATTGTTTTATACTTTTTGTAAGAGAAGGAATAAACCATGATTTTTCGCCCTTTAAATCACAGCATGGGGTGGCCAAAAGGAAAAAATAGGACGTTGCTTGATATGACCCGTGTTATGTTATTCTCAAAAAGAATTTCAAAAAGATTTTGGGTTGAAGCTTTGAGCACGGCTTGTCACATTTCTAATAGAGTCTTTTTAAGACCTGTTTTAACAATGACAGCCTATGAGATTTTGAATGGGATGAAACCAAATGTACATTACTTCCATGTGTTTGGGTGTGTGTTATATATATTAAAAGAATGGGATTGCTTAGCTAAATTTTACTCTAAGAATGATAAAGCCATTTTTATTGGATATTCTCATGACAATCGTTCATATCGAGTGTATAATTTAAGAATCAGAACTATTCAAGAATTTGTAAATATTGTTTTTGATGATTTGTCAAGTGTTGCAGATGAACCAGGTGATTATCCTCGTTTGGTACTGCTGGAACAACCTCAGAGTGAATTTGACATTTATGTTGGAACAAGTGTTGACATAAGTGTTGAACCAGATATCGACCCCAGTGTTACCACACCTGAGGCAACACCAGAGATAACACCAGAAGTCAATCCAGTTGTAGAAAATGAAAATAATTAGGACTCCAATAGAGTTGATGATCCCGTAAGAAGAGATCCCCCTTTGAGGATTCAAAAGAATTATCTTATATCCCATGTGATAGGGAGATTAGACGAAGAGATATAAACTAGACGTAATGAACCGATTAATTATCGAGACATGGTAAGGTATGCTAAGGTAAACCATTCTTGTTTCATTTCTAAACTTGAATTTGAAAATATTTTTAACTCTTTGAAAGATGAATATTTAATTCAAGTTTTTGACCATAAGAGATTTTCTAACTTGAAGAAGTCTCTTGTTCCATGTCTTGTTTAATCCCCTTGGATCATCCTTGTTGTTGTGCATTATTTTTTATTTTTTAAAAAAAAATATTTAAAAAAAGAAGGTTTTTTTTTCCAGTTTTGTTTAAGCTATTATGCGGCACATTCTGACCTTTTTGTTTCAATAGGTTATACTTGGTCAACATGTTGTCAAATCCTCTTTGTACTCAAAAGTGATAAAGTCACTAATTTTTGTGATAAAATAAAAGGCATTGACATTTTCATAATTGTTGAATAGGTACAAGATGGATTTGGGCTTCAATGTGGAGTTGAATGATCTTCATCTTCAAAAATTCTCTCCAACTTTAGATGCATTATCCTATAACACTTCACCATTTTTAATTCCTTTATTCTTCCAATCCCAAGAAACATTAATTCTCATCAAACAATCCATCTCGACTAATTAATTCTTTCTTGTCTTTCAAGGTTCAAACTCGATACCCTTTTGATATGGTTTTGTATTTATTAAAGACACTTTTCACTATATTCATCCATCCTCCTTCTCATTTCATTCAAAACATGAGAGTAGAAAATGCACCCACGATACCTTTATGCTCTAAATTCAATACCCATTTGACAAGGTACTATATTAAGTATAGATGCACTTTTCAATTGGTTCATCCACTTTCCTTCTTCTTTCTTTCAAAACATGAGATTACCGAATGCACTCAAACACCTTAAAGTGCCTCAATGTTGGCTTCCTTCTAGTTTATGCTTCTAGTGATGTTTAGTTGTATTAGATCTTTGCGGGGATGACACAATATATGGAACAATTAACATTAACTCTTTCCACCACAATAAATTCCTAAGAGCAAGCCTAAAATTACTTAAGTTCTTAGACGACATGACTTAAACCTAAGAAATAATAGTTTATCAATAATCAGACATGACTTAAAACAAAAGAGAGTATTTATAGTCCAAACAATCCCAAACCCTAAAGGAATACTAAAAAAGAAAATTACTAAAACGTTGTTAACTAATGACAAAACTCTTGAGGCCCAAACACTAACTAAACGTTGTTTTTGTGCCTTGAAACGTTGAAATCCCAGGGAAATCACGTAGAAGTTTAGGAGATCTCGTCCTCACGGTCATTTTGGTTCGTGTACATTTTGTAACTCATTCGGATGCAAAAGTTTCTCATTTCCTCCACTATTTGATTGTTCTGATCAATTACTCGATTTTGTTGCGGTGTATATCGAACATTGAACTACCTATCAATTCATTCATTCTCACAAAATATTCAAACCTTTTATTTGATAATCCTTGACTCTATTATTTTTAAGAAAAATAACAAAATGCTAACTTTGTTTTCAACAAGATCTTCAACTTCTTAAAAATATAAAACGTCTCTCATTGTTTCTTCATTAAATGAATCCAAGTCATGCAAGCATAGTCATCAATGCTGATATAAAGTACCTATTATTGTCATAAGTTTCATTCTCTATAGGACCACACACATTGGTATAGATCAGTTCTAGATTCTCCTTGCACGCTAACCACCATCCTTTAGAAAAGACACGCGAAGGTGTTTCCCAAGTTCACATCCTTCACGATCTATGAAACTCATAGATGCTCACAAGGCCTTGAATTCTATTGAAGTAAGTTGAGATTAAAAAAAACTCTTGCACCTGAGTCTCTTACGACACATCTACGAATCTTTAAGAATGTGAGTTTTTGAAGCTACATTTGCACCATATTTATGACAAGCTGATAGCTCCAGTTTCTTTACATTTTGCACAAGCAACCAATAAATATTTCAACAAGTATCCTTGATATTCATTTATCTATAAGCTCCCTGCACTAACAAAATTTGGTCCAACTCTGGAACAAATAAACATCATGAATATAGTTTGCTCCCTTCTTTATTTGCACACAAATTGTACCATTTCTTTGTGCCTTTGCTAAAACTTCATTTCCCATCGTCACTTTTGAGAATCTTTGGAGGTATCCTCAACCAAAAAAATTGAGTCCCGTCATATGATTTCTACAACAGTTGTCCACATATCACACATCATTTTTATTTTGTATCTGATTGCACTTTGATAAGCATATCCCTTCACTTTATTTCTCCTTTAAAAACTGGGCCCCTAACTACTGATTTTTTACTCCACACTCCTTTTCTTAGTGGCAAAACAATATACAATGATAACACTTTTTCTTGCCCTTAAACGACCAATCTTAGGTATCATGACCATTTTTTCTTCAAATATTACAACTTTGGGACATTTTTTGAATTCCTCCCCGATGATAATTTTGTCTGCCCCATCTATAGGAAAAATATATAAAATTTCCCCACAACATAGTAAATGGATTCAGATACGCAATTAACAATGCTAATTGACACCCTTATCTCTATACTCACAAAATATGAGGGTATAATTTGCCACCGTTAACTTTTTGTCCAAAAATTGAAGAAGATGCTCATTAAGCTACTTAAATTAATAAATTACGTGGAAAATGTTGCCAAATGGATTCGCTGATTGTGGAAGGACGTGAAACTATGTGGTTTTTGATGGATAAATGGGAGGCCAAATTTGAACTAAAACGACGTTGTTTTGGTCCTTGAAAGATTGTTCAATATTTACCGATACTTCCTATATCACCCTCAAACCAACGCCAACACCAACACCAACTGCAACTCTATTCCATTAATTCATTGCACCATGTCTCCCCTTCACTTTTTCTTAAAGTAACCTGATATGCCATATAAATGTTTAATAAAAATGCAAATAACTTCACTTAACTTCAACAATTCGTTTAAGTGTTAAAAGTACAATTAAAACTTAAATTGAACATATCATTTAAGAGTTGAAAGTACAACTAATTTCATTGCCCTTGTTTTCCATTTAGGGTTAATTGCAATTTCAGGCTTAAAGTCAAGGGGGTCTTCTAAAAGGGGGCCCGATATTTTTTTTGGCCAAATCAGGGCTTGAAATGCAAATTTTTGGCCAACTAAGGGATTTTTGACGATTTTCGTTAAAAAATTCAGTTAACTATCATGTGCATGGCACGTGATCGGCTAAATTGATGGATTTGTAATTGATTAGATAGTAAGGGCATTAGTGAAATTTCTGAAACTCATATAACTAAAACCAATATATTAGGGGATCAAAATGTAAATATATATCCCTTCATCTTCAACATTCTACACAACCACCCACCACCACCACCCAAAACCAGTACCACCATGCCGCCATCTTGCCATCGCCACCACCACCATCCTTCCACCATAAACAAATTAAACGCTTCACTTTTTTCCCAATCCAAGAAATAAAATCAATGAAGTAATGATTGTAAGAAGGGTTGTGAGAGGGTAAAAGTTAGTGGGTATGACAAGTGGGGCCTACAATTTAAATATGTGAGAGGGGAAAGTTAGTGGGTATGACAAGTGGGCCCCATAATTTAAGTATGTGAGAGGAAGAAGTGAGTGGGTATGATAAGTGGGGCCTACATTTTTTACCATTTTAGGAAATGATGAAGCTTTTAACGGGACACCCATTTGGATAAAAGATGAAGCTTCAAATTGGACGGATGGAGTATATATAATCGGGTTTGCATTTCATTTGTTACTTTCTCAATAAAAAATTGTTACATTTTCAGATATAATGTTACATTTAAGAATATAATTTGTTACAATTGAGGAAAATAATATTACATTCATTTTTTATAAAATATAACATTAGTTTAGTTTGTTAATCTTATGTTACTTTTGAAAAAAAAAATGTTACGTTTGAAAAAAAGAGTGTTACGTTCTTTTATAAAAAGTGTGACATTAGTTTAGTTGTAAATCTTTATGTTATCTTAATCTATTGCAGCAAAATTGTGGTACATTTTTTTTAAAAAAGTGTTACATTGGAAAAAAAAAGTGCTACATTCCTTTATAAAAAGTGTGACATTGGTTTAGTTGTCAATCTTTATGTTATCTTTAATCTATTGCAGCAAAATTGTGGTACATTTTGAAAAAAAAAAAGTTACATTTGAAAAAAAAGTGTTACATTTCGTTATAATAAGTGTTACTTTTGTTGGGAGGAAAAAAAGTTGGGGATGGCAAAAAAAAAAAAAAAAAAAAAAGGGCACCATCGCACGGTGCGGCGGTTGCACAACAGACCCCCTCTTAAATCTATATATATATATATATATATATATAAAGTTGGTGAGGAGAGTTGTGGGTTTGACATGTGTACATGTTTTAGTAAAAGCTTGAATTTGGAGAAGCCACATCAACATCATCCTAAAATGTAATGACTTTTGATATTCTCATTCTTAGCTAATACTATTAGTTAATCATATTAGTAATTATGTGAGTTAACTATTACTATTAATAGTATAAGTTAACTATTACTATTAATAGTATAAGTTAACCATTACTATTAATAGTATTAGTTAACAATATTAGTTACAATACAAGTTGAATATTACTATTAATAGTATTAGTTAACTATATTAGTTAACTATTACTATTAATAATAATAGTTAACTATAATAGTTAAAATATATAAGTTAATTATTACTATTAATAGTATTAGTTAACCATAATAGTTACTTTATAAGTTATTTTTTACTATTAATAATATTGGTTAACTATAATATAATAGGCTACATATATTAACTATTACTATTATTAGTATTAGTTAATTATAATAGTTATTATATAAGTTAGATTATTAATTAATCATAATAGTTATTATATCAATTAACTATTATTATTAATAATATTATTTTATTATAATAATTATATTAATAATTATTATTATATAGATTAATCATTGCTATTAATATATATTGACTATTACTATCAATAGTATTAATTAATTATAATAGTTATTATAATAATAGTAATCATATAGATAATTTTTATTATTAATAGTATTAGTTAAAATGATGATTACTATATTAGTTAACTATAATTAAAATATTTTTAAGACATAGTATTGGTTTTCCTGCACAGCACGGGTTACCCGCTAGTATTAAATATGAGCTGTTAATTTACCATGATAACAAATTCAAAGCACCATCTCAATGTGGTCCAACTCCCGCTTGAAAAAGGGATCATTGATTATGCCTATTGCAAGATAAATAACTGTACTTTTCATGTCTAAAATAAATACTCCGTCCGTCCCACCACAAGTGAGACTAATTTATTTTTCAGTCCGTCCCACCATAAGTGAGACTGTCCAATATGGAAATGTTTTAATATATTTATATTCAACAAACTCCTTTAACCCCACTTATTCTCTCTCTTCAGTTTCCACCACTCATTTTATTCAACAAACACTACTATTTACCCCACTTATTCCCCTCTTCATTTTCTATCACACATATACTACCTTTTTCTTAATTATTGTGCCCCACAAGTTGGTCTCACTTGTGGTGGGACGGAAGGAGTACATACTAGCACTACAACAAAAGTGACTTTTCCCGGCACTTTAAAAAGTGCCGGAAATTGAAAAAAAAGTGCCGGAAAAACTATTCCCGGCACTTTTTCCGGCACTTTTAAAAGTGCCGGAAAAAGTGGTATCGGCAATACTTACCGGCACTTTAAAAGTGCAGGAATTTCCCGGCACTTTTCAGAAGTGCCGGAATTTCCCGGCACTTTTCAAAAGAGGTGGTCTCCCATGAGAACAAGGGGATCCGTCTCATGCATGAGACGGGTCGCCCCATGACCCATGGGCCGAACCCGCCACGTGGCAACCCACCATTGGCCGATTTTTTTTTTTTTTTTTTTTTTATTTTTTTTTTGAGTTTTTATATTATTTTTTTCGGCTTTTCAGTGGTTTAGCAAAAAATAATAGTTACCATCTCTTAAAGTAACATTGTTCATAAGTAAACGTAATACTTGTTTTAAAAAAACAAAAGCTCGTTTTTACCCATTTGAAAAGTAATAACTTATGTATATGAATGTAATAGTAAGTTTATACAAGTAAATGTAACACTTTGATTGACGAAATTGTAACAGATTTCTATAAATAATGTAATACTTTTACATGTATCATGATAAATTTGACCCCATTATAACTTATTGTTTGAAAACAAATAGATATCTATACATATGTATTACAATTACTTACAAATATTATTACATATAAATAACACGTTTGTTACATTTTAGTTATAATAAGTATTACTTTTGGCAAACGAAGAAAACATAGGAATAACACTATTACTTTAAGAGATGGTAACTATTACTTTTCACAAACCGAAAAAAAAACCAAAAAAAAAAAAAATTTTTTTTTTTTTTTTTTTTTGGGGCCAATGAGGGGCTGCCACGTGGCAGGGTCCCCCCATGGGTCCTGGAGTAGGGTTGTGGGTCGGGTAATGGGTCAAAAAAATAACCCGTCTCACCTATGAGACGGGTTGGAGTGTTCTCACACAAGTTTTTGTCTTTTCAAAAAGTGCTGCTAATTTCCGGCACTTTTCAAAAGTGCCGGCATTTTCCGGCACTTTTTTTCCGGCACTTTTTAAAGTGCCGCTAATTTAAATAAAATTATTTTTGAATTTACCCGGATTCGAACCCACGACCTCTTGCATACAAAGCACACCTTCTACCGCTAGGCTAAATCATTTTTTGTTATAAATTTTCATATACAATTATTTGTTACAAAACAAAAACTTATTTTAGGCCATTTCTATTATTGTAGTCCATGAAAATCTAATATAAGTAAAAAATTAAAGCAAAGTTACATGAAAAATATGATTAAATTTAAAAATTAAATTAAAAATTCAAAACAAACATCTTGTTTTTAGCTGCACTTTTGAAAAAGTGCCGCTAATTCCCGGCACTTTTGAAAAAGTGCCGCTAAATCCCGGCACTTTTTCGAAAGTGCCGCTAAATTCCCGGCACTTTTTCATAAGTGCCGGAAATTCCCGGCACTTTTGAAAAAGTGCCGCTAATTCCCGGCACTTTTTCATAAGTGCCGCTAATTCCCGGCACTTTTTTATAAAGTGCCGGAAATTCCCGGCACTTGTTAGAAAGTGCCGGGAATTAGCGGCACTTTTGAAAAAGTGCCGGGAATTAGCGGCACTTTTGACAAAAGTGCCGGGAATTAGCGGCACATATGAAAGTGCCGGTAAATAAGTGCCGGAAAAAGCCATTTTTGTTGTAGTGTTGCTTCAAATTTGAGACTTATTTGAGAATTTGAGTAGTATAACACAATCAACTTTGAGACTCATTTGCAAGATAAATAACTTGAAAGGGAAGTTAATTTATTTCTAAAACAAAAAATTACCGTTCATTTAAGGACATAAACTTCTGAAAATGGACATTTATTATTCAATATGTTCCAAAATAACTGTCATTTTTAGTCAAACAGATGTAAGTTTGACCAATAAATTTAAACAAAAAATAATAATCCTAATAAAAATCTAAAAAGGGAAATAATAAAGTTACAAAAGATGGCTACAAAATGTGGCTTACAAAATGATGTGTCATAATTGTGTTGGTGTTTTTAATTAGAGTGAACCGAGTTCACTATCGATGTAGCCAATTAAATATGCCACCACATCTTGTATCCTTCATTTTGTAAACTTCTTTTGCAAGTCTAGCATTGCCCATCTAAAAATTGTTATTAAAAGTATTATTAATTATAATAGAGTGACATATTTTAGATTTTTATTAGCTTCATTATTTTTTATTTAAATTATTAGTTAAAGTTACATCTGATTGACCGACAGTTATTTTGGAGCAGATGGAGTAACGAAAACACGAAATATTAATATTTTCTTAAATTAATATGGCATCTGTTATTTGAGCAATGAAATAGATAACACATCTATAAAGTAGATGTAAAGTTGAAGTTGGCACATGTTGTTTGATAAGAGAGAAGGGAGGAGCTGAAGCCAAGAACTGATTTCGCCACATTAAATTGCAGAAGAGTGTTTTCAAGTTGATATCCACCAATAGAAATAGAAGTCGCCGGAGTTCTCAACCTTGCCGGCTTTATAAAACCTAGACAAACAACATCTTTGCTAACTTGCACCATTGAGTTTGCGCCATTTATCCTCCAATACACCTCCTCACTCTGTAGAACCAAATCAATAACCGGCACAGCGGGCCCCACACGCGTGTTCTTTATGCCCTTCGAGCTGTAACATGCCTCAAATGGCGCCACAGATGCAACCCTAGTGAAATTGGACATTGCTTTGACAAAAGTTTTAACAAAAGCATCATGAATTGATGGTTCAAGTTCAGTGTAGGGATACGCAGTAGTGATTTTGGTCCCGCCTTCGCCATTTTGGTCGAAGGAAAGAAGTGAAGCGTTTATCGGAACGACCTGTCCGTTTATCTTGATAGATTTGATCCCGATAAAGTAATCCGAAGAGGGTTGCTCTAAATAAACTCCTTTGTTGTTTAAAAGTGGAGTGTAAGTAAGATTAGAAGCCGCATTAACATTTGGATGAAGCACATAAGGTCCTTCACCAAGAAAGATGGCACCTTTAGATGGGCTCAAGCAAAGGGCAAATATTTTACGGAAGTTAAAGAACCTTGCCAATTGAGAAGAAAGCGCGACCTGAGTCCGACCGAAACCAGCCATACCAGACACACCACTAGCAAGATCCGTCAAGATATTATTTTTATTATCAGTACAAAAGAAGAAAAACTCGGGGACAGAAACAACCCGAGTAGGGTTCTTCCCGTCTGTTGATTGAATGAAAACAACATCAGCTGTAAGCTCCGCCGCTACTCCCAGCCATCCAATTGGATTTGTGGGGGTACCCGCGCAGGAGTCGTTATGACACCCGGGCCGTGCAGGGAAAGCACAAGTGTCGCAAAATGTATTTTCTCCGGACATATTGCATTGAGAAGTGTGACAATCGTAGAATTTGTATGTAGAGGAGACATAAGGTTTGGTTTCGCAGTCGGCCCAAAGGAATCGACCGCCTAGATCAACGGTTAGGGATAAGGTAACAAGGGGAGTTCTTTGCTTGATTTGGGTAAGGTATTGGAGGGTTTTGGGGTCTTTTGTGACGGTAAGAAGTAGAGCTTTGGGCTTGAATCGTGTTTGGGCGGCGAAGGAGGGTGAGATGAAAAGAAGAAAGGATAAGGCGAGGAAATGAGAAAGAGATGCCATTAGAAGATTTGTGTGGCTATTTGTTTTGTGGTTGGAATAGATAGTTACTTTTATTTATAGCCATGTTTAATTTGCACGTTGTTTTGCTTTAATGTCAATGCTACCATATCAGCAGAAAAAGAAAAAAAAATTGGACAGAGCCCTATGCAACACCGAATGGTTAGACAAAAACCCATATGCTTTTACATACTCCCTCCGTTCCATTTGAAGCTTTATCATTTTAGTGATGGCACACAAATTAAGGAAATGGTTATGTGTAAAAAAGGTTGTCAGATGGAAGAAGTTAGTGGGTATGACAAGTGGAGCCTACAATTTAAATATGTGAGAGGGAAAAGTTAGTGGGTATGACAAGTGGGTCCCATAATTTAAACATGTGAGAGAAAGAAGTGAGTGCGTATGACAAGTGGGGCCTACATTTTTTACCATTTTAAGAAAGGTTGAAGCTTTCAACGCGACACCCATTTGGGTAAAAGGTGAAGCTTCAAATGGGGCGGAAGGAGTACACATTACCAATCACGAGATCAGACCACAGCTCAATCCTTCTAAATCTCATAGAAAAGAAAAAATACCCCAAAAGAATACAATTTGAAAACTACTGGCTAATGTTTAAGGAGAGCCAAATTATTATGGACAAAGTTTGGGCCCTTCCCTGTAGCCAAAATCCCTTAGACAATCTCCAAACCAAACAACAAATTCTCATAAGACATTATAAAAATTGGACATGGGTAAGCCTAGGTCTACTAAAAGAAAATATTGAAGGCACAAGACGGGTTATCACCAAGTTTCAGCAACAACTAAGCAGATCACAAGGAAACCGATACAACCTATTCATAGCTCAAAAAATCCAACAAGAGAGAGAAAAACTTGACCATTTAGGGAATGCACTGCATGAATATTGGAGTCAAAGAGCCAAACAGAACTGGTATACTCTGGGAGACAGAAACACAAAATACCTTCATCGAGTAGCTACTGTTAAATCTCGAAGCTCAGGAATCTACCAGATCAAAAGGCCTACCAGTGATTGGACCGAAAATGAGGAAGAAATTAAAAGTATCTTCCTAAACTACTTCAAAGAAACTTTTGACAGCTGTCCCAAAATAACCATCCAGACTTGCCACACCCCTTACAACCAGATATCAACTTAGTGGAACATATCAAACAGAAGCTCACTCAACAATAAAAAGAAGACCTAGACAGAGGCTTTACTGCAAAAGAGGTTGAAATAGCAGTCTTCCAGCTTGGAAAGAACAAATCTCCAGGACCAGATGGCATAACATCAGAATTTTACCAACAAACATGGGACAACTCGAAAATTGAGGTATTCTCTGCTTCACTCTCCTTCCTAAATCTAGGCATGCCTATAGATAAAATCAATGAAACCTTCATAACTCTCATCCCAGAAGTTGCTCATCCTTCCACCCCTGAGCAGTTTAGACCCATAAGCCTCTGCAATACTATCTATAAAATCATCACCAAAGTTTTGGTAAATAGGCTCAAGACCCATATATCCCACCTTATTTCTCAAAACCAAAATGCCTTCATTCCTGGGTGTTTAATCCATGACAACATCCTAATCAGCCATGAAATCTCTGGTTCGATCAAAAAATCCAAAAACAAAAAACACCCCAACTGTTTTGCCAAATTAGACATCAGTAAAGCCTATGATAGACTTAAATGGGACTTTATCTATAAGGTCCTAGCCAAAATGGGTTTTAGTAAAAAATGGATTTCCTTAACCCACTCTTGTATTTCAACAGTATCTTACTCCATCATCATTAACGGATCTCCCTCTCCCTTCTTTCTTCCTAAAAGAGGAATTCGTCAGGGCGATCCTCTTTCACCCTACATCTTTATCCTTTGTGCAGAAGCGCTTTCATCCACTCTAAACCATTTCAATGAAACTAAAATCATTCCAGGAATTCAACTCAGCAGAACAGCCATCCCTCTAAACCACCTCCTTTTTGCAGACGACTGCCTTCTGGCTTTTAAACTCTCACTTGAAGCCTGTTGGTTCATAAAATGGACCTTAGATGCTTTTAGTAGCCAAGCTGGAGAAAAAATAAACTTCCATATAAAGGTGACCTTTACTTCTCGCCCCTCACTGATAACAATCTCAAAAATCAAGCCATCTCCATTCTTTCCATTCCAAACAGCTCTATAGACGGAAAATATCTAGGTCTAAAGCAAATGTTTTATGGAAGCAAAAAAGAAATTTTCTCTGATATAATTTCTCGAGTTAGGCTCAAACTCCAAGGATGGCAGGGTAAGCTCCTAAACCTTGCAGGACGTATTATTCTTGTCAAACACGTATTGTCAACCATCCCTTGTCATGCCATGTACTGTTTCAAGTTCCCTATTTACTTTGTCAAGGAACTTCACCGTATTTTTAACAATTCCTCTGGTTGGGTATGGAAAAAGAGAAGAGAATACATTGGGTAGCTTGGAACACAACAAACTTTGCCTACCTAAAAACATGGGAGGTTTAGGCATGCGTCATATGGGAGTGCTTAACCAAGCTTGTTTAGCTAAAACTGCATGGAGAATAAAGCAACTTCCAAAAAACCTTCTCAGTACCACTCTTGAAGCAAAGTACTTTAATGGAAAAGAGTTTCTAGACATAAACAAAACAAGCAGAGGCTCGTGGGGTTGGAACAGTATCCTGTGGGGTAGGGAGTTAATCACCCAAAATTTGATTTGGAGAGTAAAAAACGATCTCTCTATTCTAGCCCTAAAAATAGATGGATCTCAGACTACCCCTTCTTCATTTCTGAAAACCGTCTAGCCCAATGTCTCCCAAATCTGTTGGTGTCAGACCTTATTAGCAAACCCTCTTTAACTTGGAAAAATCCCATTATTAAAACTATCTTTCCCCTTCACATTGCGGATTCAATCCTAAATATCCATATCCCCAAATCAGGAGTTGATGACAAACCTGGGTGCATACAAAAAAAGGTCTATACTCAGTAAAGTCTGGTTATTTTAGTGCACTTTCCAACCATTCAGACACAAAAACCCTCCTAGAAAATGCCCAAAACCCTTCAATCCAAAAAGCCTGGAAAACATTTTGGCAAACACCAATTGAACCAAAACTTAAAATCTTCTTCTGGAGACTCATTCAAGAAAAGGTACCAACCCAAAAAGCTTTACATATAAGAAAGTGCACGGACCTAGCTCTTTGCAACCGTTGTGGAAATCAAGAAGAATCCACTATACACTTTTTTTTACTTGCTGGATCTCTCAACAAGTTTGGCTCTCTTCCCCCTACCTCCCCCTCCGATCCATGTAGATACTCCAGGAGTATCCCTCCTCTCATGGCTAACAAAATGGATAAATTCAGATCTTAGTATGCTAGACCTAGTCCTCATCATCCTCATTTTCTGGGAAATGTGGATAAACAGAAATGATATTATTTTTATCCATTCTCAACCCAGTATAGACAACATCCTCCCCGCAGCAGTACAAAAACTACAACATATTAAATCTCTTGAATCAAAAAGGACGAAAGAACAGCGGACACAATGGCACACCAACACAGCAGAAAATACTCAGAGAAACACAAATGGGAACAACAACCCTCGGAGTCTTGATTCTCGTAATGGAAAGACTCTAGAAGAATACCTCAAAAACAACAACACAGATAGCTCGGCTACCCTTGTAACATATGGGGCATGGAAGAAGAACGCCAGATGGGCTGGATTAGGATGGGAACTCTGGGATACAAGAAGCGGTAGAATAGCAATTGGAAGCCAATCTTGCAAAACACTATCAAGTATCCACACTGAATGCCTAGCAATTCATAAAGGACTGAAATGGGCAACTGCTCACAGCTTTACAGAAATCAAGGTCCTTACATACTCTCAGCAAGCATGTGCTTACATTCAAGGTACTATGCAACTACCTCAAGACATGGACAACATCATCTCAGATATCAAAATCTCTATTAGGTTATGTCAGTCTTTTCATATTTATAAAGTAGATAGGCAAATTATTAAGGATGCTCACAACAATGCTATATATGCTAGGAATATGTATCATAACTTTATTGGCCCTGAGCCAATATTCTTAAATATATAAGTTCCTCTTTCTGGTAAAAAAAAAAAAAGGCATAAAAATAGTGACCTTCCATTCTAATAAACAGAGCGTGGCCGAACTTTGATCTCCTGACGCATTAGGATTGATCATATCCAATTTCAATGTACTTCATCCGTGTCTCAGCTCATTTGACATTTTTTGATCAAAATTAGTCAACTTATGATCGGTTCGATCAACACTTTATAAAAATATTTATGATCCGAATAAAAATTAAAAAAATGTAAATGATCACCATTAAAAATCTTCTCAATAACAATTTTTTTTTAACATAAATATTTTTATAAAGTGTTGGTCAAAACGACCCTAAGTTGACCAGTTTTGATCAAAAGGTGTTAAGTGAGCTGAGACGGAGGGAGTATTTACTTTTGAAAGAGTGGATCCTATATACTCCATCCGTCCCATTTCACTTGATAGTGTGCATAATAATTAAGGAAAAGTAAGAGAGAGAATTAGTGGTAGAAAGTGTTGTGAGTAGGAAAAGTAAAGTAAAAGAGAGAATGAAAAAAAATGGTAATTTAATTATGAGTATAAAAACTTTTGATATTGGGTTGTATCAAGTGAAGTGTGACATACCAAAATAAAAATGGGTATCAAAGAGATTGGGACGGAGGGAGTATATTTGATTGAGTCTGATGGTCCCCCACCAATAAGAAGACGTGTTAAATTACTCTTTATCGACGCAAGAGAAAACTGCAATAGGAGCGGTGTCCTATGAAATTTTTTTTTTTTTTGAGGGAAATTAGTTTCTCCATAAGTTATAAAATGTTCTGTTTTTATAAGGGTTAAAGTTTAGGGTTTATTGTTTAAGGTTTAGGGTTTGGACTTAGGCCTTTTAGGGTTTAAAAAAAGTTAAAAAAACTAGACTTTTTATAAGTTATGGAAGAACTAGTTTCCCCAAAAACCAACTCATGCCCAATCCATAATTAAACCGGTACCTTTTGATTGTTTTCGTAAATGAGAACAATTTGTGGGTAAAAAAAAGAAAAGAAAAAGAAATGTCAATGTCAATAGCAAGCACTCATTCCGCTTCGGGGCCTAATCCTATAACTTCAACTCAGTGTGTGTATATATACTCCTTCCTTCAGTCTCATTCACAAAAACTTGTATGAGAACACCATGACCCGTTTCATAGTAGAGAAGGGTTATTTTTTACCCATGATCCGGATCCATGACCCACATGCCAAAAAAAATTTAAAAAATGCTTTTTTAAAATTTTTATATTTTTTTTTTGTTTTTTTTTATTTGTCAAAAGTAATAGTTACTATAACTAAATATAACAAACGTGTTACTTATATGTAACAGTTTGTATACATAAAAGTAATACATATATACAGAAAAGTAACAGTGTTTTTTTTATGTTTTATTCGTTTGCCAAAAGTAATACTTATTACAACTAAAATGTAACAAACGTGTTACTTATATGTAACAGTGTTTATACATAATTGTAACACATATTGACGCAGAACGGAAGCAATATTCGTGAATAGCAAGCGCTAATCACAAGAGTTTGCAAGCAATAAACCCTTAGGCCTCGTTTGGCACAGGAGAATCTAGGCTTAGGAATGGGTATTCGATTCCTATGTAACAATTAACTATGTTTGGTGCATACATGATACTGAATTGGGGAATGGGTTTTCGATTCCGATGGGTATCAAATACCCGTTCTGTAAGGTCATTTGAATCCCACGATGAATGGTGGGTTTCTGATATCCTTACCCAAAGAAAGTTTATATGTAAAGGATTTGTTGAAGCAGTTTTAAAAAAATTGACTTTATCTGTACTATTATAAATCTTGATATTCAAAATTCAAATTAACAGCATCATCATATCTTTTTTATTAATTTCTTTTTCCTCTCAGTTTTTTTATCACTCCCAGCAACATTAATATAATTGAGTTAGTCTGCCATTGTGTTATATTATCTAACTAATTTTTTAAGTCATTACATTTGAAAAAAATGTCACTTTATATATATACAGTCATTACATTAAGTTATGGTAACTATTACTTTTGGTAAACGACAGAAAAAACGAAAAGAAAATATAAAAACTCCAAAAAAAATAAAAAATTGGCCAATGGGTGGTTGCCATGTGGCAGGTTATGCCCCATGGGTCATGGATCGACCCGTCTCTTATGAGACGGATCTAGGTGTTCTCACAAGAGACCACCTCTCCCGTCTCAGCTCACTTATTTTCATTTGATCCGTCTCAGGCTCTTAACTCACTTGACATTCCTCAAAATATGTTATTTTTTATAATTTTATATTCACTCTACCTCACCACTCATCTATTTTTCTTTATTTTTCACCACTCAATTTATTCAAGCAACACTACTATTTACCCCTCATTCTTTCTCTTCACTTTCTATCATACATAAATTATCTTTCTTTAATTTTTGTGTCCACCTATTAAGTGTTAAGTGAGATGGAACGGATGTAGTATATGCACGGAAAGACAGAGTGTGAAACATTGGGAAAATGCTACACTTACACCAAGTGTATCTATACACCACAAATAAAATAATGCTAAGTGTGTGTGTTAATGGCATTTTTTGTAATTATTTTAAGGAATGATGATAAATCTATAACCAGATAGTATATGTATCACACATATATTGGTGGTGTATATACACCAAGTGTAAATGTATCAATCTTCCTAAACATTGAAAATGAGTCAAACCTAGAAAATGGTGGAACTTACTCATTTTCAAACAGTTTAAGTCAATAAGTATGTGCTGCCTGAATTAAAAAAGAAATCCACTGGCCGACATGAAACAAACTTAAACACATGCGTGCAAGTGTTTAAGACCAACTTGCACGCTTCGTCAGATCTACATCATCTGCATCAAATGAAACTGTTATGTTGACCTTTCTCCAAAGGTTCAGAATAGTCTTTCTATATATTTCACCCCAAATCTTCAAGTACACCTACATGTTTATAACATTACTGCCGGTAAAAATAATAATAACCATTATTATGAATTACTGGTGGTGTTGGGCTGGTGTTGTTCGGGTGGAAGAGAAAGTTGTTTTTAGCATTTTCCTATAGGGATCTTGAAGGTAACAATTCTAAAAGGTTAGAGATGCACAGGGAAAAGGTGTCGCGACATCTTGGCAACTTTCATGAGTGTGTCGCTTGACATCTTTTCTTCTGTTAGAACTATATGAACAGAGACCCTTAGTTTTGATAACAATTCGATAGGCGGGAAACTTCGTAGAAATCAATCTGGAATTTGTAAGATCATGGCTTGCAACACAAGTCATTTAGTGAATTTCATACATAAAATCGTAAGTATAATGTTAATATAAAGTGTAGTCAATAATAAAATGTGTAGAATTCCTGAAATGTAATTTATCTATTTATGATGGGCAAAATCGTAAATTAACTGTAACACCCCAACTTTTCACTACAATTAAATAATAACTTAATACGAATAATTCCCATAATCAGAGTGCCCAACGGCTACAAATAACCACAATTCAAACTTTAACCAACGTTCAAGTCCACAACGGCTAGTACAAACCACTAGCTCAAACGGTAACTAACTGAAAGTAAAGTTTATAACTTAACCATAACGGAAACATAACCACTAATTTACTTTATTTAAAAGATAACTCCTAAGCCGCCAAACCTTGCGACTCTTGATCTGCTTATTTATAACCTGGAGAGAGAAAAAGATGAAAGGAATGAGCGAACAATGCCCAGTAAGTTCATACGGTATCCCCTCGGGTACTAAGAGGAGATGACCGAAACGAACGGTAACAATGAATTACAATGAACGGATATAACTCAAGGATCAAACTAACACTCAGTTTGAAAAGAAACATTTACTTGATGAAAATCAATTCATTACTTGAAAACACGTGGCTTCAGAGACAGTTTTCAAAATCACAACTTTTACACACACTTTACTTATCTTTACTTCACTTTACTTCATTTAGGGATTAAGCACGCGCTGTACCCAGGGCTCGGGTTTCTACTGACCGCACCCAAAATCGGTATATCATGATAACCTACGTTACTTCATCAAGCAACGCAAAGGGGTCCACATGTTCAACTTAGAACTATGGATAACTGTAAGGGGTCCACTTATCCGTTTCGGGATTATGGATAACTGTAAGGGGTCCACTTATCCGTTTCGGGATTATGGATAACTGTAGTCACTTTACTTATTATAAGAATTCACTTTAAAGAGCTTTTACAACACAAAGCTTAACTTCACAAACTTTACTTGATCACTTTTTAAAAGATACACATCTCACTTGGACACCAAGGTTACAAAATCAATCATACACATGATAACCCTATTGAACAATAACCATATCAATAGAGGGGATAACAAGAGACGGAACAATTCGCAGAACGGAATAGTTATTAAAAGACTATCTAGCCACACAGATAGTTTACTTTATAAAAACAGAGATTGGGAATCCTAACAAAGGATTAAGAATCAATACACAACTAAGAGCGTAATCCCTTACCTTAGCTTCGTGTTCTACTAGCTTGCTTTACTCTGCTTGGACAATCTACAACATGAAATAGTCTAGCCTTAGACATGAGAAAAATACTATTCTACTTCCGTCCCAATTTACTTCTTTTTACTCGATTAATTCCCTGGTTTAGTCATCTATCACCTCTTTCCTAGTTAACCAATAACTTTAAGAATGACTACAACACCCCTAGGGTTTTTATTAGTCAATCCCCAATTCTCAATTTCACTACACAAATTACACACACTGATTTCACACTTTCTGCACACACTTACTGAGTACACCCACTGACAGACACACCCACCACTCTGATTCACACATACTCTGGTACACCCACCACTCTGAACACACCCACAACTGCAGACACCCACACTTCAGACACACACACACCCACCATCAACCCACACACACACACCCACCCTCTTTTGCACTTACACGCACACACAGACACCCACGCCGCACACACACACACACACCACCGCACACCCAGACGCACCCCAATCACACACACACGCAGCACACACACACTTCCACAGTCCATCCTCTTCCTCCTTAATCGTATGCCACTAAACCCTAGTTGCCCAATTGCTATCGTAAGGTTTCTTGATACACAAATTGAATTACAAAGATGAAGAGAAAGGTTTGAGGGGTTCTAGAATTACCTTTGCGAACACGATCGCCTTCTCTCTTTCTCTCCTTCACCGTTCACTCCTCTCTTCTCTCCTTCACCGGCCGCTGCTCTCTCTCTCTCTCGCACTCTCCGTTCTTTTATTTTTGCGGAGGAAAACAATAATAGGTTTAGGTTTTAAGAGGGGGTATTTATATTTCCCAATTCCTTAATTTAACTTGGACTCCTAATCCTTCTTAGTTAATGAATTGGGCCTTCTACTTTTGACCCAATAACTAAACTAAACTAATTATTAAAGTTTGGCCCATTAATAATTAAGAGTTTAAAATACATAAAAAAGTAAGTTCGGGTTATTACATTCTTACCCCCTTAAAAGAGTTTGGTCCTCCAAACTAAACGTACTTTAATCTTCGAACAGAGCGGGATACATATCACGCATTTCACTTTCGAGCTCCCACGTGGCTTCTCTTTCCGTGTGATTGCTCCACTGCACTTTTACGTACGGAATTACTCGCTTCCGCAAAACTTGATCTTTACGGTCTACAATCTTTACCGGCTTCTCATCATAACTCAAGTCTTCACGAAAACGTAACTGTTTGTACTCTATGACGTGGCTCGGGTCAGCTACGTACTTCCTCAACATCGACACGTGAAACACTTTGTGTACACTAGACAGCACAGGAGGTAGAGCCAACTTATAGGCTACCGCTTCTATTCGTTCTAGAATCTCCAATGGTCCCACATATCTAGGACTTAACTTTCCACGACTTCCAAATCGCATAACCCCTTTTGTCGGTGAGATCTTCAAGAATACGTGATCTCCTACTTGGAACTCTAGATTGCATCTTCGATTATCTGCATACGATTTCTATCTACTCTGAGCAGTTAACAACCATTTGCGAATCTGATGAACCTTATCCGCCGTTACTTGAACAATCTCGGGTCCAGTCAACTTTCTCTCGCCTACTTCATCCCAACACGCGGGCGATCTACATTTCCGCCCATACAGAGCTTCATACGACGCCATTCTAATACTAGAGTGGTAACTGTTATTGTAGGCAAATTCCACTAGTGATAGATAATCATCCCACGCTCTTTGCAATCTAACGACGTTGCTCTCAAAAGGCCTTCAAGAGTTTGAATCGTCCTTTCTGACTGTCCGTCTGTCTAAGGATGGAACGCTGTACTCATAGTTAATTCTGTCCCCAACTCTTTCTGCAAACTCTTCCAGGAATTTGATGTAAATCTCGCATCTCGATCTGACACTATAGAGACCGGTATCCCATGTAACCTCACGATCTCATCCACGTACAACTTTGCTAACTTCTCCAATGAATCAGTCACCTTGATTGCTAGAAAGTGAGCCGATTTAGTGAGCCTATCCACTATGACCCAAATTGCATTATGACCCTTCAACGTCTTAGGAAGTCCAATCACCAGATCCATAGTGATGTGTTCCCACTTCCACTCTGGAATAGGTAACGATTGCAGTAGTCCCACGGGTTTCTGGTGTTCACTTTTCACTTGTTAACACACCAAACACTTAGAAACGAATTCCGCTACCTCACTCTTCATATTGTTCCACCAAAAAGATTCCTTTAAGTCCCGGTACATCTTAGTACTCCCAGGGTGAACCGAAAACATTGAACAGTGAGCTTCCTCAAGAATTTCCCTCTTGATACTATCATTATTAGGCACCCAAATCCTTGATCGATACCTCATAATCCCATCATCGCTAACACGGAAGTCCACCAGTCCCTTTTTGCCTATGACCTTGTGGATTGCTGTTAACTCCTCATCCACATTTTGAGCTTCATTGATTCTCACCAGTAATGTTGGTTGAACACTCATCTGAGCCAAATAACCTTTAACTCTATACTCTAGCTTTACCATTTCACTATCTCCCAATTCACTTACCCCCTTAGAAATCATAGTCGCTAATGTTCCATGGTTCTTTCTGCTTAACGCATCTGCCACCTTATTGGCCTTCCCAGGATGATACAAGATTTTGCAATCATAATCTTTAAGTAACTCTAGCCATCTCCTTTGCCTCATATTCAACTCTTCTGAGTGAAAATATACTTGACTCTTATAGTCGGTGTAAATCTCACATGGTGCCCCATACAAATAGTGTCTCCAAATCTTCAATGCAACCACTACAGCCGCTAACTCCAAATTATGGGTAGGATAGTTCTTCTCATGGTTCTTGAGTTGCCTAGACGCAAAAGCTATCACCTTGTCATTCTACATCAACACACAACCCAAACCTTTCAATGATGCATCACTATAATTCACAAAACCATCCTTACTTGTTGGTAACGTAAGAACAGGCGTAGACACCAATCGCCTTTTAAATTCTTGAAAGTTCTTCCAACAATCTTCCGACCATACAAATTTTGTCCCTTTCGTGGTTAACTTAGTCAATGGTAGAGATAACTTCGAAAATCCTTCCACGAACCTGCGGTAATAACCCGCTAAACCCAAGAAGCTCCTTATTTCGCTAACATAAGTTGGTCTCTCTCAATTCACTATAGCCTCGATTTTCGCAGGGTCAACTGCTATCCCATTCTTAGACACCATATGCCCCAAGAACGCCACTTCCTCAAGCCAGAACTCACACTTCTTAAACTTGACATACAACTTTTGTTCTCTCAGAATCTGCAATACTAATTTTAAATGTTCTTCATGCTCCTCTTTTGACTTAAAGTACACCAAGATGCCGTCGATGAATACTATTACACACTTGTCTAAGTACTCTTGAAATACTCTATTCATAAGCTCCATAAACACAGCAGGTGCATTTGTCAATCCAAATGGCATTACCAGGAACTCATAGTGCCCATACCTCGTCCTAAAAGCCGTCTTTGCCACATCTTCCTTTTTCACTCTCAACTGATGGTAACCCGAACGCAGATCAATCTTAGAGAAATAACAAGCACCTTGGAGTTGGTCAAACAAATCATCGATTCTAGGTAAAGGATACTTATTCTTAATCGTTGCATGGTTTAACTCCCGATAGTCAATACATAACCTCATTGACCCATCCTTCTTCTTTACAAATAATACCGGCGCACCCCACGGTGATGCACTTGGCCTAATCAGACCCTTGTCCAATAACTCTTGTAACTGTTCCTTTAACTCTTTAAGTTCCGATGGAGCCATCCTATATGGTGCTCTCGAAATCGGTGCAGTCTCTGGTGCTAAATCTATTGAAAACTCTACTCGCTCTGGTGGTGTTCCCGGTAAGTCCTCAGGGAAAACATCTTTAAAATCCCTTACTATGGAAAGATATTCTATGGTCACTTCTTTCTTGCTTGACTCACTAACATACGCTAGAAGGCCCTCACAACCCTTCCTTAACAGTTTATGAGCCTTCATTACAAAATCAGATCAGTCCGGTCTCTCGGTTTCGATCCTTGAAAATAGAATCTTTCTCCAGAGGGTAATTCGAAGTTTACTTCCTTTTTAAAACAGTCTACTTTGGCATGATATGCAGCTAACCAATCCATTCCCAATATCACATCAAATTCTTCGATTTCTAAGCTAATGAGATCAACCTCAAGCTTTTTCCCGTCCACTTTCAAAGGACACTTCCTATATATAGACGTAATAGGGATCGATTCTCTAGTTTGAATATCTATAACTAAAGAATTCTCTAACGCCTCAGGAATTAAATTCATTTTCTTAGCCAAGCAATCATTTGGCACTTCTCATTAGAACTTTGCCCTTTGGCGTCGTTCTTATTACCATACATTTGGTTTCCATGACCTTTACTCTGGTACTTACTAGCAGCACTGTCCTTTTTTTTTTTTTTTTTTTTTTTTTTTTACGATCCTCTGTAGCCTTCCGCTTATTGCTACTCCCATCGCGGTTCTAGCTTCCCTTAGATCCAGTCGACTCCGCGATAACTATCTGCTTCTTCCTCCACTATCCTTACCCTATCCAGCACTTGATCATAGGTTGATAGCATTAACGGAGTAATTCTGTATTTGATTCGGTCGTTTAAACCATATTCAAACTTTCGGGTTTTCTGCTCTTCATCATCGAAGATCATTGGGCAGATTCTAACAATTCGGTGAATCTAGCACCATAGTCGTCCACCTTCGTACTTCCTTGAGTTAGCATCATAAACTCAGACACTCTGACGTTTCGAACACTTGCCGGATAATATGATACTATCATTAGTACCATGAATACGAAGCGTTTTCACGCACTCTCATATTATAGATCGTCTCCACAGACTAACATTCAATTTATAGGTCATTCACTAGACCACTGGTCGCTTCAATCAACCGTCACTATCTTCATTAGTCAACTTTACTAGACTAATCTTACCTAATCCAGGTTAACTCTCACATTTAACACTATTGTTCATGCCAACACAAACATTGCTACTATGCTTAATATTTTCACATAAATAGGCCGTCCCCAAAGGACGTAACTTTTACAAACGATCGGTTTACTAAATATCTGGTCGTTTCAATAGACTAACTCTACTTAGCGAAGACATTTCACTAGACTTTACTTACTATCAGGCCGATTCACTAGACCTACTTTCATTCACACTTGGCCGTTTCAATAAGCCATTTACTTTTGCACTTGGCCGTTTCAATAGGTCACTTTATTCTTGTTTCGATCATTTCACTAGACCAAAACTAATTTCACTTTGGCCGTTTCAATAAGCCAATTAATACTCATGGTCTTTTCACTTGACCAGTACTTCTTTGTTCTAAATGGCTCACCCGTCATAAAACTTAAGAACAAGATAATTAACAAAGCTATTTGCTTAAATGAATCATAACTTTTACTACGAGGATCTTCTTGGAATAAAAGTTAACAAAACAAAATTCTAGTATTTTTCTCAACTAGAACTAACTATCAATACTATAAATAAGAATAAACTCTATGTCCCACTTTTCATTTATGGAACACCTTCCTAGGCTTTCCCCTAGGCCTTCCACTTGGCACCCTTGGAACTCCCTTAGAACCTTTGGGCCTACAAACCGGTACCATTGGTGGTTTATCATCATCAATTTCAATTGGATTGGCTTTGTTGCCTTTAAGGTTGATATCTACTTCCTTGATTTCATTATCAGCTACCAATTATTCCTCATTTGGTATTTCATTACCTATGAGTGTGGTCCGGTTAAGCTCTCTAGCCTTTTCTTCCTTGAGCTCTTTCAGTTCATAATACTACTGATAGGCCTCTTCTCTGACCTCCGGGTAGTACCTCTCATTCTGACTCGTAGTCTCTTTTAATTCTTCTAACTCTTTGCTAACATCTAACCAAGCCTTCCTATCTCGCATCCATTTTCCCATGCAAGACTCACCTTGGCCTTTTCAGCTTTTAATTCTCCTTTCAGCTTCAGGATTTTGAGTGCATACCTCTGGATCACTCTTTGCTTAATCGTTCTATACTTCAAGTTCATTTTCGAGTTTCTTCTGAGTCCGTCCATAACTTACAGTTTGGACATAACTATTATCAGTACCATATAACCCAAAGGTATATGACCATAACCATTATTTGCATAAGCAACTTAAAGTGATAACATTCTAGTGTAATCCTTCAAGCTTCATTCCCAAAGTGTTCACTTATAATCCTTTATATTCCTCTATATTCCTTGAGGAAATCTTGTCTTAGGTTCTTTCCTAAAATAGTAAGTTTCTACAAAAGAAAAGTTTTCAAACTTAGAAAGTTTCCCAAAATGGAAAGTTTCCCTAAATAGCAGGTTTCCTCCATTAGTGCTTCTCAAAATACTTTGTTCTTATCAGAGTTCTAAAGCCGAACATCGTTAAGTACTACTTCTCCCAATAGTCTTAACTTCTAAGTCTGAGTCTCCCAAGTAATCTTAAACCGGGGCTCTGATACCAACTGTAACACCCCAACTTTTCACTACAATTAAATAATAACTTAATACGAATAATTCCCATAATCAGAGTGCCCAACGGCTACAAATAACCACAATTCAAACTTTAACCAACGTTCAAGTCCACAACGGCTAGTACAAACCACTAGCTCAAACGGTAACTAACTGAAAGTAAAGTTTATAACTTAACCATAACGGAAACATAACCACTAATTTACTTTATTTAAAAGATAACTCCTAAGCCGCCAAACCTTGCGACTCTTGATCTGCTTATTTATAACCTGGAGAGAGAAAAAGATGAAAGGAATGAGCGAACAATGCCCAGTAAGTTCATACGGTATCCCCTCGGGTACTAAGAGGAGATGACCGAAACGAACGGTAACAATGAATTACAATGAACGGATATAACTCAAGGATCAAACTAACACTCAGTTTGAAAAGAAACATTTACTTGATGAAAAACAATTCATTACTTGAAAACACGTGGCTTCAGAGACAGTTTTCAAAATCACAACTTTTACACACACTTTACTTATCTTTACTTCACTTTACTTCATTTAGGGATTAAGCACGCGCTGTACCCAGGGCTCGGGTTTCTACTGACCGCACCCAAAATCGGTATATCATGATAACCTACGTTACTTCATCAAGCAACGCAAAGGGGTCCACATGTTCAACTTAGAACTATGGATAACTGTAAGGGGTCCACTTATCCGTTTCGGGATTATGGATAACTGTAAGGGGTCCACTTATCCGTTTCGGGATTATGGATAACTGTAGTCACTTTACTTATTATAAGAATTCACTTTAAAGAGCTTTTACAACACAAAGCTTAACTTCACAAACTTTACTTGATCACTTTTTAAAAGATACACATCTCACTTGGACACCAAGGTTACAAAATCAATCATACACATGATAACCCTATTGAACAATAACCATATCAATAGAGGGGATAACAAGAGACGGAACAATTCGCAGAACGGAATAGTTATTAAAAGACTATCTAGCCACACAGATAGTTTACTTTATAAAAACAGAGATTGGGAATCCTAACAAAGGATTAAGAATCAATACACAACTAAGAGCGTAATCCCTTACCTTAGCTTCGTGTTCTACTAGCTTGCTTTACTCTGCTTGGACAATCTACAACATGAAATAGTCTAGCCTTAGACATGAGAAAAATACTATTCTACTTCCGTCCCAATTTACTTCTTTTTACTCGATTAATTCCCTGGTTTAGTCATCTATCACCTCTTTCCTAGTTAACCAATAACTTTAAGAATGACTACAACACCCCTAGGGTTTTTATTAGTCAATCCCCAATTCTCAATTTCACTACACAAATTACACACACTGATTTCACACTTTCTGCACACACTTACTGAGTACACCCACTGACAGACACACCCACCACTCTGATTCACACATACTCTGGTACACCCACCACTCTGAACACACCCACAACTGCAGACACCCACACTTCAGACACACACACACCCACCATCAACCCACACACACACACCCACCCTCTTTTGCACTTACACGCACACACAGACACCCACGCCGCACACACACACACACACCACCGCACACCCAGACGCACCCCAATCACACACACACGCAGCACACACACACTTCCACAGTCCATCCTCTTCCTCCTTAATCGTATGCCACTAAACCCTAGTTGCCCAATTGCTATCGTAAGGTTTCTTGATACACAAATTGAATTACAAAGATGAAGAGAAAGGTTTGAGGGGTTCTAGAATTACCTTTGCGAACACGATCGCCTTCTCTCTTTCTCTCCTTCACCGTTCACTCCTCTCTTCTCTCCTTCACCGGCCGCTGCTCTCTCTCTCTCTCGCACTCTCCGTTCTTTTATTTTTGCGGAGGAAAACAATAATAGGTTTAGGTTTTAAGAGGGGGTATTTATATTTCCCAATTCCTTAATTTAACTTGGACTCCTAATCCTTCTTAGTTAATGAATTGGGCCTTCTACTTTTGACCCAATAACTAAACTAAACTAATTATTAAAGTTTGGCCCATTAATAATTAAGAGTTTAAAATACATAAAAAAGTAAGTTCGGGTTATTACATTAACATTGCTAAAGCTTGAAAGGGTGTGATCCTTAAATGAAGTGTCACCATGTTTACTATTTAAAGGCCTCTCCATCAAGCCTAAAACATACTTCATTCTTACTTTCTCTCATCTAAATTACTTCATAATGTTGGAAGACTTTTGAGAGATTAAGAGACTTATCATTTAGAAGAACACTTCTCCCTACTTGTTCTTCATTTTTCCCTACAACATTCATAATGGATTCAACAGGTATTATCTCGCTTCCGCCTTCATCTTCTTCCTCAATCTTATTCTGAAATGAGCGTGGCATTCAGGGATATAAAGAATTGTTCCAACAATTGGTATCAGAGCCTCGTTCATTTTGGTTTAAGTTTGGGTTCTTCTTTGGGAAAGTTTTGTACTTTCAATTTGATTCATTTTCCCTGTTGAATCATTAAGTTTTAATGTTGATTAGGGACTCTAATTCGTTCATAGAGTACTGATAATCATCATCTAAAATTCAGAAAATGGTTTGAAAGTGTTTTGTTCATTAAATTAAAATGGTTCAAGTTAGACTATCCCTTCATAACATGGTTTTATGTTTTAAGTACATACCATGTGGATCTACTTACTTGATTCCATTAATTTTAAAAGCAAGATTATCCTAAATAACATGGTTTTATGTTTTAAGTACATACCATGTGGATCTACTTGCTTTTCATGCCTTTTGGGACAAAATATGGAAAAAGTGCAGCAAAAATGCATGAAACGGTGGCTTTAGCTCTCTCGGGTATTATGTTTCGCCCGGTCGGGTTTTATGTTCTGCCCGGTCGGACCTCAAGAAAACACCCGGTTGGACTAAATGTGTTTGCCCGGTCGGGTCTTTGGTTCCGCCCGGTCGGGCATTGTATGTTGCCCCGTCGGGTATTAGGCATTGCCCGGTCGCGCATATTCACTATTCACAGGATTTTTGTCTTTTTCAAGATGTTGCATAATTTTGTTTCCCCTTTTGAAAAAAACCGTAATTATTTTCAAACCTTAAAGTTTTTTATTAATTATATGCTTTGATAATTTTATTCATTGTTTAAATAATATTGTCGCCTAAGTGATTTACGTTATTTAAACCCTAAAATTGTAAAGTGTTGGATGTTTGAGTTGATATGTGAATGACTTGAATTTTCCAAAGAAGATCTTGACATTTGACTAAACTTGGGCATTCATGTGGTAACAAGTAAAATGAACATTAGGTTATTTTCTTAGATACTTATGTCGGCCCAAAGGAAGATTAAGTATTTATTAAAATATAAGTTCAAATTACTTGTTACCTAAGGCAATCATTTATGAGTCAACTCGCAATCCAAAGATTAGTTTTGATGTCATGTTGATTGTCTTGTTGATGGATTTCATTGATATAATTAATCATTATTTATTGTGTAGTTTCTTATTTATGTTTTGCATTCATTCTTGTTCTCAAAATTCCAACAAATTTGTTTATTGCTTCATCTGTAATTACTGCTATGAGTACCGTTGCAATGTGGGACTAATTATAAAACTTGGAAAACAAATAATTATAATCTTGGGCTATATAGAACTCGCATTAAGGGATCCGTTTCTCTTCTTATTGCTTGAGTGCTGAGAAGTGACACGCTCTAACCGCGTAAGCCTAATGATCATAAATAATATTGTCCCGGAGACCTTTTGGACGGTGTCTCCAAGGATATTAATGCTACAAACATTCCTTGATACCCCTGAGGAAACTTGTTTCCATAAGGTATAAAGGGTACCAGAAATTTAAGGGAGTACATTTTAGAAATAGTTCATCTATTGACGAAACGAAAAGGCACTTAAGTTAAGGATATCGGATGATATTCTTGTGCATTTAGTTTTAATCTTTCTTCCTTGGTTTGGTTGCTTTGAAGTGACCTATCAATGTCAAAAGGACAAGTTAAGTTAAGAATAATTTAGAACTAAAGGTACTTATTTAGCATCTACCTTTTCTCATGGGACAAGAGAAGAGGGAAAGAAACTGTGGTTGCAAGTAAAAAGAAGCTTAAGAGATCATCTCATGATCATAAATAAAAGAAATGTTTCTTTTGCAAGGACCTTACTAACATGAAGTTCGATTATCCTAAGTCTCACGCTTGGCGTGAGAGGTATATCATTTGGTCTTGTTTGTATTGTATTAAGGCTAATTTGGTTTCAGTTCCTACATATACATGGTGATTGGATTTTGGTGCAACCAATCACATAAGGATGTTTAAGTAGGATTGCCTAAATTATCGAAGACCTAGTAAAGATGAAGAAATTCATCTATATGGAAACTAGGAATCCGGTTGAAGATTATAGGCATAAGGATCCTTTAAATTATTGTTAAGTACTAGGTATTATTTTGTATTAAATAATACATTTATTGTACCATCATTTAAATAGAATTATAATATTTATCACAATATTGGACAAGGAAGGCACTCTTGTTTATTAATAATAAATGTGATCTTTATTTTTAAATTCCAAGGTTGTTGGTACTAGTATTTTGTCAAGTACTCTTCCTTTACTTGACATTATTCAAACAATAAATGAGTTCCATAATAATGAAACCAAACTAGAAAGCAAAAGTTATCAAGTGAAAATTCTTATACCTTATGGCATAAGCATTTGGGTCATATCTCCTTAAAGAGAATTGACAAGCTTGTGTCAAAAAGGGATCTTTTAAAAACACCTTGATATTCCGGAAGAAACTTTTGCATTAAATGCCTTAAAGGAAATTTACAAACATTAAAAGAAAAGTATCCTCGAGAGCATCAAGTGTTCTAGAACTAATGGGTAGTTGTGAACCATTCACTACCCCTTCATAGAATGGTTAACAACAATTTCTTGCGTTCATAGAGAATTACTCTCATTATGGATACATTTATTTACTTCATGAAAAGTCTCAATTTTAGACGTTTTTCAAGTCTTATAAAACCTAAGTTGAAAGTCAACTTAGAAAAACTATTAAGAACGTTAAGTCCGATCATAGTGGTGAATACTATGATTGAAATAACGATTTTGGGGAACAACGTCCGTGTCCTTTTTGCTCGCTATTTAGAAGAGTGTGGGATTGTCACTCACTACACTATGCCGAATACGGCTTACATGAATAGTGTAGATGAGAGACGTAGTAAAATCCTTAAGGATATGGTAAGAAATATGATTTCTTAACCTCACTCATTATGGGCGATACATTGAAAAACCGCAAATTTAATTCTCATTAGAGCTTCCTCTAAAGACTACTAATAAAAACCCTTATGAATTATGGACAATTTAGAAACCGTCCTTAATTCATCTTCATTGATAGGGTTGTCCAGTAGAAGCTAGGCCTTATAGGTCTAATAAAGGCAAACTGAACTCTAAGACTGTTAGTAGCTATTTTGTAAGGTATGCCGAGAGATCTAGGGGCTATAAATTTTACAACCCGAAAACTAGAACATTTTTTTAAAGCGAGAATTGCTAGGTTCTTTGAAGATGCTGAATTTAGTGGGAGATTAGAAGTAATATTTTGAATTTGAAAAGGAAGAGACATCCATTTTATACCTCTTCCCTTAAGTTCCAATTGGATATCATGTTTTGTACTTGATATTCAAGAAGAACATACATTTCAAAATAAAGATTTCCCTATAAATATTGAACAACATGAAAATGTTGATCATAAGGATGAAATTCAACAACCTCAAAATGAGGTAGAACCGGTGCCCTTTAGGAGATCCAATAGAGTAAGAAGAAAGTAAAAATTCAGATGATTATAAAGTGTATATTGCCGAGAATAAAAGACACTTAGGTTTAGTGGGAGATGAGCCTCTCATGAAACCATTAATAGTCCTAATTCTCATATAGTGAATTAATGTCATAAATGAAAAGTTAAAATCTATAATGATAACAATGTTTGGGATCTTGTCCCATTACCTAAAGATGTGAAACCTATTATGGGTCTTTAAGACCAAAGGAATTCACAAGGTAATATGGAAAGATATAAAACCCATCTAGTTGTTAAAGATTTTACTCAAAAGGGAGACATTAATTATAAAGAAAACACCTTTTCCGGTATCTTCTAAAAACTCTTTTAGATCATTATGGCACATATGGCATATTATGGTCTTGAGTTTTATCAAATGGATATAAAGACAACTTTCCTTAATGGAGACATTGAGGAATCTATGGCTGATTTGGTTCAAACTAAGCAATTAGTTTGTGAACTTAAGAAATCTATTTGTAGGCTCAAGCAAAGCTTCTCATCAATGGTACTTAATCAAGTTATTTTTTCATTTAGTTTTGAAACGAATCTTGATTAAGATTGTGTATACCATAAGTTCAGTGGGAGTAAATTTATAATTTTGGTCTAATATATGGATGATATTTTGCTTACTAAGTAATGATATGAACCTTTTTTTAAGGAAACTAAGAAATTTCTTATTTGAAATGAAAGATCTTGGTAAGGCATCTTTGTATTAAGAATCCAAATTCACCGTGATCGCTCACGAGGTGTTTTAGGATTATTACAAAAGGCCTATATGGAAAAGGTATTACAAAAGGTTTAGCATGCAAAACTGTAAACCACTTGACACCCCTAATTTTAAAGGAGACAAGTTTAAAAGTCTCGAACAGTGTCCTAAAGGTAATTTTGAATCCAAGTATATATAAAATATCCCTTTGTATCAGCAGTAAAGAAGCTTAATATATGAGTAAGTCTTATATTTATTGTTGGGATGCTTGGTCAATACCAAAGCAATCCGGGAGAGAACATTAAGTAGCAGCCAAAAGAATGATAAAAGTATTTGCAAATCACTAAAGAACTACTTGCCTATATTTGAAGTCGGATCATCTTGAGATCATTAAGTATTCCGACATTAGTTTAATTATATGGCTGCATAAGTTTATTAAGGGACTGCGAATTGTCAACAAGTGTCGAAAGACCGCTTAAGTTTTATGGTGACAATCGGACGGCAGTCTTATAACAACAAGAGTTCATCAAAGCCTGAAGGATATAGACATTAAGTTTTTTGTTGTGAAGGAAAATGAACAAAGAAATGCAACTTATAGAAACAAACTCCATTTTAGAGGATCCATTTGTAAAAGCGTTATCATCTTCAGTGTTTCACGAGCATGTTGCTCATATGGGTGTAACAAACTTTTGATAACATTTAGTATAGTGGGAGTTTGTGTTGTTCTTTAATTAATTGTTCTATTATTTAAAGTTTTGATCTCATTTTGTTAAGTTGGACTAGTTGGAAGAATATGGATTTATTCATTATGTTCCATGCTACACATCTACACTTTTGATCTATGTTATTTAGTTGGATTCGTATACGTGATTACTGTGGTTTAGTTGCGAATCAATTACAACGACTGCCCCTTTAGTCCTTATACATGGATGACTAATGGACGAGATTGTTATAAATGACAATAAAGTGCGCATATTTGGGTTGTCATTTGTATTATATTTATGTTTTAAAGGAAAGACTTGTTTTGCAACCCAAGTGGGAGATTGTAAGATCATGGCTCAAGTCATTTAGTGAATTCCATACATAAAATCATAAGTATAATGTTAATATAAAGTGTAATCAATAATAAAATGTGTAGAATTCCTGAAATGTAATTTATCTATTTATGATGGGCAAAATGGTAAATTAACATTGCTAAAGCTTGAAAGGGTGTGGTCCCTAAATGAAGTGTCACCATGTTTACTATTTAAAGGCCTCTCCATCAAGCCTAAAACATACTTCATTCTTACTTTCTCTCATCTAAATTACTTCATAATGTTGGAAGACTTTTGAGAGATTAAGAGACACTTATCATTTAGAAGAACACTTCTCCCTACTTGTTCTTCATTTCTCCCTACAACATTCATAATGGATTCAACAGGTATTATCTCGCTTCCGCCTTCATCTTCTTCCTCAATCTTATTCTGAAATGAGCGTGGCATTCAGGGATATAAAGAATTGTTCCAACAGAATTTTCCCCCAATCTTACTACTCATAATCCAATTCTCTCTTTGAACACCAAATTCATCCGTCAAAGTTGGCTCAAGCAATTAAAGCTCTAAATGAACTTTGATAATTAATATCATATGTAAGATCATAGCTTGAAACACAAGTCATTTAGTGAATTCCATACATAAAATCATAAGTATAATGTTAATATAAAGTGTAGTCAATAATAAAATGTGTAGAATTCCTGAAATGTAATTTATCAATTTATGATGGGCAAAATGGTAAATTAACATTGCTAAAGCTTGAAAGGGTGTGGTACCTAAATGAAGTGTCACCATGTTTATTATTTAAAGGCCTCTCCATCAAGCCTAAAACATACTTCATTCTTACTTTCTCTCATCTAAATTACTTCATAATGTTGGAAGACTTTTGAGAGATTAAGAGACACTTATCATTTAGAAGAACACTTCTCCCTACTTGTTCTTCATTTCTCCCTACAACATTCATAATGGATTCAACAGGTATTATCTCGCTTCCGCCTTCATCTTCTTCCTCAATCTTATTCTGAATATGAGTATGGCATTCAGGGATCATAAATTGTTCCAACAATTGGTATCAGAGCCCGCTCATATTTTGGTTTAAGTTTGAGTTCTTTTCGGGAAAGCTTTTATGCTTTATTCGATTCATTTTTTCTGTTGAATCATCAAGTTTTGATATTGATTAGGACTCTAATTCATTCATAGAGTACAGATAATCATCATCTGAATTTAAGAAAATGGTTTGAAAAGTTTTGTTGAATGAACACAATGGTTCAAGTGTGACTATCCCTTCATAACATGGTTTTATGTCTAGTGCATACCATGTGGATCTACATACTTGATTCCATTGTTTTAAAGCAAGATTATTCCTAAATAACATGGTTTTATGTTGTAAAGAACATACCATGTGGATCTACTTGTTGTTCATCATTTTTTGGGACAAAATTTGGAAAAGTACAGCAAAGCATGCATGAAATGGTGGCTTTACTCGGTCGGGTCTTATGTTCTGCCCGGTCGGGTATTATAAGTTTCCCGGTCGCGCATGTACACTATTCACAGGTTTTTGCTTTTTCAAAGATGTTGCACAATTTTGTTCCTCTTTTGAACAAAACATACATTTTTTCAAACCTTACAGCCTTGATTAATTATATGCTTAAATAATTTTATTCATTGTTTAAATAATATTATCGCCTAAGTGATTAACGTTATTTAAATCCAAAATTATTTAAGTGTTGAATGTTTAAATTAATATGTGAATGACTTGAATTTTTCAAAAAAGATCTTGACATTTGACTAAACTTAAGCATTCATGTGATGACAAATAAAATGAACATTAAGTTATTTTATTAAATGCTTAAGACTACCCAAAGGAAGATTATGCATTTAATCAAATGTTGTTCAAATTACTTGTCATCTAAGGCAATTATTTATGAGTCAATTCGCAATCTAAAGATTAGTTTTGATGTCATGTTAATTACCTTATTGATGGATTTCATTGATATAATTAATCATTTATTTGTTATGTAGTTTCTTATTTATGTGTTTTTTCATTCTTTTGTTCTCAAAAACCCAACAAATTTACTTATTGTTTCATCCTTTATTACTGCTATGAGTACCGTACCGATGCTAAATGGGACTAATTTTAAAAACTTGGAATACAAATAATTATGATCTTGAGCTATATGGACTTAGAACTAATTAATTTCAGATATTTGTGGACCATTCATTAATCCTTCATGGAAAGGTCAACAATACATTATTACGTTCATAGAAGACCACTCTTAATATGAATACATTTGTTTACTTCATGAAAAAGTCTCAAGTTTTGGACATTTTCAAGTCTTATAAGGTCAAAGTTGGAAATCAACTTTGAAAGACTATTAAGAACGTTAAGTCCAATCATGGTGGTGTATACTATGGTTGTAATGACGATTCAAAGGAACAATGTTCGGGTCCTTTTGCTCGCTATTTTCAGGAGTGTGGGATTGTCTCTCTCCACATTAAGCTGGGTACGCCTAGCATAAATAAGTGTAACAGAGACATAATAGAATCATTAAGGATATGGTAATAAGTATGTTCCTTGTAGTTCTTTTACCTCACTCATTATGGGTGATACAGTAAATACCACAGTATATATTCTCAATAAAGCTCACTCTAAAGCTACTATCAAAAACCTTTTATGATTTTGGGACGAATAAGAACACATCCTTAAATCATCTTCTTATGTGGGGTTGTCCATCAGAAGCTAGGCCTTATAAGACTAATAAGGGCAAGTTGGACATAAGACTGTTAGTAGTTATTTGTAGGGTATGCCGAGAGATCTACGGGGCTATAAATTTTACAACCCGAAAAACTAGAACATTTTAAAACAAGAAATGCTAGGTTCTTTGAGGATGTTAAATTTAGTGGGAGATTAGGAGTAATATTTTGAATTTGAAAAGGAAGAGACATCCTTTTTATACCTCGTCCCTTAGTTCCAATTAGAAATCAAGTACTTGTACCTGAAATTCAAGAAGAACATACAATTCAAAATAATGATTCCCCATAAATATTGAACAACATGGAAATGTTGGTCATAAAAGGAAATTCAACAATCTCAAAATAAGGAAGAACCGGTGCCCTTAATGAGATCCAATAGAGTAAGAAGAAGTGTTATTCCGGATAATTATAAAGTGTATCTTGCCTAGAATGAAGGACGCTTAGGTTTAGTAGGAGATGAGCTTCTCACCTCCCATCAAACCATTAATAGTCCTAATTCTCATAAAGTGAATTAATGTCATAAATGAAGAGTTAAATTCTATAAAGACAACAACGTTTGAGATCTTGTCCTATTACCTAAACATGTGAAACCTATTGAGATTAAATTAGTATTTAAGACCAAAAGGATTCACAAGGTAATATGGAAAGATATTAAGGCCATCTAAGTTGCTAAAGATTTTACTCAAAAGGAAGACATTGATTATAAAGAAAACACATTTTCCGGTATCTTCTAAAAAAAAAAAAAAACTTTTAGGATCATTATGGCACATATGGCGTATTATGATCTTAAGTTTCATCAAATGGATATAAAGACGAGTTATCTCAATGGAGACATTGAGGAAACTATTTATATAAAGAAGCCAGAAATGGTGACTGGTTTATTTAAGAAATCCATTTATGGGCTTAAGCTAACTTCTCGTTAATGGTACTTTAAAATTTAATCAAGTTATTCTTTCATTTGGTTTTGAAACGAATCTTGGTGAATATTATGTATACCATAAGTTCAGTGGGAGTAGATTTATAATTTTGGTCTTATTGTGGATGATATTTTGCTTGCAAGTAATGATATGAACCTTCTTAAGGAAACTAAGAAATTTCTTATTTGAAATGAAAGATCTTGGTAAGGCATCTTTGTATTAGGAATCCGAAATCACTGTGATCGCTCACGGGGTGCTTTAGGATTATCACAAAAGGCCCATATGGAAAAGGTATTACAAAATTTTAGCATGAAAATTTGTGAACCACCTGACACCCCTAATTTTAAAGGAGACATATTTTAGTCTAAAACAGTGTTCTAAAAGTAATTTTGAATCCAAGTATATGGAAAAGATCAATTTTGAATCAGCAGTAGGGAGCTTAATGTATGCGTGAATCTTATATTTATTGTTGGGATGCTTGGTCAATACCAAAGCAAACCGGAAGAGAACATTATGTAGCAGCCAAAAGAATGATAAAGATATTTACAAAACACTAAAGAACTACTTGCCTATATTTGAAGTCGGATCATCTTGATATCATTAGGTATTCCGACATTAGTTAAATTATATGGCTGCATAAGTTTATTAAAGGGACTGCAAATTGTCAACAAGTGTCGAAAGACCGCTTAAGTTTTAAAGTGACAATCGGACGGTAGTCTTATAACAACAAGAGTTAAAGAAAGTCTAAGCATATAGACATTAAGTTTTTTGTTGTGAAGGAAAATGAACAAAGAAATGCAACTTATAGAAACAAACTCCATTTTAAAGGATCCATTTGTAAAAGCGTTATCATCTTCAGTATTTTACGAGCATGTTGCTCATATGGGTGTAACAAACTTTTGAAAACATTTAGTATAGTTGGAGTTTGTGTTGTTCTTTCATTAATTGTTCTATTATTTAAAGTTTTGATCTCATTTGGTTAAGTTGGACTAGTTGGAAGAATATGGATTTATTCATTATGTTCCATGCTACACATCTACACTTTTGATCTATGTTATTTAGTTGGATTTGTATACATGATTACTGTGGGTTTAGTTGCGAATCAATTACAACGACTGCCCCTTTAGTCCTTATACTTGGATGACTAATGGACGAGATTGTTATAAATGACAATAAAGTGCGCACATTTGGGTTGTCATTTGTATTATATTTATGTTTTAAAGGAAAGACTTATTTTGCAACCCAAGTGGGAGATTGTAAGATCATGGCTTGCAACACAAGTCATTTAGTGAATTCCATACATAAAATCATAAGTATAATGTTAATATAAAGTGTAGTCAATAATAAAATGCGTAGAATTCCTGAAATGTAATTTATCAATTTATGATGGGCAAAATGGTAAATTAACATTGCTAAAGCTTGAAAGGGTGTGGTCCCTAAATGAAGTGTCACCATGTTTACTATTTAAAGGCCTCTCCATCAAGCCTAAAACATACTTCATTCTTACTTTCTCTCATCTAAATTACTTCATAATGTTGGAAGACTTTTGAGAGATTAAGAGACACTTATCATTTAGAAGAACACTTCTGCCTACTTGTTCTTCATTTCTCCCTACAACATTCATAATGGATTCAACAGGTATTATCTCACTTCCGCCTTCATCTTCTTCCTCAATCTTATTCTGAATATGAGTATGGCATTCAGGGATCATAAATTGTTCCAACATCATACTCATCCATAAGCCACTTCAATTGTGCAATTCAATCTCTCTCTCTCTCCCTCTCTCTCCCTCTCTCTCTCTCTCTCTCTCTCTCTCTCTCTCTTCAACCTCATTACATTCAATTGTTCAAATTATTCCCTATATTGATCAATATTGTTAATTCATAGCAACAAGTCTATTGATCCACACAAAAGATATATGATCATCTCCACAATAGAAGCAAACACCAACCCAGGCCGTCTTAATAAAACTCACAAGAGCCCCTCCATATTCTTGCAATATCACCTGAGGCCCTTCCTCCTTCATCATTTCCCAGTAACTCCCACGCTACATCTCCGTCATTCATTGCCACCCACCCCAGCTGTTTTTTCTACGATCCATAGTGATCAAGTGTCTTTGGCTGATACTTATTTTTCTACCCTACCTCTACATTGGGGTATCACGAACTTACTAGAAATTTCTTTTCTAGTGTTCATTGAGTACAATCTTGTGGCTTCTCGGGTTGATCCTCTTTACGAACCTCATACATTCAAGCAAGCTTCGTAATCGGCTCATTGGCAATCTGCAATCCAAGAGGAAATTTCAAATCTTTACAAAAACAACACTTGATCTCTGGTCCCCTGTTAGTCTCATATGTATTGTTGGGTGTCAATGGATTTACAAAGTTAAAAGGAAATCTGATGGTACCATTGACAAACACAAATCTCAACTGGTCGCTTAGGGATTCACCCACCAGGCAAGGCTTGATTAGGATGAGACATTCACGTTGTTGTTCGTACCTAATTATGAAACTTTGGGGACCTTTTGATCATTTATAAACCTCATGGACTGTCTTCTTATTCTTCCTTTCTCCTTTAAAACATTCCAGTGACTTAAGAGGAATTCCTTAAAAATCAATAGTGTCGGCCGATAGTATGAAGCGTGTGGCTCAATCGAGCAACCGTCCTTTACTTCTCACGTGCTTTTCAAACACGTGTTGACCTTTTAGTACTTTCTAGACACTTTTAGTACTGTCAGTAGACAGTTTGGACCAGAAGGTACTGTCGGGCTACAATACCCCCATTTCCAGAAATCATCTTTAAATATTAAGATCAGATTTCTTATCAAGGGATCCATCAACAACACATTACTTGATCCCCAACTTATACACAGTCAGACTCGAAAATCACACACAATTACACACATAAAACACACATTTACACACACTTAATAGTCTGGAATCCCTTCCCTTTTTTAAGGATTAGTGAGTGGTGGTGGATGTGTTTTTACACATCCAAATAATATATATTTATGACTTATTTGGTGCTCAACCTTGGTTTTTTGAGTGTTTATGAGTATAGGCATGGAGTGGCAGAATGCACGGATTCATGAACATTAAAGAGCGAAAATGAAGGATAAAGAATGGATCAGAAAGTAATAATAAATAGATGTGACCATTGTGCAATCAATATCATTGGATAGTACTCGAAAAGATCTTTCCAATGATATTTGACACATCCAAAACGGAGTTCGTATGAAAAAGTTATTGCCTCTGAAAAATTGCGCGTAAAATGTACAAGTCGCGAACAAGTGGTGCGAGCGCACACCATACTTATGGCACGCGTACCCACTCCGGATCAATACACCTGGAATTTCGTAAACAAGAGCGCACGCACTCCTCCTTCCAAAGCCCACGCTCCAGCCAGGGACCACAGATGAAATTTCTAGGACCTTATATGAATTTACAAAATATCATGGGCTCTTCAGTAAATAACCAAAATTTTAGGGGAATTTTTGGAACGCTTTTCTGGAATTACAAAAATTTCAAAGGCTATTGGAGAATTCCAGCCATCAGCACTTAATTAACTTTTTTCACCAAAAAATCTTAGGGTTTTCCTAGTTTTGATGCCTCCCTAGCTCTAGAATAAATAGAACACTCTAGCCTACTTTATTTCATTCATGTTTTATTCAAGATTTCAAGGTTGTAATCAAGATATCATCAATTCAGTTCCAGGATTTGATGTTCTTAATTATTGTTCTTGTTCTTATTCTTATAAATACGAGTAGCTAATTTCTTAGATTCATGGATTGGTAGTAACAAATACTAGATCTTTATGCTATATGTGTAATTCTTTCATTCTTTCTTATTCTTGTTTATCAAAATATTCTTTATGCTAAATTCTTTAATTTCAATTATATGTTAACATATAAATTGGCTTTAGAATTTCTGGGTATCTATTGTTGGGATAATTCATACATTGATACATTGACCACTATTTTGATAATTAGATTCAATTGAAGCCATGATTAAAATCAAAAGGATCTAGGTTCATATGTTCTTAAGTTCTTCATGAATTCCTGGAAAATTATATGGACGTGATAGCAAAGTATAATTTGATAGGAATAGTAGAATTGCAATCCAGCGACCGAACCGTCCCACTTCTTACTATTGTGAATAAACCGTAGAATGAGATTAGACTGATCACTTTATGACTAATATAGAGTGAAAGTATTTGTGAACTCAGTCCATGAATGCTTTTGTTGATCTTGATTTAAATTTTGCATTTAATTTGTTTCTTAAATTAATTTAATTCTAGTTTTTAATTTAGTTAAATTACTTCAAACCAAAACCCCTTATTTATTTTATTTTTTTAGTTACATTCTTGTTAATCCTTCAAGTCTATGTGGATTCAACTCTTGCTTGTGCATACTACTACATCGATAACTAGTACACTTTCTAGGTTTTAATTATATGAGATTTTCTCCATCAATTGGTTTTAACAAGAGCATCATGCCTCCTTTGGATCCTTTTGTTTCAAATACACACAACACAAACTTGGTTCAATCTTTTTAGGTCCACCCCAAGGTGTTCATCATAGGTATAACCTTCTAACCTTAAAATGTCTTATTCATGTCTTGAATCTTGTTAGTATTGCTTTCTTGTTCATATATTGTCTTTAAATTACTTAAAGTATCAATCATTATATTCAAAATTGGATGAACTTGCATTAAACCTATAAGGACCACCTAGGTGGTAATATTTGATCAATATGATTAAAAAACCATTTAGGTGAGAGTACGTCATATTAAGTTGATTTTACAATGGCCATCTAAATAGAATCTTTGATTTTCTGTAAGTCAAAAGACCATTTTGATTTGACTTGCTAGATCATTCTTCTTTAATCCCCATTAATTCATGTGTAGGATGATATAGTGTAAGTACTCCAATCTGAAATTAACCAACTTTAGAGGAACTCTTAGCACCATTCAGGGACAAAATGATAGGATGGGACCTCACTATGATAAACCTAAAATTCGAGGACTACTCTGGAATTAAAATTGGAAAAATCCAGAAGCTCGCCATGCTGAGCCGTACGGATGGTTTGGATGCGGGAGAGCCCTAGCCGTACGGCTACTATGGGTACCCTCAGTCCCTATAAATTATACCCTTGGCTGATCATTTCAGGGGGGAGAAAATCATTTTTGTGTGCAAACTTTGCCAGATTGAGAGCAGATTAGGTATACAAACATTCTTGAGTGAAAAGAGAGAAAGAAGATAGGCTTAGAACCAAAATTGGCGAGGCCTCCTTCTCCCCATCTTCTCTTCATCTCACAATCTACTTTATTTTGCCTTATTTACATTATGTCTTTATTATTCTTGCACATATTATGAATTGGAACCAAGTTCTTGATATAAATCAATGGTACCCTCATGTTCTATGCATGATCAAGGGTTCAAACCTAAGATAATCAAGGCTTGTTAACATTTAATGTCTTTACATTAATGCTCTTTACACTAAGCCTTTACTTTTATGCAATTTATGTTATGTCTTTACATTTATGCAAGTTAAATTCCATGTCTTTACTTTTAAGATGATTTTATGGTGAAATGATCAAGTTTGGATGATAAAGTTTTAATCTTTATCTTTCAAACTTTGATCTAACTCCAATAATGTCCCTTTGGATGGTAAAGATTCAATCTTTATCCATCCAAAGGTTGATTTCTTACTTCCCCAAGGACTTTCCTTAGATGAATCATCCATTTGGATGCTAAAGTTTCCATCTTTAACCATCCAAATGATGATTTTTGGCTCAAATGCCATGTTCATCACCTTTCCTAATTTTTTTCCCCAATTATAGCCTTGATCACACCCAAAACCTTGTGTTTTGGTGTTTAATTAGAGATTAAGAGCATAGGGATGATTTAATTCAAACTTTATGTTAATAAATAAACTGAAATGATGTAAAACAGTCCAGTTTCAGTAAAATGCTCTGTTTCTGCCTGAAACTGGACTGATTTCTTGATAATATGTAAAAACCCCAGGGATGACCTTCCCAGCCGTACGGCTAGTTTGGCCGGAGGGGTGAATTTTCAGTCTTTCCCATTTCTGTTAAAATGTTTACAAAACTACCCCTTTTGGTTAAGTTTCTAACTGATTTATTAAAAGTCAGTTTCTCCCATTTTCAAGAACACACACACACACATTTGCACAATTTTAACAAACTTTAGGGAGACTCGGTTTCTTCCGAAGCACTTTGGGTGAACTACCGGTTGAGTTCTTCCCAAAGCGTAACCTGACCTCTGAATCCTTTGTCTCTAACCATTTTTTGTTAAGTTTGGGTTTAAAGTTAAACTAACGTGGCAACTCCGTTAAACATTTGAAAGTGCCGTGTTTGATTCTCGAGGGAACTTTCCATTTCCTACGGGTATCTTACAGTGGCGACTCCGCTGGGGAATAAAGTGCTTGCAAACTTATTTTTAGAAGCTTTTGGGGCTCTTTTGTGTGGGTCAAACTCCCGTCCCCGTTTTTTGACTTTGTGCTTATTTTGTGTGTGTTTTATGTTTCTGTTTTGATTTCTGGGAGTGAAACTGTTCTGGAAACGCAATAAACTGGGGCTTGATGATCAAAAGTTGAAAATTTGCAAAAATAATGAGGCTACTGCTCTAGCTGTACGACTAGTTTGGCTGGGCCCACAGAATGCTTCAAGCTAACAATTTTGTGTAGGGCATAAGCATTTTGATGGTCCCCTTGCATTTCTTCCTGTCCAGGTTCCATTTACAGCCTCTACTTGTGCACTCTTGCCCTCTTTTTCTTAGCCAAAAATGGATTTTCAAAGCATGATTATGAACAAATTGTTGGACATAAAATTTAGGGTTTTCAAAGCCCTATTGTGCATACCCCTTTTCGTGAAAGTTTGGTTTTTCAAATCCTTTTTTTTTTGTGCACAACCTTTTTTCACAAATTATTTTCAAAAGGTTGTTGTTCTTGTTGTAAAAATTTGGGCTTCAAAAACCTTTTGTTGTGCACAACCTTTCCATGTACAAAATTTTGATTCTTTCTTGTTCGTATATTGGCTTCATTCCTTGTGCAAATTACATGTTCATCATTTTGTTCATATATTGCTCTTTCATGTTCATGACATTAAAATGAACTGAAAATTCCTATTTTAACTCAAAAAGGGAACATGGAAGACTTCACACAACGCGCACTCGACCTTATGCACGTTCCAAAAACCCTTAAAACCCAGGATGGATGCCACGATGCAGCTTGATTGGTGCTCTTGTGCCCTTCTCGCGCACACGGGTCCATTACACCTCCCCTTTCGAGCCGAGTCAACCACACATGTCCGTGACACACAAATACCGTGACCATGGTTGGTTTTTGGTCTAGCTCATGTCATCATGTCCCTAATACGTGTCCAAAGTTAATTATGGCCAAGTTAACGCCCGAGTCACGACTCCTTGTGAAAGCAAGTGTGACCAAAGTCATCTTTGACCCGGTCTTTGACTTATGCGTTAATGTTAACCATAATTAACCAAAGTCATGAATTAAGGATAGGGTGACACCGTGTCGTTAAGACCTAATGCTAGGCCCGTCCTAATCATCCTTAAGCCCAAAGTTAAGGTCTGAGATCCCTCATTAAAATGAGGTCATGCCGGAATTTCGTTGAAGCGTTAAGACAATCTTAACCTTAACCGGGGCTTAATTATGATAAGAATGGCCCACGCATTGGAACTTTGTGACGCACTAGACCTTAGGTTTGGTTCTTTTGTTCGGTGGAAGCCACGTGCCCTATAGGATCCTCGCCTGGGACAGTCCGTCCTTGGGAGTGTGCAATACAGGTGAAAAACGAGGGGCTTATAGACGTAGTGTTGGCCTCCACTGATCCAGGGTTTAGAGTAGTTGCGAAAAAGAAGAGAAATCTTTTCCATCCATTTAGGAATAAAAATGCGTTTTAAGTAAACTTGAACAGATAATTAATTGCACCTTGCATGAATTTGCTCCGTTTTTGCTTCTCTTCTTTGACACATTGCATTCCTTCGCTAACAAGCGTCATCCCGTCAATCTTTGGATGGATCCCCGTTATCCTCCAAGACTTCTGTTTAATCCTTAGGCGTAGTCCCCTAGGAACCCGTTAAGTCCTTGGAAGATCTCCGAGGCACCCGTCAATCTTTGGACGGATCCCCGTTATCCTCCAAGATCTCTGTGAAGCCGTAGGATTAATTGTTGGGTTTCGAGCAATCATGCGCAGCGGAAGATAGACATGAATAAAACCCAATAGCCTAGATCCGCTATGAACAATAATTCATAATATCAAGATGAAAGAAACTAACCCTTGTAGATCGTTAAGTAAAACTTGGATTAAGCGTTAAAATAAATGCCCTCTACCAGTGATCCACACAACGAACAGATTTCAAGAACGCCTTCTTGAACTTGACTGCTAGGTCTTCGGATTGATCAACGATGATGAAGAACGATTCTTCAAAGCTCCCAAAGATAATTGTGGTTGATGATTGGGAATTATCAAACACAATGATCCTAGTATATTATGTGTATTTTCTTTCTCAAAGAAAGAGTTTGGAATTGATCAAATCAATAGTTAGGGAACAATTCCCGTCAGTCCACAATATATATAAAAGGGGTGTCCAAAACCCTTTAGGACATAGGTCTTCTTGTCCAACAAGAATTTTTCCTAAAACTTATTCTGTCGGGACAAACCATCTGTACGGATGTGTTTGGAGGCTCTCAAACCATCCGTACGGATCCTTCCAGCAGGATCTAGTTTTCTTCGTTTTTTTCTCCTTTGAACTATCCGTTCTGCGTGTGTGGACCAATAGGATTATACTAAGTTGGCAACGAGTCCGAACCATTCAAACCTCGTAAGTCATAAGCGGACTCTAGCAAGCCATTATGACTACCCAATTAGTATAACTTTGAAATCCAAAGTTTCCTAAAATAGAACATAACACAATCTCTTTGTTACACGATGTCTATTGAACGTAAGCCATGGTCAATGGTCAACTTACTTTGTTCAATGCTTTCTTGATCCCGAATGTATTGATAATAAAAAGGACATGGGTTTACTTCCACATCAACGACGACAAAGACATTAGGCTACCCCGACATCAACAACCTCAAGGACATGGGGCTACCTCCACATCGACGACAACGACGGCATGGGGCTACCCCGACATCAATGACAACAAGGACATGGGGCTTCCCCAACATCAACAACAAAAGGGTTCTCTATCCCCGATCACTCCTAAGAAATGGACAAAGCTCCAAAGGACTTTATGCATGACAAACCTCGTGGTTAACTTAAAATCAAAAATTTGACTAACATGCTTCGTTAAAAGATTTGCCTTTAGAAATAAGCATTTCCAAATATGCCCATTTGGCGTCATTTGTTAAAAACGATGTTTCAAGCAAAATGCTTTTGATCAAAGAATGATTTTCCAAAATCTTGGAATTTTTCGTCCATAATGAGTCTTAAAGGTCGCCCCTAGGCCCTCCCCCGGTGTCAAGAAAGAGTGTCAATAATCTCGTAGAGTTGATTTGATCAAAGTCAAAACTTTGACCAAAAGGGCTCAAGTTAAAATGTCCCGGCCGTCCTTAGTGGGACGTAAGACCAGTTTTTCCGTCAAACTCCCCAAAGATGGAGTTGACCCAAGCCTTGACCCAGAGAGGTCATTTTAGGTTAAAGCCTTTGTCCCGGCCATCCTTAGTGGGACGTAAGACCAGTTTTCCCGTCAAACTCCCCAAAGGTGGAGTTGACCCAAACTAAGCCTTGACCCAGAGTGGTCATTATAGATTGAAGCCTTTGTCCCGGCCGTCCTTAGTGGGACGTAAGACCAGTTTTCCCATCAAACTCCCCAAAGGTGGAGTTGACCCAACCTAAGCCTTGACCCAGAGTGGTTATTATAGGTTGAAGCCTTTGTCCCGGCCGTCCTTAGTGGGATGTAAGACCAGTTTTCCTGTCAAACTCCCCAAAGGTGGAGTTGACCCAAGCTAAGCCTTAACCCAGAGTGGTCATTATAGGTTGAAGCCTTTGTCCCAGCAGTCCAAAATGACGTAAGACCATCCTTTTAGTCAACCATCTCCATAGAGCCAAGTTGACCATGTCCCGCCTCTGACCAGCCGAGAGTCATGCCCGTTACTTAGGTCAACCCTCTCAATAGAGCCAAGTTGACCATGTCCCGCCTCTGACCAGCCGAGAGTCATGCCCGTGCCTTTTAGTCAACCCTCTCCATAGAGCCAAGTTGACCATATCTCGCCTCTGACCCCCGAGAGTCATGCCCGCATCTTGCCTCTAACTCCTGAGAGTCATGCCCATACCTTTTAGTCAACCATCTCCATAGATCCAAGTTGACCATATCTCGCCTCTGACCGCCGAGAGTCATGCCCGTGCTTTTTAGTCAACCCTCTCCATAGAGCCAAGTTGACCAAGTCCCGCCTCTGACCCCTGAGAGTCATGCCTGTGCCTTTTAGTAAACCCTCACCATAGAGCCAAGTTGACCAAGTCCCGCATCTGACCCGCCGAGAGTCATGCCCGTTCCTTGTAGTCAACCCTTTCCATAGATCCAAGTTGACCAAATCCCGCCTCTGACCCGCCAAGAGTCATACCCGTTCCCCTAAGAGAGGATGACAGATATCCACCTAGCCCTTAGGTTTGAGTAGCCTCAAAGTTTTTCACCCCTTCCGAACTACGTTAGACTTGATTATCCGCAAACGGGATACGTAGGAATTCTATACCCTAGGTCCAGCTATACAACCAAATCGGTCAAACCGTCCTCCCATCAGATTGGGATGCTTATTTTTATCGACAACCCCGCTTTTCCAAAGCGACGTTGCAGAGGGGCTCTGTAAGTACCCCAATCTAAAATTAACCAACTTTAGAGGAACTCTTAGCACCATTCAGGGATAAACTGATAGGCTGGGACCTCACTAAGATAAACCTAAAATTACAGGACTACTCTGGAATTAAAATTGGAAAAATCCAGAAGCTCGCCACGCTGAGCCGTACGGATGGTTTGGACGCGGGAGAGCCCTAGCCGTACGGCTACTATGGGTACCCTCTGTCCCTATAAATTAGACCCTTGGCTGATCATTTCAGGGGGGAGAAAATCATTTTTGTGTGCAAACTCTGCCAGATTGAGAGCAGATTAGGGATACAAACATTTTTGAGTGAAAAGAGAGAAAGAAGATAGGCTTAGAACCAAAACTGGTGAGGCCTCCTTCTCCCCATCTTCTCTTCATCTCACAGTCTATTTTATTTTGCCTTATTTACATTATGTATTTATTATTCTTGCACATATTATGAATTGGAACCAAGTTCTTGATATGAATCAATGGTACCCTCATGTTCTATGCATGATCAAGGGTTCAAACCTAAGATAATCAAGGCTTGTTAACATTTAATGTCTTTACATTAATGCTCTTTACATTATGTCTTTACTTTTATGCAATTTATGTTATGTCCTTACATTTATGCAAGTTAAATTCCATGTCTTTACTTTTAAGATGATTTTATGGTGAAATGATCAAGTTTGGATGATAAAGTTTCAATCTTTATCATTCAAACTTTGATCTAACTCCAATAATGTCCCTTTGGATGGTGAAGATTCAATCGTTATCCATCCAAAGGTTGATTTCTTACTTCCCCAAGGACTTTCCTTGGATGAATCATCCATTTGGATGTTAAAGTTTCCATCTTTAACCATCCAAATGATGATTTTTGGCTCAAATGCCATGTTCATCACATTTCCTAATTTCCCCCCCCCCCAATTATTGCCTTGATCACACCCAAAACCTTGTGTTTTGGTGTTTAATTAGTGATTAAGAGCATAGGGATGATTTAATTTAAGCTTTATGTGAATAAATAAACTGAAAAGATGTAAAATAGTTCAGTTTCAGCAGAATGCTCTGTTTCTGCCTGAAACTGGACTGATTTCTTGATAATCTGTAAAAGCCCCAGGGATGATCTTCCCAGCCGTACGTCTAGTTTGGCCGGAGGGGTGAATTTTCAGTCTTTCCCTTTTCTGTTAAACTGTTTACAAAACTACCCCTTTTGGTTAAGTTTCTAACTGATTTTGTTAAAAGTCAGTTTCTCCCATTTTCAAGAACACACACACACACATTTGCACAATTTTAACAAACTTTAGGGAGACTCGGTTTCTTCCGAGGCACTTTGGGTGAACTACCGGTTGAGTTTTCCCAAAGCGTAACCTGACCTCCGAATCCTTTGTCTCTAACCATTTTTCGTTAAGTTTGGGTTTAAAGTTAAACTGACGTGGCGACTTCGTTAAACATTTGAAAGTGCCGTGTTTGATTCTCGAGGGAACCTTCTCCCCCGTTTTCCCGTGGGTATCTTACATGTAGTTGTAACCTTTAAATATGCATTTCCCTTACAAGCTTAGTTAATGTCTTTTGTCATTTATATATTTGGCATGAACATAATCAAAGTAGATTAGCAAAATCAAATAAGAGAAAGAGATGATTTGAGTCTTAACTCCATAAGTCATTTTTCACCTTAGGATGGCCAATTTCTACTAAGTCAATCTTATATCTGAACTAGTCTTTACTTAATACTCCCTCCGGTCCAAAATAACTGTCACTTTTGAGCCAAAATTTTGGTCCAAAATAACTGTCACTTTTGAGCTAAATGTCCTTCTTACCCTTGCCTTGAAACTTGTTTTGCTTTATTAATTGTCTTAGTTGTGAGACATTAGTGTAATAATTATGCATATTTAATAAGGGTAAATTTGACACTTTTATCACTAAATCATGATATTAATTGCTTTCCTTAAGAATTGTGCAAAAACAAAAAAAAGCCAGTTATTTTGGACCGGATGGAGTAACTAGTTGAAAGTTCACATTATTACTTGTCGACTTTAATTACATTCCTTACACGGTTGATCATTTGATTTTGTGTGTGATTCTCCTAAGATGGCTCCTAATTAATTACTAACAAACTCATATTAATATTCATAGTTATTAGAATGCTTATGGGTGAACACAAGGTCCTACATAATCAATCTTCTACAAATAAAGTCTTTTGACATTAATTACAAACAAAAGGGCTTGATCATTTCAATGTCTACATTTCTACTTGTTTTCCAATTTATTCAAATGTCAGAGTTACTCTCCAACAAAAACTTTAATCTTCCTTGAGGACCATATTTTTATGAGGAAATTAATTGTTTAAAGATGATTGGCATATCTTCTTTCTTTCTTTTTTGTAAATATTTCCTTTTCAATGGCACACTTGACATGTACACACACAAGTTGAAAGTCCGGTTTGACCGGTCAAGTGAGGTGATTGTCTTCCTCTTTTGAAACTTGACCCCCAAATCCAATTTCCCCTTAATTTTAACAGCCATTTCTCAATGTTGGGGCCCTAACTAAACGGCGTGGCGACTTCCGATCATCAAACGAGTCAACTAAAAGATTACTCTTGAAACTACATTTTCACAAATGTCCTTTCGTATTTCCATGGCGCATTTTTCGAGACGGGATATTCACAGTTGTAAAGCCATCTACCATTCGTATTTTCCTTAGTGTGGCTCACTCAAAACATTGGGATATAAAGAAACTTGACTTCCACAACCCCCTAGTTTTGTGACAACCCCTTCTGATCAAGATGCAAGCTTCATAAGGCATTGTATGGCTTGAAACAAACCCCGTGTTCCTAGTTTTAATGCCTTTATGAGTTTCTCTTTCATCATAGTTTCATCAATAGACTCTCCAACTCCTCATTATTAATTCGACACACTACTACAGATACCACTGTTATTTTAGCCTACATACTTAGTAGTTCTTCCTCTACTACAGTATCTTCTGTTATCGATGCCATCTGTAATAACATTGATAGTCGTTGCTTAGGTGATTTGAGTTATTCTTCTTGGGCCTTGAAGCAACTTTGTAAGGGTGATGCGCTACTTCCTGGTCAGTCTTAATATACTCTTAATCTTTTTACTCAGTTTAACATGGCAAATTGTATACAAATAACTACACTGACGCTTCCTGATACTCAATTATCTGATCTTATGGGGATCCGTTACCTGATCCTACTGTTTATTGGAACCTTATTGGCAGGTTATAATACCTCAGATTGACCTGACTTGACATTGCCTTCTCACGGTTAATCAATCATGCACGAACCTCTGACTACTTATCTAGTGCCTGCTAAGTGCATACGATTTGTGAAAGGTAGTACCGGTCTTGGTGTGGATTATCATTAATCTCAAAATCTCTCCCTATGGGCATACTCTAATGTTGTATGGCTAGTGATCCTGATGATTGTCGTTCTACCTATGAAGCGTGTATTTGTGTTGGTCCCAACTTTTTCTTGGATGAAAAGAAGCAAACCAGCGCTTCGTGCTCATGAAGTGAAGCTGAGTATCGTGCTCTTGGTTCTACTATATCGTGCTCTTGGTTCTACTACGGCCGAACTTCTAAGGTTTATTATATGTTTTATATACTTCACCTTCCTTTCCCTCTTCCATCAATGTTTTATGAAAATCTTTCCACTCTCCATATGGCACGTAACCTGGTATTTCATGCATGTACTCGACTTATTGAGATTGATTATCATTTTATCCGCAAATTGGTTACTAATGGTTCCTTGAAACTCCACAATGTCTCTATAGATGATCAACTTTCGAACATTTTTAGGAAGGATTGGCTAAACCAATGTTTCAGTCGTTATCAGCCAAGATGCAGCTTCCTTAAGGACGTTTGGCTTGATAAGCGGTTATTGAACAAGATATATGCATATCTTCAGAGTGATAGATTGTTGCACCTATTTACATTTTATTATAATAGCTAGGGTTTACAATATATATTACTCCCTATGCCCCGCTTTAAGGTTCTTACTTTCCTATTTCGTTTGTCTCACTTTAAAGTTCTTACTTTATTTCTTAAAATTGATAATGGGACACACTTCTCATTCTCACAATAAAAACTCTCTTCCAACTTTCTCTCTCCTACTTTACTTTTCATACTCACAACATTTACTTTTTCGTAATCCACATGCAAAGTCAATGTAGGAACATTAATTTGATTGAAACCTTATTAAAATGACATTCAATCCAATTTTTTTTTTTATTATAATCATGCTTTATAAACTTCACCGAGTGTGGATCAAGATTGTTTTCTTGATTGGTGATTTATATGGAGGTTTTGAATGTTGAATACCATACTTATGGATTAAAAGGATGGTAGTGGTACATACATAACATTTGTATTTATAAGACTTCATATATGACTTGCATATGTCTCATGTCCAGTGGGATGTCCAATGAGAGTGCCTTTATTGTCCTTGTTCTATATACCAATAGTTTGCTCACTGCTTGCTTGCTAATAATTCTTGCATTTAATTGGCATTATAAGTATTGAGATTTATAGCGACAAATCTTATTGTTCGGTAGTTGTTGGGTTTCGGAGTAACATGCGCAGCGGAATTAAGCATTTAAAATTTAATGAAACCCAAAGCCCATAGATCCATTCATATGATTAAGTCAAATACAATATGATGAATACTAGAATACTAACCCTTGATGCCTTTGATTTTGCAACCTTGAATTCGATGGAGGCTTGAAACCATGATCACGAACATAGTAAGAATCACGAACTTTGAAGATGATAAGTTTCACGAACGAATATCAAGAACACTTGATCTTGGTTGCTAGACTAAAATTGTGAAACGCGTTTTCACAATTAATATGAACTATATGGAATTTTATTTTTGTATTATTTTGTTCTTCAATCTAGGATCTCTTAGAACAAAATAAAACCCTCTCAAACTCTTTGAGACTTGCACAAAACATTGGATTTGATTCTGGCCGAATTTTGCTGTTTATATACAAGTTAGACCTATTCCAAATAGGAAGCTTGTGTCTAAACCCGTCCAAAATTCTTTTCCAAATCAAATCAGGAAACCAGTCCCGACATGGTGTGCGGCCACCCAAAACCACCTGTGCGGCCGCACATCTATCTGGAAGGTTCTGGTACTTTTTGACCCAAACTGTGCGGCAGCCCAACCCAGACTGTACGGTCGCCCACTTGTCCAGATTTCCAGAAATTTCAAAATTCTAATATAATCCTTATTTAAGATTCGTTCTATTGTGTGTGACCCTCTAGGATTATGCTAAGTTGGCAATGGGTTCAAACATGAAACCATAAGATATGATTAGGTTCTAGCAAACCATCATACCTACCTAAATAGTATAACTAGATACAAGTTCGCATTCCTTTAGAACATGTCACAATCCCTTTGTCCACGATGTCATTGAACACAAGTCATGGTCAATAAGTCAACTTGTATTGTTCAATACTTTCTCGATTCCGAATATGTTGATAATCCAAATGACATTGATCCAATCAATCCATTTGAGTTTGGCCAAACATTTCACCAACATCATTCATTCGAGGGGCCCAAGCTTGACATCTCTCCGAAGAGGGACAAATCCATTTAGCTTATTATTCTTCCCTACGTGAATCTGATTATGCCAATTATACCCTTTATAACTACCGTGTTATGGCAGCGTTTGAATATGTCAAACATAATCTTCATCAAGTGGAAGACTATAATAACTTCATGTCTAAGGATTCAAATGACATAACTAATATGAGATTTATATATGACATAAACCATGACATAAATCTCATACAGCGGGTCATGTCCAGTACCTTGTTCCAAACAAGTACCTATAAATCTAACATGATCATCCCATGATCATTTAGCCTTTATACTAGTGCTTAACAAGCTCTAGGGACGAGGATTATTATAAGCAAACATGAGCAACAATAATAATCTTATTATCTCTTTATCATTATGAATAAAATGATAATTTATACAACGTTTAACAAACGTGCCTAGGGCACCAACACCAACAATCTCCCACTTGCCCTAGGCCCAATCTCTAGGTATCCAATACCCATGGACCTAACATGACCATCATGTTTAGCTTGTGGAAGTTCCTTTGTTAGCGTGTCCGCAACGTTATCATTACTTGGTACTTTGCATATATTTACGTCTCCCTTATCAATGATTTCTCGAACGATAAGAAAACGCCTAAGTATGTGTTTGGATTTAGGATGTGCTCTTGGTTCCTTTGCTTGATCAATAGCACCACTATTATTACTAACAAGGTCTATTGGTTTCAGCAATACTAGGAACCATCTCAAGTTCACCAATGAACTTCTTAATCCAAACAGTTTTCCTTTGTAGCATCCAATGCGGCAATATACTTAGATTTAGTCATAGAATTAGTGACTGTACTCTGCTTGGAACCATTCCAAATTACAGCTCCACTATTTGACACATGCACAAAATCCGATTGCGATTTTTCTATTATCTTTATCGGTTTGGAAGCATGCATCCAAGATCATCTTCCATACCTCCATAGATCATAAACGAATCTTTAGTCCTTCTAAAGTACTTTAAGACTCGCTCTCATAGCCATCCAGTGAATCTCACCGGTGTCGGATTGATATCTACTCGTCATGCTCCAAGCATTAGATATATCCGGCTTAGTACTTATCATGGCATCATGGATACAATTGCCGAAGCAAATGGCATCTCATTCATTTTCTCATGCTCATCTTTTGTCTTTAGGACATTGAGTCTTGCTTAGAGAAACTCCATGTAACACTGACAAATGTCCTCTCTTAGAATTTTCCTTACGGAATCTTCTTATGACTTTGTCAATGTATGTACATTGGCTTTAAACCATTTAGCTTCCTTGATCTATCTCTATAGATTTTAATGCCAATGACTTATGCGGCTTTATCCATATTCTTCATTGCGAAACATTTTCTTAACCAAATCTTTACAGATTAAAGTGTAGGAATGTCGTTTCCAATGAGAAATATGTCATCCACATATCAAATAAGGAATAGCACCATGCTCCCACTAATCATCTTGTGTATACAAGGTTCATCTTCGTTCTTGATAAAACAAAACTCTTTGATTCATCAAAACGGAGATTCCCACTCCTAAAAGCTTGCTTCAATCCATCCAATGAATCTTCGCAACTTTCATACCTTTTAGAATTTTCTTGACTATCAAAACCTTTAGGTTGTATCCAATACATCCTTAAGTGAGTTCCCGTTGAGGAACACTTGTTTTGGCATCATTTTGTCAAATTTCATATTCCAAATATGAATAAGTGACTATGAAAATTCTAATAAGTTTCTTGCTACCCATGTAAGTTTTTCTCCAAGAAAAGTCATTCATCTCCTTTGGTTTTTACACCTTAGGTTAGAATGATCAAGTTCCAAACTTGATTATTATACATGAATTGCCTTTTAGATTTTATGACTCCAAGCCATTAATCTAAATGTGGAGTTGATATTGCATCTTTGATAGGTGGTAAATACTTCATTCTAAATGAACTTTACCTCAATACTTTCTATTTCGAAATATCCAATATTTCTTCTAATAGATTATATTTTATCATGTGTGCAAGTACTTGTATATCTTGAACGGATTTTCACAACCCCTTGTGAAAACTTGTTCAACTTCCATCATAGGTTAAATACTGTTTTCTGGGTCTCGAACCATTCGAGATATGTTTTACTCCCACTGATTCTTTTAGAGATAAATGACTTATCAAGAAAAGTACCATCATAAGTAACAAACCATTTGTTTCTTATGAGTAAACATTATCCACAGGTTTCCTTAGGATATCCCACGAAAATATATTTATTAGATTTAAGTGTGAGTGTGTCCCAGACAACTCCTTTCCAAAAGGTCTCACCATCTTAAATCTTTATGAAAGACAAACCGAGTTTTTCTTTCACCATTTAACTTCTTTTGATGGAACTCAAATTAGTGTAGTCATAGCGGTTTATAATACATAACCCCAAAATTAATAATGGAAGATCAATTTGACTTTATCATCTAATGAACCATATCCAATAAGGTTCTTGTACTTCCACGTAGACGTCATTTAGAATGGTGTTCTTAGTGAAGTTAATTTGTGAAACTATTTCACAATTTTGACGATGACTGTCAAATTCTTGGTTAAATTATTCATCATCATGATCCAATCAGAATCTTTGAATAGTTTTACCAAGTATAACCAAAATTCTCTTTTAGCATTGCTTCTTAATGCACCATATACATCAAAATGTATTAGGTCTACTAAGATATTAGCCTTTTACCAATCATAGTAAAAGATGTCTTGGTCCAAGTAAATAAGTTTGCATAAATCATATGATTCCAAATCATATGACTTAAAACTCCGCCCCATGAAATTTTAGATATGCATTTCTCATTTATTTGATCAAAACAATAATGCATAAAGAATTTTGATTATTTGTGTTATAGCCTTTATTACTTTGTTGTTCAAGATTTAGGATATACGATTTATTTATATGATAACACAATGAAGTGAATCATAATAAATAAAGCACATTCCTTATTCCAAATAAGAAGTAAATATCCTTCACTATCTTATAACAAAATAATATTTCCTACTTCATTAGTAAAGCCACTTTACAAGTGTTCTATGAATAATGTTGCAACCCTTGCATCATTACCACTCATAGATCAACCTTTACTAAAAGTAGTCTTTCAATTTACTAATTATTCTGGTATCCAATACTCAATAATTAAATTTAGAAAGATTAATTTATAACATAAATATCCCAAGTGGTAGTCCCACTACCATTCTTTTATTGATCATCCAGAATTATGACTACAATTTCAGATGGTCAATCCAATTGCCACTTTACCAAATTGCATCAATTAGAGTTATAATTTTAACCACAATTATTTCCTTTAGGTTTGACAACTCTTGTCTTACCTTTTGACTACAATTTTAGATGGTCAATCCAATTGCCACTTTACCAAATTGCATCAACTATTTCCTTTAGGTTTGACAACCCTTGTCTTACCTCTCCTTTGGCACTTGGCCCCTTTCCATCATGAACCATGAGCATTGGAGAACCATTCTCCAATATCTTCATCTTCGCAGTTTTTCAGCATGTTAATGCAATTCGAAGAAATTCTTATTCATTCTAAGCATGTCATAGTTCATCATTAAGTGATCATAACATTTGAACAATGAATCAAGAATGAGATCCGTGGCTTGCTCCAATCCAATTGGACAACTAATTACGTAGCCTTTATCTTAAGCATGTGAGGTTCCATTCTTTGTTCTTTACTCATTTTGCAATGAGTGAATGCAACAATGGTTTTATACCTCTCTTGCTTAGATTGCTCTTTGAAACATGTAACTTAACTCCACGCCTATTTAATAGGCTTCCACAAGTTCTAAAATTTGTTGGAGTTTAAGAGCACATAATCGTGAGCATAAGACAACTCACATTCCTAGAATCATAATCATGATTCTTGTGATTGTCTACTCCGGCATTAGGTTCTTTAGGAATTGGCCCATCAAGAATGTACAACCTATCTTCTTGCCTTAGAACCATTCTTAGGCTCAGGATCCAATCCATGAAGTTTGTACCATTGTCTTTGAAGCTTATCCTTATCAAGGATTGATCGCAACGATTTTAAGTTGTCATCTACAACTAATGCAAAATTTCTAAAATTTTACAAGTACCAATCTCATCAAAGAGATAAATAATGTATTTTCCAAAAATACTCCCACTAAATTATATAACCTTCTTATACATCCAATGTATAATATAATTTAAATGGGCTAAGATCCAACTTTAATTTAATTTTGAGTCCACGGAGGCGGACCGCTCAAAACTAAATTAATTAGGTAGACAACTCTGTCAATCATATCCCATATGACTCTTAGATCCTTTTCTGATATTCTTTTCAATTGGGCTAAGATCCATCTTTAATTTAATTTTGAGTCCACGGAGGCGGACTGCTCAAAATCAATTAATTAGGTAGACAATTTCTTGTCAATCATATCCAATATGATTCTTAGTGATCCAATTTCAAAAGCATGTTTAATCTCATCTTTGCCTAGGCCCAAAACTGTTTTGACGCCTTATTAAGTCCAACCATTTTAAACGTATAGTTGATGTGCCTCGCTAGGGCGTGCCCACATCATCCATCTTGCTCATACATGAATAAAGTCAATGTACCTCGCTAGGGCGAACCCACATTAAAATTACCCATGCACTAACAAGTGTTTTAATCATGGCGTGGCAAAAAAAGACTTAAAACTTTCTTGAAGGTTCATCACCATACAACACATTTATGAGCACACAAGATAAACATGTTATGCATCAAGTTTAGCCACTAAATTAATCTCCATTAATTTAAGCATAATATTTATGTCATTAGTTTCTCTATAATTATGAGGATGAGACTCTTTGAACTTTGGTTATCATCTCCAAATCAAGACAACAAGAAGTGCGGTCGAACTAAGCCATTAGGCAACCACAATCCCGCACTAACTCAAGAAATCAAGAAAGTAGTCCATGTAACCGAAACTAAGCAATAGATGGTCTCGATGAACGTAGGTCAATTGCATTCACAATTCCACATGGATCTCCAATCATTGAATCAAGAATTTTGTTTCTCAATCTTAGCAATTATGAACTCTTCATAATTCTAACTTCGTTTTATCTTTGAAACTTTGATTGCGATCAAGTTTGGGAAACACAATCTCGATGAACGTAGATTAGCCATCCAAACCTTGAACCAATCTTAGAGTCATAAGACTAGAACAAATAGGAAAATCAAACCCCAAGATCCTCACCAAAACCAACTACCCAAAACCCATTCCAGATCAGCAGGTCTGGCCTGGTTTTGTTACTGGTTTGGTTGGGCCTCTTGAAAATTCCAAATCTGATCAAAAGGCAAAAAGAATCAACATTCTGATTGCATTGTGCGGTCGCCCAAAAATAACTGTGTGGTCGCCCAAACATGTGCGGCCACCCACGTTATTCTGTGTGTTCGCACAGGAGGATCAGAAGGCAATTTTAAAGTTCGAAAATTTGTCTCAAAATTGTTTTTCCCCGATTATTAAAACCATGATCCAATCAGAATTAATAATCAAACAATTCAAAATCCATCATAATATTTATTGCGATTGAATCGTGCGATTAAAGTTGCAAAACAATAAACCACATAAAATCACATAACACATAAACATCATATAATCCAATATTCATATCATGCTAGGCACATAAACATTTTATATACACACAACAGGATCTAAGTATTGAAATAATCAACATGAACGGGGCTCTGATACCACTGTTGGGTTTCGGAGTAACATGCGCAGCGGAATTAAGCATTTAAAATTTAATGAAACCCAAAGCCCATAGATCCATTCATATGATTAAGTCAAATACAATATGATGAATACTAGAATACTAACCCTTGATGCCTTTGATTTTGCAACCTTGAATTCGATGGAGGCTTGAAACCATGATCACGAACATAGTAAGAATCACGAACTTTGAAGATGATAAGTTTCACCCTCTAGCGGTATCCACACCACGAACGAATATCAAGAACACTTGATCTTGGTTGCTAGACCAAAATTGTGAAACACGTTTTCACAATTAATATGAACTATATGGAATTTTATTTGTGTATTATTTTGTTCTTCAATCTAGGATCTCTTAGAACAAAATAAAACCCTCTCAAACTCTTTGAGACTTGCACAAAACATTGAATTTGATTCTGGCCGAATTTTGCTGTTTATATACAAGTTAGACATATTCCAAATAGGAAGCTTGTGTCTAAACCCGTCCAAAATTCTTTTCCAAATCAAATCAGGAAACCAGTCCCGACATGGTGTGCGGCCGCCCAAAACCACCTGTGCGGCCGCACATCTATCTGGAAGGTTCTGGTACTTTTTGACCCAAACTGTGCGGTCGCCCAACCCAGACTGTGCGGTCTCCCACTTGTCCAGATTTCCAGAAATTCCAAAATTTCAATATAATCCTTATTTAAGATTCGTTCTATTGTGTGTGACCCTCTAGGATTATACTAAGTTGGCAATGGGTTCAAACATGAAACCATAAGATATGATTAGGTTCTAGCAAACCGTCATACCTACCCAAATAGTATAACTAGATACAAGTTCGCATTCCTTTAGAACATGTCACAATCCCTTTTTCCACGATGTCATTGAACACAAGTCATGGTCAATAAGTCAACTTGTATTGTTCAATACTTTCTCGATTCCGAATATGTTGATAATCCAAATGACATTGATCCAATCAATCCATTTGAGTTTGGCCAAACATTTCACCAACATCATTCTTTCGAGGGGCCCAAGCTTGACATCTCTCCGAAGAGGGACAAATCCATTTAGCTTATTATTCTTCCCCACGTGAATCTGATTATGCCAATCATACCCTTTATAACTACCGTGTTAAGGCAGCGTTTGAATATGTCAAACATAATCTTCATCAAGTGGAAGACTATAATAACTTCATGTCTAAGGATTCAAATGACATAACTAATATGAGATTTATATATGACATAGACCATGACATAAATCTCATACAGCGGGTCATGTCCAGTACCTTGTTCCAAACAAGTACCTATAAATCTAACATGATCATCCCATGATTATTTAGCCTTTATACTAGTGCTTAACAAGCTCTAGGGGCGAGGATTATTATAAACAAACAACAATAATAATCTTATTATCTCTTTATCATTATGAATAAAATGATAACGTATACAACGTTTAACAAACGTGCCTAGGGCACCAACACCAACAGTAGTTTCCTCACAGAGTTTGAATTTATCTTTTGCTTACGCATTCATTTCTAAATGCATAAAATGAGGAATACTTTAGTAGATGATAATGACCTTTTGGTATATACTCCCTCCGTCCCATAAAAATGTGGACAAATTGACTTTTTTGGTCAACTATATTAATCTTTGACCATAATTTTATTAATATCTAGATATCTTTATGTAATTCTACAAAGTGTTATCGTTTCACCATTAGAATTACTATCAATAATTTTTTTTGAATTGCATAAATATGTTTTAGATATTCATAAAATTATAGTCAAAGATCGACTCAGTTGACCAAAAAAATCAAATTGTCCACATTGTTATGGGACAGAGGGAGTATATATTATCACTATAACAATGTTGCTACTGGTTAATCTATTAATCAATGGGTTGTGACTCATAGTGTGTATAATTACATTTCTAGTATGAGTATTTTATAAGTCTTTTGATGTACTTAGTTAGTGGGAGTGTGTTTCTCAACATGTCATCTACCTATTTTCTAAAAGAAACATCTTATTTGCTATACATTGTTAGTGTCACTTACTGTCTTTGTACACATTTAGCTTTGAGATGTAACTTTGTATATTGTATTTACATTTTTATGTATGAAAAAACTTGAGACTTGATATCGATCTCAACTATAGATTCTTTGTGTAATTATATGTCTTGTTCATGATATCATTTAGACTATCAAGACTCATTAACTTCATAAGAACTTAGTTGACTCTTTTGTGCATATTCCTTTTGACATGCTTTATGCGTATTGAGTTGCATATCAAGTTATGAAAGAACTCAAGATTTGATATCGTTCTTAAGTATAGACTCTTTAAACATTGTTATATGTCTCGTTGATGATATCATTGAGAATTTGAGACATATTGACTTCACGGGAAGTCGGATGATTTCTACTTATAGTGTACCAAGCATTTAAAAAAATCACGATGTGGACCGACAATGAAAGTAGTTTTAATAAGATCATATTTTGTGACTATCTTTATTGCTACACTACTACATCTAAATTCATGTCGGTGTGCCTTCTAGTCTTATGACCATAGATCGGAGTTGCGTTAATAAATAACGTAATGGTGTCATGATTTATTACTAGGAGGCTTATTGGACCAGAATGAGCTTAACATTAAAGTGTTGTTCTTGGACTATATATTTTTAAATTGTAGCCACATTTAAAATTGTCGTTGACACGAGAGTCGTTCTGGAAAGCAGAAGATTTTAAAATCATTGATTCCAATTAATGTTACTCAATCTGGAGAATGTTAGACTTTTATTTGGGCTTACCATTAATTGTGAATTTATTTAGTTTATTAAAACGGGTTAACAAAAATAGTCCTATTGCTAGAACAATGCACGATAAGCCAAATTGTTATTATGATCTATTTTTATGAGCTTTTGCACACTTTATTGTACGGTGGGTGTTGTAATTAAGTATAGGCTTTTATCCCAATTTGAGTATGTGATAGAAACGATACTAATTGGAGTTCTTATTGAATAAGGATATTAAAGTCATATTGGTTTCCTGAAAGGAAAAGAAACGTTAGGTCATTTTCACACTCTAAAACCCTGAGCCTATAAAGATTGGTTATTCTATTGAGCTACTATTCATAGCCAAGAGTGAAGAGTAGGGAAAGAAGATTTAAAACCATCGACGTTCTTGCTCAAGTTGAGTCTTCCGCATAATTTTACAAGGATGTCGAAATTAGGTACGCAATTTTGTTTATATGCTTAAAACATATTCCAACATAGACAACACATAGAAATTTCCCATCGCGTCTTCTCCTCGTTACTTACGGCCGTGTTTTCTACTTCTATATGGACAAGCTCCCATTCCTTCTTCAATTGTGAATCCTTCCATATGGATCAAATACGATATTTTATTAAAACTGAGAAAAGTGAAAAGCTAAATATGATGGCCATTTGTAAATGAAACTTGTAAAATACAGAAAGCAACTAAGAAGTAGATGTGAAGTTGAAGTTGGCACATCTTGTTTTTTTGGAGAGAAGAGAGGATCTAAAGCCAAGCACTGATTTTGCCACATTGAACTGCAGAAGATTGTTCTCAAGTTGGAAGCCTCCAATAGTGATGGCATGCGCGGGACTAATTAAGCCTTGCTTCACAAAACCAAGACAAATAACATCTTTTCTCACTTTCACCATTGAGTTTCCACCATATATCCTCCAGTACACTTTTTCACTCTGCAAAACCAAATCAATATGCGGAACAGCAGGCCCCATACGGTTGCTTCTGATCTTCTTTGAGTCGTAACATACTTCAAATGGTGCAACTGGTACAACCCGTGAGACATTGGACATTGCTTTGACAAAAGCCTTAACAAAAGCATCATAAATTGACGGTTCAAGTACAGTGTAAGGATTAACCGTACTGATCTTTGTCCCGCCTTCGCCATTCTGGTCAAAGGAAAGCAATGTAGTGTTTATCGGAACAACCTGTCCGTTTATCTTGATAGATTGGACCCCAATAAAGTAATCCGAAGAGGGCTTATCTATCCACTCTCCTCGGTTGATTATAAGAGGGGTGTAAATAAGATTGGAAGCGGCATTAACATTAGGATAAAACACATAAGGTCCATCACCAAGAACAATGACACCCTTAGAAGAACTCAAGCATACCCCAAATATCTTACAGTAGTTAAAGAACCTTGCGAATTGAGAATATAGTGATAACTGAGTCCTACCAAGACCAACCATACCCGTGACACCATTAGCAAGACCCTTTAATATGTCAAATCTATTATGAGTACAAAAGAAGAAAAACTCTGGCACCTTATAAAACTGGTTAGGGTTCTTCCCGTCTGTTGATTGGATGGAAACAAGATCAGCCGTAAGCTCCCCAGATTGCCCAACTCGCATAACAGAATTTAACACAGAGGCGGAGCAAGAATCGTTGTGACAGCCAGGTCGAGCAGGGTAATCGCACGTGTTACAATATGGATTTTGCCTGGAATTTCTGCATTGAGAAGTGTGACAATCGTAGAATTTGTAGGTGGAGGAGATATAGTATCAAGAATTGATATGCATCCATTGTTGATCAAAACAAGTAGAGATTGAAGATAGCTTGAAGAGAGAGAAAACGTATTTGGGAAATTTCTGTATATTGCTCAACTGAACTACAAAAGATGTAAGTACACCTTTAAATACAAGGATCCTACCAATAGAAATGCTACACCTGTCTATTCAGTTACAAGTTGTTACTAACTGCACTAACAACTATTTACAACAAACTAATATTTACAAGAAAACCCCTTTAACTATCTCCAAATGTCCACGGAGTCCAATGTAACAGTATTTTGGAACTGTTGCATATCATGGCTTAATTCATCTTTAATGTCTGTGTTGTAGCAACAATTTGCTTGCTGAATATTTGTTGTTTCTTTCAATGTACTATCTGTAATACCCCCCCCCCCCCACAAGTTGAAGGGTGGAAAGGAGATAACACCCTTAACTTGTGCAGAAAGAACCAATGAAGAGACTTACCAAGGGATTTGGTAAAGACATCAGCTAACTGACTTTTAGAAGGCACATAAGTAGGAAGGATAAGACCTTTCTGAACATGATCCCTTACAAAATGACAATCCAGCTCGATATGTTTAGTCTTAGCATGATAGACTGGATTTTGAGCAATAGCAATAGCAGCTGTGCTATCACAAAACATAGAAACAGGAAGAGACACATTTACTTGAAGATCTTTAAGCAAAGTAGTTAACCATAAAATTTCACAGCAAGCAGTAGCTAAGGCTCGATATTCTGATTCTGCTGAAGACCTGGCAATGGCACTCTGTTTCTTGGAATGCCAAGAAATTAAAGCAGGACCTAGAAAAATGCAAAATCCAGAGATGGACTTTCTGTCATCAAGGTTACTACCCCAATCACTATCACAAAAGCCATGAAGAAGAAGATTAGTGGTGGAGGGAAAATGTAATCCCTGACCAGGTGAAGCTTTGACATATCTAAGCACTCTGTATACTGCCTTTAAATGTGGAACTCGAGGCTGATGAACAAACTGGCTAAGCACTTGTACAGAAAATGCAAGATCAGGTCTTGTGATAGTGAGGTATACTAGTTTCCCAACTAGTTGTCTATAGAGGGAAGGATCTTGAAGAAGATCACCTTCTGAAGCTTTTAGTTTGGTGTTAGGATCCATAGGGATGGTCAATGGTTTGGCATCAGTCAGGCCAGCCACATCCAATAAATCCAAAGCATATTTCCTCTGACTAAGGTGAAATCCAGAAGAACTCCTTAGAACCTCAATCCCAAGGTAATACTTGATATCTCCCAAATCTTTTATGCTAAATGATTTGTCCAAAAACTGTTTGAGAGAATTGATTTGTTGCAAACAAGAACCAGCAAGAACAATGTCATCGACATACACAAGAACACAAGTAAAACTGGTAGAAGTGTTAAGAGTGAAGAGAGAGTAATCTGCAACAGACTGAGTATATCCAAGGTCAATGAGAGCAGAAGTCAACTTAGCAAACCATTGTCTAGAAGCTTGTTTTAAACCATATAGGGATTTCTTTAGGTGGCATACTAAATTAGAATTTGGAGGAACAGAATAACCTTGGGGAATTGACATATACACCTCTTCTGAAAGATCCCCATGCAGAAAAGCATTATTGACATCAAGTTGTTGTACAAACCAGTTCTTGGAAGAGGCAATAGCAAGTACACATCTGATTGAAACAATCTTAGCCACAGGAGAAAATGTTTCATGATAATCAATACCCTCAGACTGAGTATATCCTTTGGCAACAAGCCTAGCTTTGTACCTTTCAATAGAACCATTGGCATGAAATTTGACTTTGTAAACCCATTTGCAACCAATAGGTTTCTTGCCAAGGGGTAAAGGAACAAGATCCCAAGTGTGATTTGATTCCAATGCTAGCAATTCTTTATTCATAGCATCAATCCAATTCTGATCTTTACTAGCTTGGGTATATGAATGAGGTTCAACAATATGTGCAATAGCATTGATAAAATGAAAATGAGATGAAGAGCAATTTGTGTAAGTAAGATATTTAGACAAAGGATATTTAGAATGAACAGAATTGGTAGAATTTTTAGGAAGATTAAGGATGTAATCCTTTAACCTAACTGATGGTTGTTTGACTCTAGTGGAAGTTCTAGGAATGATTTGAGGAGGAGAAGGATTTGAAGATGAGGAATTGGAAGAATCTGAAGAAGAAGATGAATTAGGGGAGGAGATAGGAGAAGGATTAGAAGTATGTTGAGGAGTAAGGGCAGGATGTAGAGTGGGAGGTGCAGGGTAATGTGAAGGAGTAATGATAGGATGGACAGTAGGATTTTCACGATTAGGCCAAGTAGGAAGAGATGAAGCAGCAGGCTGAGTGAGATGATATGGAAATATGTGCTCATAGAAAATGACATGTCTGCTTATAAAGACTTGTTTAGTGTCTAAATCAAGAAGTTTTATCCCTTTTGTCCAAAAGGATAACCTAGAAATATAGATTTAATAGCTCGTGGAGCAAATTTATCAGAGGGATGAGTACAAGCATAAGCAAGGCATCCAAAAGACCTTAAATGAGTATAAGAAGGAGATTGATTATGGAGAAGTTGAAAAGGGATCTGAAATTTGGTAGCACTAGTGGGAATGAGATTAATGAGATGTGTAGCAGCGAGAAGGCAGTGACCCCAATAAAATATAGGAAGACCAGACTGAAATCTGAGAGCTCTGGAAATGTTGAGTAGTTGTTGATGTTTTCTTTCAACTACTCCATTATGTTGAGGAGTTTTGACACAAGAGCTTTGTTGGAGAATGCCCAAGGAAGAAAGAAATGGACATACTTCTTTATTAAAGAATTCTGTGCCATTATCAGATCTGAAAGTTTTGATGGAAGAACTAAATTGGTTCTGTACATAAGCTTGGAAGTTCTTAAGAGTAGAAAAGACCATGAGTTTTGTGGATAACAGGAATGTCCAAGTGAATCTACTAAAATCATCCATAATGGTAACAAAATACTTGCTACCATTAAAAGTTTCATGTCTATAGGGGCCCCATAGATCACAATGTATTAATTGAAAAGGATTAATAGTGAAAGTAGTACTATTGGAGAAAGACAAATGATGTTGTTTAGCAAGAGGGCAAACATTGCAATATTCAGTACAACCATTTGATTTTACAAAAGAAGATATCTGTGGAATTTTCTGCAAAATGGGTAAAGAAATGTGGCCTAATCTAGAGTGCCAAAGCTGAGTGCTATTACAATGATTTTCAACAGAGAAACAAGAAGAAGGAACAAAGGGAATTACAGAAGAATGTAAAATGTACAAGCCATCAAGGAGCTCTCCAGTTGCCACAATTTTCATCAAATATGGGTCTTGGAAAGTGCAGAATTTATTATTGAATTGAACATGATAAGAAGTTTGATGAATCAATTTGGAAATGGAGAGTAAATTGAAGTGAAAATCAGGGGCATATAAGACATGATGGAGAGTGAAGTATGAATTGATTTTCACATAACCATATTGATGTATTTTGACCTTAACACCATTAGGAAGAGAAAGCAAGATTGGTACAGATAAGGTGTTAACATCATTCATCATATCAAGTGCAATGCATATATGATCAGTTGCTCCTGAATCTAATACCCAACTAGTGTGATCATGATTGGAAATAGCCATAGAGAAATGCTGAGAAGAGATAATACCTGTGATGTTACTAGGCATGTGAGTGGAAATCTGGTTGATGACATGATCCTCAGGAGAATTTCTGTCCATTCCTTTCTGCATCATATTCATCATTTGAGTAATCTGATTCTGAAGTGATTCCAGACTAATGGCAGAAGATTGTGTAGCAGGTGTGGTGATATTGTCAGTTGCCACAATAGAGCTTTCCATGACTTGCATTGCCTTGTGAGAATTGTTGTTGTATGGAGTCCTGCCAAAAGAAGTGGTTCCAAAACCAGGTGGTGCTACTTTGGGTTTGATTGGCAAATTTTTGTTGTGAATGGGATGACCAATGGGGAATCCATGTAACTTATAACATTCATCCTTAACATGACCTTCTTTGTGGCAATAGTTGCAAATAACACCCTTTTTGAAAGGTATCTTAGCATATCCAGATTTATTTGAAAAGGAGGATCCAACAGATTGAGTAATAGAATGACCACCAGTTGAAGAACTGGGAGCATAGCTCTGAGGATATCTGTAGGTATTCATGGCCATGATCTCATTTGAACCAAGGGAGTTGCCATGACTGAGAGTTTCTTCCAGTTTAACCATGCTAAAAGCTTGATCCAGGTTTGGTAAGGGAACAGTTCTCAATATCTGTCCTCTGACTGAAAAGAAGCTATCATTGAGCCCCCTAAGAAATTGCATTAAACGTTTTCTCTCTTCTCTCCTATCATTATCCCTTTCTATGCCACAATTGCAAGGACAAGAGCAAATACTGATTGAGTCCAGAGCTGAACTCTCATCCCATAATCCTTTCAGCTTATGATAATAAATTTCTACAGAGGAATTTCCTTGTTCTAACTTGTGCAAGTCCTTTTCAAGTTGAAAAATTCTATGACCATCAACATGAGAGAATCTATGATGCAATTGTGTCCAGATTGCTTGAGCTGTGGCAACATAGCTGAGACTATTACCAATTTCATCACTAACAGAATTGAATATCCATGATATCAACATATCATTAGCACGCTTCCATAACAGGTGTAATTGAGTTCCTTTTGCAGGTTCAACAAAGGATCCATCAATGATACACAACTTATTCTTTGCAGACAGGGCTATTTCCATGGAGCGGCGCCATGAACTGTAATTATCAGAACCTACTAATTTCTTCGAGACCAAACTTAATGAAGGATGATCATTATTGTGAAAGAAAAGAGGATGCATGTTTGATTCAATTGAAATTTCAACATTAGAACCAGAAGATTGATCTGACGCAGATGAACTAGACGAAGAAGAATCAATAGCCATGGAAATTTGAAATGAATCGAAGAAAATGAATTTGTAAAGATGAAATAAGGACAAATCTAAGGAAAACAAAGCTGATTCAAATAGAAATTGCTAAGAGAAGATCAATTTCAAAGGAAAATTACCAGAGAGATCTAATTTGGCAGCGGAAGAATAAGAAACTGACCTGATTGATTTGAATTTGTTTGAACAACAAATTGAATCGAATATACAGAATCGAAGGAAGGTAATAAGAAGCAAATCGGAATCGAAATGCTCTGATACCATATCAAGAATTGATATGCATCCATTGTTGATCAAAACAAGTAGAGATTGAAGATAGCTTGAAGAGAGAGAAAACGTATTTGGGAAATTTCTGTATATTGCTCAACTGAACTACAAAAGATGTAAGTACACCTTTAAATACAAGGATCCTACCAATAGAAATGCTACACCTGTCTATTCAGTTACAAGTTGTTACTAACTGCACTAACAACTATTTACAACAAACTAATATTTACAAGAAAACCCCTTTAACTATCTCCAAATGTCCACGGAGTCCAATGTAACAGTATTTTGGAACTGTTGCATATCATGGCTTAATTCATCTTTAATGTCTGTGTTGTAGCAACAATTTGCTTGCTGAATATTTGTTGTTTCTTTCAATGTACTATCTGTAATATATAGCCATTTGTATCGCAGTCAGTCCAAAGGAATGGGCCGCCTATGTCAACAGTTAAGGAGAGGGAAACAAGGGGAGTTCTTTGCTTGATGTGGGTAATGTATTCAAGAGTTTTGGGGTCTTTAGTGACGGTAAGAAGTACGGCTTTGGGCTTGAAATTGGTTTGTGTGGAAAAGGTTGATGAAATGAAAAGAAGAGAGCAGAAGGCAATCAAATGAAATGAAGATGCCATTGATGTGCAGTGGCTTGGAAGAATGGAGGAATGTATTCTTTATAACCTTGAGTAATGTTTTAAATAAATTATTTTAAGAGTTCGCATGTGCTATATTATCTGTAAATTATGGGAAATTGCCGCATTACATTACTTTTAGAGAGAGAGTTTTTATAAAAAAAATATTAATACTTTAAGTTCTTTAGTTTGACTGTATACGTTTATTAATTTTACACGCTTATTAATAATGAACCAAGATAAATATGAGTCAATAATAGTAGTGTATAGAGGATATAAAAAATTGTCCATTCATAAAACAAGTGGGTAAAAAGTAGATGGGTAAGTGATGGTTTTTTCGTAATATATGAACTTTATAAGGAAAATGATGCACAAAATACTATTCATTCTTTGCCATTTATGGAACTGTGATATACCAAAAAGAAAGTAAGAACATTGGGAGGGAAGGGCTTATTTTTAATGCAGGATTCACGAGTGGCCAAGGTCAAATTGGAATTTGAATGAGACATTAATTGTCTTGCATTGCTTTTTACACTGCTAGGTTTTAGTATTAAGAAAATATTACTCCCTATTTCTCAAAATAAATGTTCATTTTTAAAAAAAATAATAATTACAAATTGAATGTCTTTTCTGAAGAAAAAAATTGCCCCTCGATTTTTTTTTGGGTTAAAGACAATTTAGACCCTAAATGCTATATCTTGAGATTTTGAAGTCGATTTTTTTTTTAAATACCGTTGTGTTCGTTTCGATTAGACGAATAAAACTACATAGGTCATGATATGGTTTATTTAAAAAATAAATAAATAAAATTTAACATAAAAAATAAGTGAGCTTCTCGTCATAATAAAATGTACTCCCTCCGTCCCAATTTAAAGTTCATAGTTTGACTTTGCACGGAGATTAAGAAAAAGTACATGTTGTGAGTATGAAAAGTAAAGTGAGAGAGAGAAAGTGGGTGGGGAGTTTTTGTTATGAGAATGACAAGTAGGTCTCACTTTCTATTTTAGGTAATAAAACAAAGTGAGAACCTTAAATTGGGACAGACTAAAAAGGAAAGTAAGAACCTTAAAGCGGGACAGAGGGAGTAACACTTTCTTATGAAGAAAGTAACAGTTTGGTCTTTTTTAAAAAGTAACACTTTTTCAAGAAGAAAGTAACAGTTTGGTCTTAAAAAATATTTACAAAAAATATTTATATTATTTGCGAAACTGCTGTTATATCTTACAATAAAAGTGTTACTTTTTTAAGACCAAATTTTTACTTTCTTCATAAAAAAGTGTTACATTTTATTATAAAATGTTACATTAGTTTAGTTTTCAATCTTATGTTATCTTTAATTTATTTTCAGCAAAATTGTGGTAAATTTTTTAAAGAAAAAAAAAATGTTACATGTGAGAAAAAAGTGTTACATTTCTTTTATAAAAAGTGTTACTTTTGGCAAGCAAAAAATGGCAGGAAAAAAAAAAAAAGGAAAAAGGGGGGGGGGGGGGGAAAGGGCTTGCTGGCGCCGTCGCACGGCGTGCGGCGGTCGCACAACAGTCCAGCTCATCTTTATATTATAAAAGTTGGGTTTGTTAATTCTTAGAGTGAAATCATTGATTGTTGCTCAAAAAGAAAAAGAAAAAAAACGTGAGATCATTGCTTCAACACGCCCTCTCTCGCGTAGCCGAGCTTCTAGAGTTATGTGGATATATTTAAATAACGTTGAGGATGCCATTGATGTGCAGTGGCCTGGCTAGTTTTACACCCGTTTTGATGTAAAATGTGCTTTCAAAATGCAAAATGACATTTTTGTAAATAAGTGATTTTTTTTCAAAAACGTGCGTTGGCATTTTTGTAAATAATCGAAAATTAAAAACTCATTGGCACTTTTGGACACTACAACTTATACTTTTCAATATTATAATCGTCACTTTTTAACGCTAGGAATGACACTATTTTAACAATTCCACCGGCATATTGAACACTACAACTGGCAATCCTTAACATTACAGCCGACACTATTTAACATTACAAACGGCAATCATTAACACCACCACGGGTATTATTTTTGGAGCCGCTCTCCTGTGCAACGGCCGCACGGCGTGCGACGGCGCCAAGCGAGCCGAGCGGTTTTTTTTTTTTTTTTTTTTTTTGCCAACCCCAACTTTTTTACCTCCCAACAAAAGTAACACTTATTATAACAAAATGTAACACTTTTTTTCAAATGTAACACTTTTTTTCTTCAAAATGTACCACAATTTTGCTGAAATAGATTAAAGATAACATAAAGATTGACAACTAAACTAATGTCACACATTTTATAAAGGAATGTAACACTCTTTTTTTCAAATGTAACACTTTTTTTTTCCAAAATTAACATAAGATTGAGAAACTAAACTAATGTTACATTTTATAAAAAATGAATGTAATATTTTTTCCTCAATTGTAACAGATTATATTCTTAAATCTAACATTATATCTGAAAATGTAACAATTTTTTATTGAGAAAGTAATAATTGAAATGCAAACCTCGATTATATATATGAATTTTTACTCTTTTTTAATGAAGAAAAGTAACATTTACTAAATAAAATGCTACATTCATCTATATAAAAAATTATAATCATATATTCACTTTGTTACACTTCAAATGTTACTTTTTTTAACCACAAAAGCTATCAAACATTTTAAATTTTCTTATAAAACTGCTGTTACATTTGATTGTGAAAAAATGTTACTTTTTGAAGATGAATCTGTTACTTTTATCAGAACAGAGGGTTACATCTTAGTTGATCAGCAGCTCAAACTTTTTGTGTGTAAAAAATATATTTAAAAAAAAATCAAACCATATCAGGACCTATGTAGTTTTATTCGTCTCGTCGAGACGAACGCAACGGTATTTTTAATTTTTTTTTTGGGTTATAAATATCAAGATATAGCATTTTAAAATTATTGGGTTTTTTTTTAAGGAGGACACGTGTCGCGATCTGGGAAGAGATGGAGGCCGGACGGGTCGGGCGGGTGCATCCCATGGGTTTGGCCCGTTGCACATGGTGCAACGGGTGTATATGAGAATTTGTCTTCTTTTAGCAAATGTCAAAAGTGTTAGTTTGAATATTTGTAAGTGTCGGTTTGAATGTTTATAAGTGTCGACATTTTATAATATTAAAACTGACACTTATGGTTGATTTTTTATTATTTAGTGTGAAACAGATTTCATAAAACTGAATCTAATTATTTTTTAATTTACTTATTTTTGTTCTGAAAGAAATCAATTATTTAATTGTAGTACATGCTATTCTATGCATTGAGTGCCGGCTAATGGCGCATTCCATTGCCCACCCCCTCCCCCTCCCCCTCAATTATCGGCGCAAATAACATGGAGAGAGAATCATTACACAGCTAGCTTATATCAAAAAGTTTAATAAAGTTTGTCAATATATTATTAAAAAAGCAAATTTGGGTAAGATTCCTATTTGTTGTTTTGGTACATAGAGTAATAATTTCATTTTCAAAATGATAAATAAAAGATAGTGTTTTGGATAATTTAATTTCTATATATAATGCTTGTGTGATTACCAAAGAGTACACTTAACAGACTTTTTTACACATGTGCAATAAATAAATTTTTTGAACAATTATATCATCAATTCACTTGTAATATTTATCTCTCTTTAACTATTTTCTTAATGTAAAGTTCATAAAACTCTTACTGTAAGACAAAAAGAGTGATAATTTTAAATTAATTTATCGTCTAATAAATGGTGAAATGAGGATCTTAAATACGATCTTAAACCAAAGGCCTCTTGGCCTAACGGTATGTGTGAGTGGGTAAAGGGCCTTCTTTAGGAGAGGTCCTGGGTTCGACTCCCCTTGGGGAGGTGTGGAGAACCCGTATTTTTAGGTGCAAGTATGCGTCTTCCATGGGTGAAACTCCTAGAGGAATTGTAACAGTTGCTGATCTGTAATAGACTCTCGTAGGGATTCTGTAATAGATTAGACAACTGATCAATACAACATGATAGAAATTCCCTGGTTTTAGACAATTGATCAATACAACATGATAGAAATTCCTTGGTTTGGTACCAGACTTAAAAAAAAAAAAAAAAAAAAAAAAAAAGAAAACGATCTTAAGAAATATATATCGATGTGGTCTGACAACAATCTTCTAAGAGATCCTATCTTATTTGGTCTAACTCCAACTCGCAAGTGGCATTGCATTGAATATACATATCCATGCTGGCATATCATATCTAATGCAGGATCACTGAGCAATACTCCTTCCATCCCACTTCACTTGAGACTTATTTTCATTTTGATCCGTCTCACTTCACTTGAAACTCCCCAAAATAACATTCTTTTTATAATTTTATATTCAATCTAACCCACCCACTCATTCTCTCTCTTCATTTTCCACCACACAATTCATTCAACCAACCTACTATTAACCCCACTCATTCTTTCTTTTCATTTTCTACAACATAGTTTCTTTATTTTATTTTTTTTCCTTAGTTATTGTGTCCACCTCTTAAGTCTCTTAAGTCTCAAATAAGGTGGGACGGAAGAAGTATTCACGAGCGGCTAAGATCAAATCTAATGCATGAGAATATCTTTGGAGGGACAACCCGAATAACAAGCCTAGTAAATGGTGAACGAAATGCAGTCAATATACATGTGCTAACTGAATCAAGGAAGATTAATTACTTCCTCCGGTCCAAAATAACTGTCACTTTTGGATCAAAATTTTAGTTCAAAATAATTGTGAATTGTGAGTTAAATGTCTCTATTATCCTTGCATTGAAACTTGTTCTCTTTTATTAATTATCTTAGTGTGAGACATTAATGTAAGAAAGTTGTACACTTAATAGGGGTAAAGTTGGAACTTTTGTCACTAAATCATGATAATTATTACATTTCTTAAGACTTGTGTAAATGCAAAAAAGACAGTCATTTTGAACAGGAGGGAGTACTTAATATATGGTCACATTGCGATTTTCAATGTTGGTATGGGAAGATTTTGGGCAGCTGTGTTCTTTTCAAAAGGTAACATATTCACTATGTTCCATTTTAAAAGTCAAAATGTTTTTAAAGGAGCGTTTCATTTTAAGAGTCAAAATTTTAAAATGGAAAGTGGGTCCTACGTATTATACTCACATTAATTATTCACTAATTCTTCTCCACCCCACTTTCTTTCTCCTACCTAACTATCAACACTGATAACAAATCACATTTTTCTTAATTTTTGAACACATACATTTTTTAACTCTTAAAATATTATGACGGAGGGAGTATTTAAAGTCTCGGTACATCAAAATCAGAATACTGCGATTTTCAATGTGGACTAACTACAACTTGCTACTGACACATCTCTGCTGGCACATAAGCACATTATTGACTAACATACTTGCACCTTTCCATAATGCACAATACTCATTCCGTCCCATTTCAAATTGCAAATACTAGGTTAGCACGGGGATTAAAGAAAAAAGTGAAAAAGGTGATGTGTTGTGAGTGTTGATAGTTGAGTGGGAGAGAGAAAGTGGGGTAGAAAATAGTTAGTGGGTTAATGGATGTGAGTGTGCAAGTGGGTTAAAACTTGCCATTTTTGGATTTTACAATTTTAATTGGGACACCTTTCTTGACAAGTTTTGCAATTTAAAATGGGACGGGGAGAGAGTATTTATTAATCGGAGCAGAAGTACTGCTGGTTTTGGTAGCTCCAAAGTTTCAATCGCTTCACACTTTGCTATGCATTTTAATTATTCAAATGGTGTGTTAGCTACGTGTCCAGGGGAGGGAAAAAAAGATACTTATGGGGGAGCAGAATACAAATTAGAGAACTGAGTAGGATAATTGAGATAATTGAATAGGTTTGTGCTTTTCTGAGTCGTAATACCACTGACAATAAGTCATATGCCCTTATCTTCTTTTTTTTGGGACGTTGAGAGGGACATAGAATTAAGTATTTTAATGTACAGATCTGAGACAACTTGCTTAACGTTTCAATCTCGCCCGCTCATCTTGCCATCAATCTATGATAACTTTCTAAATCCAGCTTTTGATTACCCATTACTACTTCCCCCATTACTTCCTATAAGGCCATCTACAATACAATGGTCCATTAATTTTTGTGTGAATGATCTTTCACAACAAAAAATTGGTTTAATTGGTGCAATGGGAGTGTGAATGGGGGTTTGTGAATGAAATTGTGAATAAATTAAACAAGTGTGAATGGGCCGGATTTGACACGTGTCGCGACAGCATTGGGCGTGGCTGGGGCGTGGCTGACAAGCGCTGTGGAGGGTCGGTCAGTCCAGCGCAAAAGGGCCTCGCTTTTTTTTTTTTTTTTTTTTCCCTTTTTTTGACACTTGCCAATCTTCTATTGGCTGACTCTATTTTTACTTTTATCCCAATTATTTGAGCTCAATTATTTCACAAAAATGTTTTTTTTTTTTTTTTTACACCAAAATTCTATTTTTTCCTCTTTAAATTGACGTAAGTTTCATTGTATTCCGATACAAAAAAAAAACCATATTTTTCTTGAAATGGATCCCAATAATAACTATTTCAACATTAATCATAAAAAATAAAAAATAAATTTTAAGTGGTGGGGTATAGGATGATGAGTGGGAAAATTGTTAAATAGGGGATTAAACAAACCATTGTAGGGTGTTATGTGAATGAGTGTTGAATTGATGAGTTGGAAGAGAGAGAAGCTGATATGCAGTGATAAAGTGGGTGTTGAATGGTTTTTTTGTGTGAAACTGTTTTGGTAGAAAAAACAATAGAGTATGATCTTAGTTGAAATCAAAAATAAAGGAGGGACGATTGGAATTAAAACTAAAGAATTGATAAGTTGCACAAAGATGTAACGAGGAAAGCCCTAGAGACAATGATCTCGCCGGCACAAAACCTCGGGAGGTGATTAAGAGCACCTTCCTTCCCAAACGTTTGTATTGATCCTTTATGTTTTCGAGCTATGGAGGTTTATAGAAGGTGAGTGCGTGTGTGTTTATGTACCTCCAAGACTCTATTTATACAAGAAATAAGATAACAAGAGTCCTAAACAAATTGAGATAACAAACTATCCTAAAAACCCGGAATCTATCTCTTTGACTTGGTCTTCTTGTTGAGAACTCTGCCAGAGGTGAGGACGTCTGCATCTTGATCAAGATGTCGCCATCTTGAAGATATACCAATAACTAACTCTCCTATAATCTCGGGTTCTATCTTCAAGGAGAGGAGACGTGGTCAATGATGCCATTGAGGGTTGTTGAGTAACTTATCCACATGTGCTATATGATATTAAACACCTGCAAATATTAATTAATTAAATAGGATATAATTAACAATTTTAAATATACATGTTGCTCAAGATATCACAATCTTGAAGGAGAACGAAGATGGAGACAACTTGAATTTTCACCCACAACAATTCCCCCCAAACTTGTCTTAGTAATATAAGGAGAAGATAAGTTTCTGAAAAGACGTGCTATGATGGGACGGTTAATTAACCGGCAATTCCGACCCAATGCATCGTTCAATTGTGTCTTGGGAGAAGAGGGGTCTAGAATCCTAAGGACTCTTAGGATCATAAAATCCCACTAAACTACCTCCCTCCTACTCATAATCTTCAGACGGTGGAATCAAGGTATTTCTTTTCTTCCTTTCTTCTTCTCAACTTTTCCTTTTCTGCAAAAATCTCTCAATCGAAAAAATGAAGAAGACATTAAAATCTTCTCACATTGGTAGTTCGAAAATCCTTCCTGACGATCCTAATGTCTTTGTCTCTGAGGGTTTACTTGCTACACCTGATGACGAGATATGTATTTTCAACAATATTTTGATTTCAGCCCTGCAAGCTCGCAAATGTTTCCCTAATCAAACTGTTTTCCGACCTTTTGATGTGTCTTTAAGAGCCGATTCTGTTTCTGAGTCTTGGATTTGCTTTTACGAGTATCCCTTTGCTCTAGGGTTTGCCTTTCCCTTTCCCCCTTTGGTTTCTGAGTTTTTTGAAAAAACCCAACTGGCATTTGTTCAAATGATGCCCATGACTTGGAGAGTTTTTGATGTTATCTTGAGAGTGAACCGAGAGAAAGGTTTAAATATAGGTTTGAGTGAAATGGCTATTTGCTATGACCTACAATCTTTTGGGTCAAAAAGGTTTGTTTTAAGAAAAAGCCAAAAAAGGGTTTAATGGTCCCCAAAGCATCTGTGAGTGATAGAGGGTGGAAAGCAAAATTTTTCTTTGTTGAGAGGGTTTCACTGGAAGGTGGTGAAAATTTGGTCAAAGAGTGGAACAGGGGAGGTAAATTTTGTAAAATATTTGTCTTTTGAGTTTGTTGCATCTTCATATTTGTTGATTTTTCCATTTATTGCAGATATCAAGTGGGAAGAACTTTTTCCTCCTAGGGTTGATTCGGAATCCAAGATTGCTTCGTTTTTCCGCCTTTCCGAGGAGGATAGGAGTTTCAAGAACAGAGAAATCATTGGCCCTACTGAGGAGGATAACATGTCTACAGGTATAAATTAAAAATCTCAATTTAAACTTCTGTCTTGCATATGTTTACGAATTTCTACTTTTGTTGTGTAGTTTCAAAGCCAACTATGGAAATTTCTTTTGACGACCTGGATAACTTCCTTGGAGATCTCTCAAGCAATCCAGTGGATAAGCCTCCCGTTGTTCCAAAGACGGAGATCCAAGATGTTGCTACTGTCAGTTCAAGACTAAAGAAGAGGAAAGCAATTGATGAGGTGAAGGAGATTGTTGAAATTGAAGCTTTTGGTAATTTGTCTGTGGATGGGGTCAAGAAGAAGTTCTTGGCTCTAGCTTCAAGTGTAAGTATAGGTATATTTTTGTTTTTTGAGTCATAAGCTTTTATCAGTACAACTTTAACTTATCTTTTGTACTTATGCAGGCTTTTGGGAGTGTAGAAACACAAGTTGAGGCTTTGGGAGATGCCAACAAGAAATTAAAGAGTGGACTATCTCGTGTGAAAAGAGAAGCTAAAGAAGATAAGGAGAGTTGGGAGAAAGAGAAAAAAGTTTATGAGAATAAAATGGCTGACCTTTCCGGAGAAATTGCTGATCTGAAGCAAGGAATCTCATCGATTCAGGATGCTAATATTCTTGAAGTTGAAGAGATAAAAAGTGCTCTTACCAAGTCTGCAGCTAAGAGAATGGTAGAAATCAAGATCAGAATGATCCAAGAATTCCATGAAGGTAAACATGAGGCTTGGGACCTAGAAAAAGAGAAGACCATCCTGAAGAGGCTTAATGGTGAGGCAGTTGAAGTTGGTGAGGTTTCTTCCAGTGCTGCAGTTCCAGTGATAGAAGGTAAGGAAGATGGTCAAGATAAGGTGAATGCCTGAAGGTAAGTTTGAACAATGTTTGGTTTTTTAAACAATGGTTGTTTTTGAACAATGGGTTTTGATGGGTTGCGTCCCGAAAAGTTGTAAGACAATTTCTGTTTTTCTGAACTTCTTTGGTATTTTGGATGTAATGGCCCATAAGGATCAAGGACAAGTAGTTTTAGGTTTTCAGATGTTGGGTTGGACCAATATGATGCAAGTTTAGGAAGATGGTTGGTAATCAATCTCTGACTAGGTAGGGTAGTTTTTCTTTTTGTTGATAGGTACGTTAGTACTATGTAGTTCAAGTTGTAACAATCTTGCGTAAGGTGTTACGACCTTTATAATATTATGTTTGATATGAAAATATCAAAAAACCTTTTGACTTTTAGATGACATGAACATGCCATAACCATTTGAAAATATCTTAAGTTCAATATTTAATTAAGTGGAAATGGGGGGTGCGTACATATAAACATACGTGCCCATTCCTCACCTTAATTACTATCGAAATTTTGCGCTTGTAGATACCCCGGGGAACCACGGCTTGGCTAGAGCGGTGAATTATCCTAGGATGTCTAACTTGTTTTAGATTGTTTAGAGTCGCCACCTATGTTTTTAAAGGAACATAAGAAAAACCTAGAAATAGCCTAATTTACGTACAAAACCAGAGATTCGGGAGAGAAGGGTTCGGGGGTTAGGTGACGGAGTGGGAAGTACTTAAACACCCACTCCGCCCCGCTTACGCGGGTCTTGCTACTATTGGTGTTCTAATATTTACATGACCTTCAATTAATTCAATAGAAATGTGCTAACAATTGTGATGAGAAGAAAAGGGGAAATAAAGGGGAAATAAAATAGAATTGTTTTATTTATTTAATGATAAAGATTACATGTAACAAGTAATGTTAAAGAATTACATTAAGAGATGAAGGGAAATTAACATGGTGAATTAAAGTTAAGATTAAAATGTAGGGAGATAACCTTAACTAACTTCAATATGTGAAGTAGTCATGTTGGTCATGTCCCATTAATGGGGATTGCATACATCAAGAAGAAGAAAACAAAGGAAGAAAATGGAGTTGTACCTTGAGAAAGAGGACTTGGAACCTTGACTTGAAAGTGTTGTTGTTGTAATGAAATTGTTGTAGAACAATTTGTGTAGAGTCTTGTTACTAAGAACTCTTGTTGGGAGAATTTGTGTATAATGTAGTTGGTGAATCAAGGTTGGAGTCCAAAAAGAAGTCCAAAGAGAGTCCAAAGGAAGTCCTCCAAGAAGTCCTTTTCCAAGGTAGAAGATGATGGTTTTTGATAGGTAAAAAAGAGAGGGAAATGATGGAGGGAAAAGATGATCATCCATGTGAAATGGAATTGACCAATCAAAAATAAGATAAATAAAATAATAAATAAAAGAAATAAAAGAAAATCAAATAAAATAAAATAAAATAAAATAAAAAGGAAATATTTTGTTTTAATGAAAAAGCTAGAAGTGTGGGATTGGGAGTTAATGAGAAAAGGGGGGATGAATGTGGATGTAAAAAGATGGTTTTTGTGATCAAGAAAAGATGTTTGTAAATAAGAAAAGGGAGGGAAATAAGGTGCAATCCGTTACTGCCATATCGGACAGCGCGCGAGTCCCGCCTTTGGGACGGGAGGCGCGCGGCCCGTTAGCAGTGCCGGAAGCGCGCGATTCTAAAAATGACAGAAAGACAGAAAGACAGAAATGACTCTAAAATTAATTCTGTTATGCAGTTCAGTCCAAAACTAACGGAATTAGTTAGGAACTTAACCGAAGTAACAGAAATCAATGAAAATAAGTTAAATAAAAATACTTTGTATGCAATCGGGGTGAGAGGTCCAAGGCGGGGTGTCTACAGAGCCCCTCGGCGACGTGGATTGCGAGGCAAAAAGCGTCAACGAAAGAAAGACAACCGCCGAGGACATCGACAAGAGAAAACAAAGACTCGATAAAGCAGGAATTTGAAATTACAAAGGATAGAAATGCGCTCCCTGTGTGAGCGACTTTTGCTGATGGAAGAGGTATGGTGATTTGAGCGGTCCACCATGGACCAAAATTGGTGCGCGGCGCGGCATATTCTGATGCGCTGTGCGGCGGTATGGTGATTTGAGCGGTCCACCATGGACCAAAATTGGTGCGCGGTGCGGCATATTCTGATGCGCTGTGTGGCACTTATTGAATCTGGTGCGCGGTGCGGCATATTCTGATGCGCTGTGCGGCGGTATGGTGATTTGAGCGGTCCACCATGGACCAAAATTGGTGCTCTGTGCGGCACCTGGTGCTCTGTGCGGCACCCGTTGATGGAAGAGGTATGGTGATTTTAATGGTCCACCATGGACCAAAATTGGTGCTCTGTGCGGCACCTGTTGATTCTGGTACTCTGTGCGGTACCTGGTGCTCTGTGCGGCACCTGTTGATTCTGGTACTCTGGATGATGGGTTGTTCGTGCCAAAAGGCTGCCTACGTATCCCTTTAAGAGAATCAGACCAGCGTAGTTCAAGGATGATGGAGAACGCTGGAGGAGAAGCTAGGAGCAAAGCAAAGTAAAGTACATAATTTTGCACGTAGAAGGAGAAAAAGAAAGAAAATATCTTTTTTTTTTTTTTTTTTTTTTTTTAGTTCGTGGGTGAGCCATTTTAGCCATTGTGTGTTTGTAAAGCCAACCCAAGATCAAGTCATGCTCAGTCGGAGTTCGGATTGCCTCGCTTGAATTCTGTTGTCGCTGGTGTGCCCAACGAAGATTAATGTCTAGCCCCAAGAGATTTGTCGATTATGGGGCTTCAAAAGGCTTTTGATGCCGAGATGAGGGGTTGTTGATTATAAAGCCCCTAGAATGCCTTTGATGCCAAATTTTGAGGGACTTGCATAGCTCCAAGATAAATCAGCTCTTGGCTCATTCGAGTAAATCGCCCTTTGTTGTTGTAGTGAGCAAGCCCCAAGAGGAGATCATTGATGCCAAGCTTCGAGAGATTGCAAAGCCCCAAGTGTCGTGGGCTTGTAGATGGCGGGATGTGAAGACCTTTCATTGTAAAGCCCCAAATTATCTCGTGATTGGCTCGGCATTGAGAGCGGATGTACCGTTTGGTAGAATTCTTGATAGAGATCTCCTTCTTGCTCTTACTGGGGAGATGAATGGCCTCATTGTGGTTGATACCCAAATGGCTGAGGGCTTATGTCAAAGGATGCAGTAATGTCTTGCGGTGCCGTCGAGGTCGCGGAGGATAAGGTCTTGGCGTGATAAAGTCTCAAATGAGTATGCTTGCTTGACTCTTCTTGAGTTGAACTAATAACGGATCTTCGGATGCAACTAGTGCTGTGGCCCAACTTTATCTGAGCTGCACCTTGTGCTTTTGATCTTGGAGAAGGGGGTGCTGAATTGCAGAAACATTGGGATTGGCCGTGGCATTTCCCGCTATAACCCTGTTTTGATTAGAGTTTAGCATATTGAATCTTTTTCCTTTTCTCTAAGACTTCCTTCAAAATCTCGCTGTGAGTTCTAACAAAAATCATCAACTTCATTCATAACATCGGAGTCTTTATTTAAAACCAAGAGGCCTTTGACTTGAAGTGTTGAGAGACCTTTGAAGCTTGATCTCTTTCATGGAGCTATAAGACTACTCCACATTGCATTGCTTGAGCATTGTTGTCCCCAAAAGACTTTCGGTTGCGAAGCCCCAATATTGCCCTTTGCTCGGATTACTGTAATGCCATAGCCCAAAAGATTGTAGATTTCGAAGCCCCTTGAGACCTTCGGTGCCGAATTGAGGAAGCTTCCAATGTTGTACATGACTCGGCTGGGGATACTGCTCAAATCACCATACCGCCGCACAGCGCATCAGAATATGCCGCACCGCGCACCAATTTTGGTCCATGGTGGACCGCTCAAATCACCATACCGCCGCACAGCGCATCAGAATATGCCGCACCGCGCACCAACTTTGGTCCATGGTGGACCGCTCAAATCACCATACCCTTTCCATCCGCGAAAGTCGCTCACACAGGGAGCGCACTCCTATCCTTTGTAATTTTAAATTCCTGCTTTATCGAGTCTTTGTTTTCTCTTATCGATGTCCTCGGTGATTGTCTTTCTTTCGTCGACGCGTTTTGCTTCGCAATCCACTTCGCCGAGGGGCTCTGTAGACACCCCGCCTTGGACCTCTCACCCAGATTGCATACAAAGTATTTTTATTTAACTTATTTTTGTTGATTTCTGTTACTTCGGTTAAGTTCCTAACTGATTCCGTTAGTTTTGGACTAAACTGCATAACAGAGTTAACTTTTAGGGTCATTCTGTCATTCTGTCCTTCTCTGCCGCGGGCGCTTCCAGAACTGCCAGTGAGCCGCGCGCGCGTCCCGCCCCAAAAGCCGGACCCGTGCGCTTCCCACTTTGGCAGTAACGGATTGCACCTTATTTCCCTACCTTTTCTTATTTACAAACATCTTTTCTTGATCACAAAAAACCATCTTTTTGCATCCACATTCATCCCCCCTTTTCTCATTAACTCCCAATCCCACACTTCTAGCCTTTTCATTAAAACAAAATATTTCCTTTTTATTTTATTTGATTTCTTTTATTTCTTTTATTTTTCTTTTATTCATTTATCTTATTTGTGATTGGCCCATTCCATTTCACATGGATGACCAATTTCCCTCCATCATTTCCCTCTCTTTTTTTACCAATAAAAACCATCATCTTCTACCTTGGAGGGGGACTTCTTTTAGGACTTCTTGGAGGACTTCCTTTGGACTCTCTTTGGACTTCTTTTTGGACTCCAACCTTGATTCACCAACTACATTATACACAAATTCTCCCGACAAGAGTTCTTAGTAACAAGACTCTACACAAATTGTTCTACAACAATTTCATTACAACAACAACACTTTCAAGTCAAGGTTCCAAGTTCTCTTTCTCAAGGTACAACTCCATTTTCTTCCTTTGTTTTCTTCTTCTTGATGTATGCAATCCCCATTAATGGGACATGACCAACATGACTACTTCACATATTGAAGTTAGTTAAGGTTATCTCCCTACTTTTTAATCTTAACTTTAATTCACCATGTTAATTTCTCTTCATCTCTTAATGTAATTCTTTAACATTACTCGTTACATGTAATCTTTATCATTAAATAAATAAAATAATTCTATTTTATTTCCCCTTTATTTCCCCTTTTCTTCTCATCACAATTGTTAGCACATTTCTATTTAATTAATTGAAGGACATGTAAATATTAGAACACCAATAGTAGCAAGACCCGCGTAAGCGGGGTGGAGTGGGTGTTTAAGTACTTCCCACTCTGTCACCTAACCCCCGAACCCTTCTCTCCCGAATCTCTGGTTTTGTACGTAAATTAGGCTATTTCTGGGTTTTTCTTATGTTCCTTTAAAAACATAGGTGGCGACTCTAAACAATCTAAAACAAGTTAGACATCCTAGGATAATTCACCGCTCTAGCCAAGCCGTGGTTCCCCGGGGTATCTACAGCGCTCCAGGCGAAGGTGTATCAACCTTAATTTAAAACGAAAGAAAGTTAATTTCTTTAAACCTTTTGAAGGGATTAAGTACCTCGAACTGAAGATGAGATGGCCAGTCTCATGTTTGTTGTTTTATTAAAATTTCCGAAAATAGATGTTACTTTCTTGCAAAACCAAAATATGTTAATCACCCAACATCTCTGAATTATATTGTTTCCGTTAATAAGAGTAAACTTTGTATACATAATTTTGAAGTAAATAATAAGGGAATTAATTTAAGGTAAAAAACATACCTGAGTCATTACCTTAAGATGTTAACAGCTTGAGAAGATGCTGACATCTTTGTCATTAAGTGGTACGTATATCAGAGTGGTTGTCCTAAGTTTCCTTGCAAGAAAGAAACATGTTAGGATTGGGTGTTAGCTTAGCTAACACCCCTCCGATGCCTAAGTCAGTAATAGTTTGATAAATATAAATTAAAAGGAAATAATTGAAATGACTTTGTATTAAAAGCGTACCTGTCTTCCTGAATTTGAATGATAATTCGAAACTTACATGAAGTATTGTTTAAGGTGGATAGCATTCCAAGATCTTGGGATCCTTATACCTTCCAAGGTTGACAACCAATATGCCCCCTTTCCTGCGTCTGCATCTATTAAATAAGGTCCTTCCCATTTTGGTGCCAACTTGCCAGCATTGAGCTCCCTTGTATTCTGATGGACCTTTCTTAGCACCAAGTCACCAACCTGGAACTTTCTTAATCTGACATTCTTGTTGTAAGATCTAGCAACCCTTTGCTGGTATGCCGCCATCCTGATTCTCGCCATATCTCTTATTTCATCAATGGTGTCAAGATCTTGGCCAAGATAATGCTATTTTGCTCAGGAGTTAATAATCCATATCTTGCCGAAGGGACGACGACTTCAGCAGGAATGACCGCTTCTGATCCGAAAACTAGAGAGTAAGGAGTCTGGCCCGTTGCATTCTTGGGTGTTGTTCTATCAGCCTATAGGACAAAAGGCAATTCTTCAACCCATTTTCCCTTCTTTTGATTCAATCTCTTCTTTAGGTTGGAAATAATGATCTTGTTGCTAGATTCAGCCTGTCCGTTTGCTTGGGGATGCACCGGTGAAGATGTGACCATCTTGACTCCCCACATTGTGAGAAAATCTTGGGTCTTCTTGCTAATAAATTGAGAACCATTATCACATATTATCTCGGAAGGTATACCAAACCTGCTGAAGATATTCTTCTTTATGAATGATATGACCTCCTTATCACGAACTTGAACGTAAGCTTCAGCTTCAATCCACTTTGAAAAATAATCTGTCATTGCTAACAAAAACACCTTTCCTCCAGGGGCTTTAGGTAGTTTCCCAACAATGTCCATTCCCCAAGTCATGAAGGGCCAAGGGATAGAATAGGATGCATCATTTCAGCTGGCTGATGCAAGATATCGCCATGTCTTTGACAAGAATCACACTTCTTAGAATAGTCTGCCGCATCTTGACGCATGGTAGGCCAAAAATATCCCATCCTGAGTGCTTTGGTGTATAAACTCCTTCCCCAGAATGATTTCCACACAAGCCTTCATGAAGTTCTTTTAATATTGATGCAGCTTGATCAGGTTCGAGACATCTTAGATACGGCCCTGCAAAAGATTTTCTGAACAAAACATTATCTATTAACAAGTATCTTGCATTTCTCACCCTGAATGCTTTTGCATTATTCTCCTGTGGTGGAATGGTACCATCTTGAAGATATTTGATTATTGGTGAGATCCAAGATGGTTCGACCTGAGTTTCCTGTATGTCATCATCTACACAGAATAATTCCAATCTTTCTATGGCAGGAATGTTGACATGGATAATAGGTATATTGGTCTGAGTCAAGCTTTTGAAGGCGGACCCAAGGTTAGCTAGAGCATCTGCTTGAGAATTTTCTTCCCGGGGAATCTGGTCAATCTTGAAAACTTGAAATTTGCTGGCTAAGATCTTCACAACTCCCAAATATGATGTCATCTTTGCATTCTTTGCTGCATAAGATCCGTTAAAATGATTGACTAACAATAAAGAATCACAATATACCTGGATGACTTTGATGTTAAGATCTAGTGCCACAGTTAATCCCACGATGAGAGCTTCATATTCTGCCTCATTATTGGTAGCTTTGAAATCACAACTAATAGCCTGAGGTATAATGTCCCCTTGTGGCGATTTCAGTACAATTCCAAGACTTGTTCCTCTCATGTTTGATGCTCCATCAGTGTACAGCGTCCATTCTGCCAAGGTGTCACCAACTTGAAGCTGTTGAACTTCTATTTCCACTTCTGGTTGCATGTTTGGACTGAAATCTGCCACAAAATCTGCAAGGGCTTGTGATTTTATCGCCGTCCTTGGTTCGTACTTGATATCATAAGTGCTGAGTTGGACTGACCATTTCGCCATCCTACCTGACATCTCTGGTTTTCTCATAACATTCTTGATAGGATAGTTAGTACAAATATATATAACATGAGTCTCAAAATAATGTCTCAACTTGACTAAAGCAGTAATTAAAGCTAAAATTAACTTTTCAAGATGGGAGTACCTCGTTTCCGCATCGAGAAGAGTTTTACTTACATAATAAATGGGATGCTGATTACTATCTTGCTCTTTGACTAAGACTGCACTAACTGCTGTTTCTGAAACGGCCAAGTATGCAATCAGTGGTTCTCCTTCTTCAGGTTTGACCAGTAATGGAGGTGTGGATAGGTACTGTTTAAGATCTTGGAAAGCTTTCTCATGCTGCTGTGTCCATTCAAACCTGCTATTCTTCTTCAAGATGTCGTAAAATGGCTTGCATCTTTCAGAGGACTTGGAAATGAATCTGTTGAGTGCTGCCACCTTTCCGGTTAATCTCTGAACATCTTTAACGCTTTGTGGTGACGCCAAGTTGATTATGGCTTTGATTTGTTCCGGGCTAGCTTCTATGCCTCTTTGTGTCACCATATATCCCAGAAACTTTCCAGACTTCATACCAAAATTGCACTTTGTTGGATTCAGCTTCATGTTGAATGCATCCAAGATGTCAAAGGCTTGAGTAAGATCTCGAACATGGTTCTCGGCTTTACTTGACTTGACTACCATATCATCGATGTATACCTCCATGGTGTGTCCAATTTGATTTTTAAACATCATGTTGACCAACTTCTGATATGTTGCACCTGCATTTCTTAGTCCAAAAGGCATAGCAATATAACAATATATAACTGAAGGTGTTATGAAGGCGGTATCTTCTTGGTCAGATGGTTCCATCTGGATCTGCTGGAATCCGGAAGATGCGTCCATGAACGTTAATATCTCGTGCCCCGATGTAGAGTCAACCAAGGTGTCGATGTGTGGTAGGGGGAAGGGGTCTTTAGGACACGCCTTGTTCAGGTCCGTGAAGTCGACACAAACTCTCCATTTGCCACCTCTTTTTTCCACCACCACTACATTAGCTAACCACTTTGGATATTCTGCTTCCCTAATCCTCTTAGCTTTCAATAGCCTGTCAACTTCATCTTTGATGATCTGGTTCCTCTCTTGAGCAAACTTCCTCCTTTTCTGATGAACTGGTTTGAAGGATGGATCGATGTTGAGCTTATGAGTTATAACATCTTTGCTTATCCCTGTGATGTCTTCATGTTTCCAAGCAAAACTCTTGATTCTGTCCTTTAAGAGTTTCATCAGATCTTGTTCAAGTTCAGCCGGTATATCTTGGCCAATCAGCACCTTCAAATCTGGGCTAGAAGGGTCCAATAATACTTCTTTCACATCATGCTCCCTTGCTTCCAAGACTTGACGTGCCTTCTTCTGTAATTGCTATGCTTGCCTCGGAGATGTCGACGCCTTCATGGATGTCATATAGCAATTCTTTGCCATCTGCTGATCACTGAAGACTGTAATAACTCCCCAAGGTGTAGGCATCTTCACACACTGATGATAAGTTGATGGTACTGCCTTCATAGCATGGATCCAAGGCCTACCCAGAATCACATTATAGCTCGTTGCACAGTCGATCACACAAAACCGCTCCATAGAATTTACACCTTCAATATATACTGGAAGCATGATTTCTCCCAGAGTATCTTTCGTTTCTCCACTGAAGCCCACAAGAACTGAAGTTCTTTTAAATATATTCTCCATTGGGATGTTCATCTTTTTCAAGGCGTCAACTGTAAGGAGATTCACTGAACTGCCCCCATCTACTAGTATCCGCCTCACCTTACAATTTGCAATCTGGAGAGCAATGACCAATGCATCATGATGAGGATCTAGAACATTCTCCCGATCTTCTTCTTCGAAGGTGATGACATCTTGAGAGGTTGACTTTGCAATCTTCTTTTGATTTCCAGGCCTTTCATCCTTGGAGCCCTTGGCATGTCGCTTAGCTGCAGAATAAGAAGTACCACAAATATCAGAACCACCACTAATCATATTGATTACCTTAGTTACTGGTGGAGGAGAAGGTGGTTTCTCAGGGACAGCTTCCTTGTTTTCTGCTTTGTTCTTCCTGTGACTGAGGATTTATTTAAGATAGACTTTGGAAAGCAGGTAGCTCAGCTCCTTCCTCAAGGCGATGCAATCTTCAGTAAGATGTCCAAAGTCTTCATGGTAAGCACACCACTTAGACTTATCCTTCCATCCTGAAGGTTTGTCGTTCTTCCTGGGCCATCTTGCTTTGCCCCCAAGATTGTTCATTGCACACAAGATTCCTGCAACATCAACAGAAAAACAATAATCAGTTATTTTAGGACATAGAGTATCATCTTTATCTTCATCTTCCACAGAATTGATCTTATCAGAATCATTTCTGTGATAGGGTCTGGATCTGTGCTGCCTCTGGTGAGATGACTCAATCTTCCTGTCGGGATGGTCATAAGTTGAAGCTTTCCCGGAGATCTTTGACTGTTGCACCTTGTCCTCTTCAAGTCTGATGAATCTTAAAGCCCTGTTGCGCACATCTTCCATCTTCTTGCAGGGATTCATCACCAACTCCTCATAGAACAGGGAATCTTTCTTCAGACCCATTCTAAATGCTTCCGTTGCCGTGGCCATATCAAGACTGGGTATCTCCAAGACTTTCTTGTTGAAGTGGTTGACGTAATCTTTCAAGGCCTCATTGGGTTGTTGAACGATGCGGTAAAGATCACTAGTGAGCTTCTCAAATTGTCTGCTACAGGAGAACTGATTGTTGAACATGTTGACAAGTTGGGCAAACGAACCAATAGATCCTGGCGGTTGACGGATCAGCCACTTCAATGCAGGTCCAACCAATGTTGAGCCAAACCCTTTGCAAAGGCAAGCTTCCCTATACTGCAAAGGTACTCTGACGATCTCCATCTTCTCCTGATAATGGGCAATGTGCTCTTCAGGATCGCTATTTCCATCATACAACTTCATACTTGGGATGTTGAAGCCTTTAGGGATGTCAATTTGAGCAATAGCTGGGATGAAGCGTGACTGATTATAACATGTTGGAGAGACTTGCTGAATAGGCGGAGTGACACCAGGTACATTCATTACCAAGTCTCTCAGTTCTTGGAGCTGACTTGCTATGTAATTACCTGCAAAAGGATTAGTGGTACGAGCAATATTATCAAAAGAATTCGCAAAATTAAAGTTACCAAACGGTTGAGTATTGCCGGATGAAGATGTAACGATCGTGCTGCTAGTGAAGATGGGTCCATCTTGAGATGCACTTGACACATTGAGCGTAGGGGACGTGTAAGTGTTTCCCTCTCCTGTAAGATCAAAGATTGTAGGAGCTACAGATGTTGGCATCATAGAAGATGTGACTCCCATTGAAGATGTGGCCTTCGTGTTCGCTGTTGAACTCATTGGTATAAATTCATTGAATACCGAGGAACCAGCGCCAAAATCAAGGATCCTGGGACGAATGGGAGATACTGAATCCACCCTCTCAGATAATGCCTGCTGCTCCTTTTGCATCTTCACCACAGCTTCGGCTATCAAAGATGTGCTTTTGCCCTGCTGATCTAGCTGGTGCTTCATCTGGATCAATATGCTTTTGAGCTCAGGATCTGTGCTAGGAGATGGTTGCTTCTTGCCTGATCCCAAAGGTGGAGGAGGTGGCAATCCGCCGGGAAGAACGGCTGAAGCTGAAGTCTTTGGAATATTGCCCCCAGATGAGGTGTTAACGCCGGTAACGGGACTGGTTGACTTACTAATGCTGGAGATCATAGGTTGAGTAGCCATTTCGAATTAATAACAATTCAATAGATTTACAAAACCAAGTGCCCCATGGTGGGCGCCAAACTGTTTTGGTAGAAAAAACAATAGAGTATGATCTTAGTTGAAATCAAAAATAAAGGAGGGACGATTGGAATTAAAACTAAAGAATTGATAAGTTGCACAAAGATGTAACGAGGAAAGCCCTAGAGACAATGATCTCGCCGGCACAAAACCTCGGGAGGTGATTAAGAGCACCTTCCTTCCCAAACGTTTGTATTGATCCTTTATGTTTTTGAGCTATGGAGGTTTACAGAAGGTGAGTGCGTGTGTGTTTATGTACCTCCAAGACTCTATTTATACAAGAAATAAGATAACAAGAGTCCTAAACAAATTGAGATAACAAACTATCCTAAAAACCCGGAATCTATCTCTTTGACTTGGTCTTCTTGTTGAGAACTCTGCCAGAGGTGAGGACGTCTGCATGTTGATCAAGATGTTGCCATCTTGAAGATATACCAATAACTAACTCTCCTATAATCTCGGGTTCTATCTTCAAGGAGAGGAGACGTGGTCAATGATGCCATTGAGGGTTGTTGAGTAACTTATCCACATGTTCTATATGATATTGAACACCTGCAAATATTAATTAATTAAATAGGATATAATTAATAATTTTAAATATACCTGTTGCTCAAGATATCACAATCTTGAAGGAGAACGAAGATGGAGACAACTTGAATTTTCACCCACAACAGAAACCACTGTGGATGGTCTAATCATGTTTATATTTCTTTGTGCAGTGAATGTTGTGTGAATTAGTGGGTATAATAATATCAAAAAAAGGAAATTAATGCTGAAGATCTGAAGTGCGTGTTTCATTATTAAAATGATTAAACAAGTATAGTAGCTTAGCTGTAGACCTCCAACTTTGACCAGCCCCTTTCTTTTTAAGCGTCATTCGAAGACAAAATCATTCTATAGAAGAGAGAGAAGAATTGCACTACCCAAATGTTAGAAAATTGAGTTAGGGTAATTGATAATCCTGGATATTTGATCGAATCGCGTATAAATCGCTTTCCGAATAAAGTATTTCGACCCTTATTGCTTGGGTATCACGAAATCCTTATTGGGATAAGACAATAAAAAACAATCTGAATCTAGGCAAAAGAAAACAGATCGAAACTTAGAGAATTATTAGGGTTTTTTCGTTAATGTAATCTGAAACCAGAGTCTGTATTTATACAAATGGTAGGAAGGAGCAGGATTGACTGGAAAGTCACAATTGTTAGCAACAGTCATACTTGTTAGGGTTTAGGGTTGTGTCTCTTGATTTTGGCGGGAAAAACGGGTAAAACATTTGGAACGCCAAATATACCGTCTGGGTGGCGCTGCCCCTTGACCCCGCAAGGGGGCGCAGCCCCCTTGACCCCTGCTTCTTTATCGTGGTCGAAAACATATTAACTCAAATGAGTATGTACTTCACACTTTCCCTTACTCGTATCCAAGCCTAATATGAAATCGCATTGGTCTCTAGTAAATCACAATTACATAAAATAGATGATGACACTAAAATCACCAACACCAAACACAAAATGTAGGCAGGAGTGGAGATGTAATTACCAGTGTCCCCCATCAACAAAATGTTGTTTACAGGTAACGAGATCGGCCTTCAATTATTGAACCCTTGGTCCATTACCAACTGAAAATCTCTCCTTCAAATCATCCCACACCACCTTCGCATATTCCACATAAGAGATAGTGGAATGAAGACGAGGTTCAATGGTGTTAAAAATCCAGGAGACCACCATTGAATTCACGGTCTGCCAAAGATCAAGATCGGATGCTTTGGTAGGCCGGTCAATTGTCCCATCAATAAAACCGATTTTTGTTTTAGCCCTCAATGAGCCCTTGAAAACCCTAGCCCACTCTTCATAATTCGCCCCTTGTAATTGAACATGGGTGAGAATCATGCCCGGGTGATCACTCGCCGCCAGAAAGTAGGGAGATCGGCGCTCTTCCATGGCCGGAACCTTCTCTCCACTGACCTCTTCGCCTGGCATCTTTTTCAAGCTCTGTATACTAAGTTAAGAAAAGAGAACGGAGGAAAACGTATTTTTTATTCCTTGATCAAAAGATGCCGAGTACAAACAATATATATACATAGTCAAAATATGCGGCTATGGCAAGTAAAATTCTTATAGACTTGATCATTGCTACGGGTGAAAAGGTTTCATCATAGTCGATTCCATGAATCTGCCTATAGCCTTTCGCTACAAGTCTAGCTTTATAAGTATGCACCTTTCCATCCATGTCAGTTTTCCTTTTGAAAACCCACTTGCATCCTATGGTTTTTACACCTTCGGGCGCATCAATCAAGTTCCAAACTTGATTATCATACATGGACTTAATTTCAGATTCCATGGCTCCAAGCCATTTATCTGAATTAGGAGCGGACATCGCTTCTTGGTAGGAAGTAGGTTCGTCATCAACTATGACTTCTACTTCGTTGCTATCCGTCATGAGAAATCCATATCTCTCATGTTCGTATCGCACCCTACCAGTTCTGCGAGGATCTTGAGTACTCTGAATAGGTTCCACAACTCCTTGTGAAACAAGTTCAGATCCAACATTTTGTTCCATATTATTTTCGGGTTCTAGAACCTCTTCGAGATTAATTTTACTCCCATTAATTCTTTTGGAGAGAAACTCTTTCTCTAGAAATGTACCATCTCGGGCAACAAACACTTTGTTGTCCGTGTGGTTGTAAAAATAATATCCCTTAGTTTCCTTAGGGTAACCACAAAATAACATTTTTCAGATTTTGGTGCAAATTTATCAGAGATCATTCTCTTAACAAAAGCCTCACAACCCCAAATCTTCATGAAAGACAAACTAGGTTTTCTTTCAGTCCACAACTCATATGGAGTCTTTGGAACGGATTTAGTTGGAACTCTGTTTAATGTAAGAGCAGCAGTTTCTAGTGCATGTCCCCAAAAGGATAAAGGAAGATCAGTTTGACTCATCATGGAACGGACCATATCCAATAAAGTCATATTTCTCCGCTCAGACACACCATTCCATTGTGGTGTTCTGGGTGGAGTTAATTGTGAAACAATTACACAATCTTTCAGATGATTGTCAAACTCTTGACTTAAATATTCTCCACCACGATCGGATCGAAGTGCTTTAATAGTTTTGCCAAGTTGATTTTGTACTTCATTTTGAAATATTTTAAATATCTCAAAAGACTCACTTTTATGTTTCATTAAGTAGACATAGCCATATCTACTAAAATCATCAGTAAAAGTTATGAAGTATTGATATCCTCCCCTATCACTGCAGCTCATTGGTCCACACACATCAGTATGTATGAGTCCCAATAAGTCACTAGCCCTTTCACTACTCTTAGTAAAAGGTGTATTTGTCATCTTTCCAAGTAAACAAGACTCACAAGTTTCATATGATTCAAAATCATGTGAATCTAAAAGTCCGTCCCCATGGAGTTTTGAGATACGCTCCTCATTTATATGACCAAGACGGCAATGCCACAAATAAGTATGATTTACATCATTAGGTTTGGATTTCTTATTTACATTATAAATGTTCTCATTATTCCCACTTTCAACATCAAGAACATAAAGGCCATTAAATGAACAGGCAGTACAATAAAGCATCTCATTTAAATAAATAGAAAACTTCTTATTCTTAATATGAAAACTATAACCTTCATTATCCAAACAGAAAATTGAAATAATATTTCTACTTAAATCCGGAACGTAATAACAATTGTTCAAAACAAGAATTAATCCGCTAGGTAAAATGACATCATATGTTCCCACGGCTAATGCAGCAACTCTTGCTCCATTTCCCACGCGTATGTCCACTTCGCCATCTTTAAGTAGCCTTCTATTCCTTAGTCCGTGCACATTTAAACAAATGTGAGATCCACATCCGGTATCTAATACCCAGGAGCTAGAAGTAGAAAGAAGAACATCTATGACATAGATACCTGAAGTAGAGGCAGTCCTACTGCTCTTCTTCTTCTTCATCTCTTCCTTGTAAACCTTGTAATTGCGTTTCCAATGACCAATCTCATTGCAGTGGAAACAAATTGCATCCTTTTGGGAAGCAGGTTTAGCCACATTGGCATTAGCAACAATTGCTTTGCCAATCTTGGGTTTGATAACATTTGCCTTGCCCTTTCCTTTGCCTTTCTGGCCCTTTCTTTCCTTAGACACTATGAGCACGGGAGCGGCCTCTTTACCGATTTTCTTTTCCGCTGTCTTAAGCATCCCATGCAACTCAGACAGGGACTTATCCATCCCATGCATATTAAAGTTCATGACGAACTGATTATAGCTTTTGGGCAATGAATTAAGAATAAAATCAGTGGCCAAATCAACATCAATGGGATGGCCAAGCCTCTCAAGGTGCTCAAAATGAGCCTTCATCTTCAAAACATGAGGGCCCACAGACTGCCCTTCGCTCATCTTGCATGAGACCAAGGCAGCTATAGTGTCGAACCTCTCTTGCCTTGCTTGTTGTTGAAACATATCTTTCAACGAAGCAGCAAGGTCAAATGCCTCCAAGTGTTCAAGAGTCTTCTGAAGCTTTGGACACATGGCCGCAAGCATAAGACAACCCACCTCACGAGAATCACTTTTGTGTTTCTTGTAGGCGTTTCTCTCATCCTTGGGTGCATTAGAAGCAGGTTCATCTTCAGGAACGGGCTCATCAAGAATATAAAGCTTGTCCTCATGCTTTAGAACAATTCTAAGGCTACAGATCCAATCCGTGTAGTTAGCTCCAATTCTTAAAGTTTTTCCTTCTCAAGGATAGATCGCAATGATAAGTTTGTACTTTGAGCCATTATATACAATTATGCAAACATATAATTAAATATAAGTGCCAACTTAGTTTTAAAGATATTACAAATATTAGTATTTCAGAAATACTCCCACTAAATTATATAACCTTCATATACATCCAATGTATAATATAATTTAAATGGGCTAAGATCCAACTTTAATTTAATTTCAAGTCCGCTTTGGCGATACTGCTCAAAATCAAATTAATTAGGTAGACAACTCCTTGTCAATCATATCATATATGACTCTTAGATCTTTTATGAGATTTTAGACATCATATGTCTAACATGTTTTAATCTCATCTGTGCCTTAGGCCCAAAACTTTTTCTTTTGATAGCCTAATTAAGTCAAACCATTTTAAACGTATAGAAATCACTCTTTCCTCATCTTGCTCATAGATGAATAGAATTAATGTACCTCGCTTTTGCAGAGCCCACATAAAACTACCCATGTACTTACATGTGTTTTAATCATGGATTGACACGGAACTTAAATTTAAATGAAGGTTCACTACATATAGCATATAACACATTTATGATCACATAAGATAAACATGTTACACATCAAGTTTTGTAACGACCCCAAAATTCGTTTTATTTATTTTAATATTTATTTTATATTTTGATAATTTTAATTTAAAATTATGTGTGCATTTGATGTGTTGCATCATCTTATATGAATTTTCTCATCTTAATTGATTATTGGTGTTAGTTAAAATGTTAGTAGTAAAGTTTATTTGGGGAGTTAAGTTGTTAGTGGGAAATTATAGGGGCCTTGGTGAAAGTTAGACTTGAGGGGTTTAAATGTTGGAAATGGAATTTGAGTGATTTATATGAATAATTGAGTAAAATCTTTACATTTATCCCATCTCCCTCCCTCCCATGCGTTTCACATACACACACATTCACCACCTCTTTTCTAAATCATTTTCCCTGAGAAATTTCCATTGTTGGAGAAAGAAAGTGAAGGTAAGGTTTTTGTTCTTATTAATTTTCCTTCTTTTAATTTATTGCTCCATTTTCAAATCTAATTATATATAAATGATCAGGGTGTTGAATAGGCCATTTCTAACCGATCAAATAATATTTTCTCGATACTTTTCCAGAAAATAGGTAAGTTACTAATCCCCCTTTAATGTTAAAATGGTCATAAGTATGCTTTATATGCTTTATATGTGATAAAACAATGTTTTGGTATGTTTTATTTATACTTGTAATTTTGGGACAGAGGGAGTAGTAAGAACTTGTTACATAGCTTGTTATTGTTGAGAATGCTATAGAAGTTGGTGTTAGTATTGTTCTTAGGCTGGGTTTTTAGCCTTTGTGTAAGTTGTAGATGTTAAGTGTTGCAAGTATTAGTAGTTTTGGGTCGTGAAACGAAAGGAGTGAACTTTGGTTAAGTTTTGGTCTGCCAGGTGATGTGGGCGGCCGCCCAAAAATGGGCGTGCGGCTGCACATCTATCTGAAGGGTTTTCTTCTTGGAACAGAGTATTTTGGGCGGCCGCACAGCCCTGTTTGGGCGACCGCCCAGTCATCTGAAAAGTTGAGAGTTTTTCAAACCAAGGGATTTAGAGGTCAATCTTGGTCTAGTTTTTGGGTAGTGTTCTAAAGTAGTTAGATGATTGTTGTGGATCACTAAAGTGGTAGAATTGGTTCATTTGTGAACACAAGTGTTGTGAAGTGTGAGTAATTGCTTAAGTGAGCATTGTTGAACACTTTGTAATGTGTTGAATGGTTCATCTTCTTGATGTGTTTGGCATGGTTCCCTACATTGGAATCATTGTCCCTGGTTGTTGTTTAAGCAAGTATTTCTATATGGTGCTTGCGTGTAAAGTCCAGCTGGTACTTTTGTGTGTGTTTGGGCAGTGATAGGGATTATAATGGTCTCACGAGCCAAGTACATTATAAGGCTCCTATCATTGGTTTCCCACTTTTAACCCCCTTCCTTAGGCCAAAGGTTGGGCACTTTGGGTTATGACTTTGTGTCATTTTCCCCGTTGTTGTTGTTGTTGTTGTTGTTTGGTTCTGGAACCCGTCTCAGCTCTTCGATGCTGCTCAGTTGATGCCTCTCAGATGGCTATTGTTTGGTTTGAGAACCTTGGCTCAGTATCCACGTATGAGTGTTTATTTCCGCTTTATGTGTTGCATGATGAGTTGGTCGTTATTTCCAACCGGTATGGGACGGTTGGCGATAGGGAGCCTCTCATATTATGTGCTATGTGCTATATGATCAGTTGTGGCATTGTTCCTTTATGTGTATCATATTAGCATGTAATGTAGTTGCATTTTAGTAACTTACTGAGATTTATTCTCACCCTTTATTTGTTTACCGTTTTAGATAAGAAGGAGCCCAGGGGATAGTTCACACACACTGGGAGGACGTCGAGGAGATCTTTGGGTAAGACATTTTGGGAAAGTTTGTGTAAGTAAAGGATACATTATGTAAATGTAATACCTTTTGGGTAGTGTACCCGTGACTCAGTTGTGGTATCATCTCTTTTAGTAGATGTTCGTGTTTGTAATTAAGTAAGTAAAGTTAGTAGTTGTAGCCAAGTGGCTTAGTACTTGTTTGTGAATGGTTGTTTTGTGACTTGAAGTCATGTTTTAGTATCGAGTTGGTTGTGTAAACCTTTTTATAGAAAGTATATTTCGAAAAATTTTCCTAAAATGTTTTATGACGTCTTCCGTGCGTGTCCCGGACGTGGGGCCAAGTAGGACCACGGGTCGGGGCGCGACAGTTGGTATCAGAGCTAGGTTGTAGATGGTCTAGAATGACTAAGTGACCTAGGAGGGTAGTTGAGTATGGAGTGAGTAACGTTGAGTGTTTTATGCAGGTACTCAGTAAAAATGCCGGAACATGAGGGTGAACAGTCTGGTACTGCAGGCCAGGGTAATGTAAGGGAAGAAGCTCGAGCTATGTTCCAAGGGATGTTCGAGGCTGCAATGAAAACCATCCATGATCAGAGGCAAGGAGGAGAGCATGCACCTCCGAGGTATGGTCTAGAACAGTTTTTAAAGATGAAACCAACCGGCTATGATGGTGAACCAGATGTGACCAAAGTTGAGAGATGGATCGAGTCCATGGAAAAGATATTTGATGTCTTAGTTTGTACTGAAGAAGATCGAGTTAGGTTTGCTACCTACAAGTTGAGTGGAGCGGCGGAGTACTGGTGGAGAACACTGAAGGCTAGTTGGGATGAAGCTCATGTACCATATACTTGGGCAAATTTTCTGAGGAAGTTCAAGGAACATTTTATTCCAAGGGTGGATCAAGACCGGAAGGAAGTGGAATTTCTTAGCTTGGAACAGAATACAATGTCGGTGGCTCAGTATGCAGCCAAGTTCACGGAGTTATCAAGGTATTGTACTCATTTGATTGCAACAGAGGAGAGAAAGGCAACAAGATTTGTTAAGGGTTTAAAAACAGTGATCCGAACTCAATTGGTGTCCCACAAGCTACAAGAATTTCAAGATGCAGTTGATCGAGCTTATCAAGTGGAGCACGACATTGAAGAACACAAGAGGAAGGTGGAATTAACAAGTGCTGGAAGGCAAGGTAGACCACAACCATAAAGGAATGATAATCGTGGAGGACAAGGGACTTCAACCCCATTTAGAGGACAACCACAAGGACAACCGATTGTTAGAAATCAAAGCAATTTCTCCGGGGGTCAAAGCAAGAGAGTATGGAATTATTGTCAGAGGGAAGGGCACAGTGAGGAGCGGTGTTGGAAGAAACAAGGAAAGTGTTTGAATTGTGGGCAACTTGGCCATTTTCAAAGAAATTGCCCGAGATTGGGGGGTCAACCATCGGGGAGTGGTGTTGGACCGTCTCAGGGTCAGAAAAGGGATGCCTCGGGAAAACCAAAGGTTCAAGGTCGTGTGTTTGCAATCAATCAACAACAAGCTTCGGATGCTTCCACCGTGATAGGAGGTATAATTTCTATGTCCAGTTTGAGGGCACGTGCACTTATAGACCCCGGCTCATCGCATTCATATGTTTCTATGTCTTTTGCATCTCGATTGCATTCTTCCTTTGAGTCTTTGCCTTATGTGCTAGAAGTGTCGACTCCTATGGGAAATTGTTTGATAGCTGACAAGGTGTTGCGTGATTGTGATGTGCATATTAGTGAGAATGTTTTACTTGCTGATCTAGTTATTTTGCCATTGCAAGACTTTGATGTTATTTTGGGTATGGATTGGTTAAGTAAATATCATGCCTCTGTTGATTGTTTTAAGAAAGTGGTTACGTTTTCTATCCCTAGTGTGCATGTGTTTACTTTTGAGGCAACTTCTTTGGGTAAGGGAATTCGTATTATTTCTTATGTGAAAGCTAGGAGGCTATTGCACCGTGGTTGTGTGGGGTATTTGGCTTGTGTTTTGGATACTACTAAAAAGTCTCCTAAAGTAGAGGATGTGAATGTTGTTAAAGAGTTTCCTGATGTGTTCTCTTCTGAATATTCTATGCCTCCCGATAGAGAGATCGAGTTTGGTATTGACTTGATTCCAGGTACTACCCCCATATCTGAAGCACCTTATAGAATGGCTCCAGCTGAACTAAAAGAATTGAAGGTGCAATTGCAAGAGTTGCTTGATCGGGGATTCATTCGTCCTAGTGTGTCACCATGGGGAGCTCCTGTATTGTTTGTCAAGAAGAAAGATGGATCTTTGAGACTATGCATCGACTACAGGAAGCTGAATCAGGTAACCGTAAAGAATAAGTATCCTCTCCCTCACATTGATGACTTGTTTGTTCAACTCCAAGGGTCAGTCGTCTTTTCAAAGCTTGACTTGAGGAGTGGGTATCATCAGTTAAAGATCCGTTCTGAGGATATTTCTAAGACTGCTTTCCGTAGTAGGTATGGTCATTACGAGTTTCTTGTTATGCCTTTCGGGTTGACTAATGCTCCGGCTGTTTTCATGGATATGATGAATCGGGTTTTCAAGCCTTATCTTGACACCTTCGTGGTTGTATTTATTGACGATATTCTTGTGTATTCCAAGTCTAAGGAGGAGCACGAGCAACACTTGCGAATGGTTCTATCTGTTCTTCGTGAGAAGCAACTGTTTGCGAAATTCAGTAAGTGTGCTTTTTGGCTCGATGAAGTGTCTTTTCTTGGGCACGTGGTTTCTAATAGAGGAATATCCGTAGATCCTTCCAAGATTGAAGCTATTGTGAATTGGAAGAGGCCTGAATCAGTTACGGAGATTCGAAGTTTCTTGGGTCTAGCCGGGTATTATAGAAGATTTATCGAGGGGTTTTCTAAAATTGCTACTCCATTGACTCAGTTGACTCGAAAGAATGTACCGTATCTGTGGGATGACAAGTGTCAAGGTAGCTTTGAAGAGTTGAAGAAAAGGTTGACTACAGCTCCTATCCTTGCGCTTCCTAATGGAAATGATGATTTGGTAATTTATAGCGATGCTTCTAAAGAAGGCCTCGGGTGTGTGTTAATGCAAAACGGAAGGGTGATTGCGTATGCTTCAAGAAAGTTGACTCCGAGTGAACAAAATTATCCTACTCATGACATGGAATTAGCTGCGATTGTTTTTGCGTTGCACAAGTGGAAACACTATCTTTACGGATCCAAATTTGAGATTTTTACCGATCATCAAAGTTTGAAGTATATTTTCTCCCAAAAAGAGTTGAATAACAGGCAAAGAAGATGGATGGAGCTATTGAAGGATTATGATTGTACTATCTCTTATCACCCGGGTAAAGCAAATGTGGTAGCTGATGCCATTAGCCGGAAATCTTTTATGGCTTCATTGATGGTGCGTGAATGGAAGATGTTAGAGGATGCTCGAGATTGGGATCCTTGTGAGTCAAAGCATGGGGCTATTTTTGCGAGTATTCAAGTATTACCAGTTTTGATTCAACAAATAAAAAAGCTCAGAAGGATGATCCGGAGTTGGTGAAAATCGTGGATAAAATCGAAGATGGCAAATATGAGGATTTATCTCTTAATCCCGAAGGAGTGTTAACTTTTAGAGGTCGGTTATGTGTGCCTTGCGTGGATGGGATTAAACGCCAAGTTCTTGATGAGGCACAAGTCGAGGTATACTATTCATCCCAGGAGCACAAAAATGTATCAGAATTTGAAGCAACACTTTTGGTGGAATAATATGAAGAGAGAAATAGCGGATTATGTATCTAAATGTTTGACATGTCAAAAAGTGAAAGCTGAACATCAAAGGCCTGCGGGGTTACTTCAACCGTTAGAGATTCCGGAATGGAAGTGGGAACATGTTACTATGGATTTCGTGACGGGATTACCTCGCACTCGAAGAAGGTTTGATGCAGTTTGGGTGGTCGTGGATAGATTGACCAAGTCTTCTCATTTTCTACCTATTGAGATTAGTTACTCGATGGAAAGGCTTGCAACCTTGTATATAAATGAGATTGTGAGATTGCATGGAGTTCCGGTGAGTATTGTGTCGGATCGTGACCCTAGATTTACATCTCGATTTTGGCAAGCATTTCAGAAGGCTTTGGGTTTAGAGTTGAAGTTCAGTACAGCTTTTCATCCCCAGACAGATGGGCAGTCAGAGAGGACTATTCAGATTCTCGAAGATATGTTGCGAGCTTGCTCAGTTGATTTTTCAGATTCTTGGGATTCTCATTTACCTCTCGTGGAATTTGCCTATAACAACAGTTTTCAGTCAAGTATTGGGATGGCCCCGTATGAAGCTTTGTATGGGAGAAAATGTCGGTCTCCAATTTGTTGGGATGAAGTGGGAGAAGCAAAGATTTGGGGTATTGATATGGTGAACAAATCAGTTGAGGAAGTTAAGCTTATCCGAGATCGTTTGAGTACCGCTCAGAGTAGACAGAAAAGTTATGCCGATCACCGGAGGCGAGATCTCGAGTTTGAAAAAGGTGACTTTGTGTTTCTGAAAGTTTCACCTAAGGTGGGGATTCGAAGGTACGGGAAGAAAGGCAAGTTATCACCGAGGTACATTGACCCATTCGAGATTTTGAGTAGAGTTGGTGATAGAGCGTATCGTCATGTTCCATAATGTTTTTCATGTCTCGATGCTTAGGAAGTATGTGTATGATCCTTCTCATGTCTTGTCCGAGGTTCCCGAGGATATTGAACCGAGTATGTCTTACGAGGAGCATCCGGTCCAAGTTATTGATTCAAAAGTTCAAGAGTTGCGAACTAAGAGTATTCCCCTTGTTCGAGTTGTGTGGAGGAATCATAACGTGGAAGAGTCGACTTGGGAGCTTCGGGAGGAGATCGAGAGGAAGTACCCTTGGTTGTTTGAGGGTTGAGGTAAGCAATCCTAAAATTCGGGTCGAATTTTCTTTAAGGGGGAGTGAGTGTAACGACCCCAAAATTCGTTTTATTTATTTTAATATTTATTTTATATTTTGATAATTTTAATTTAAAATTATGTGTGCATTTGATGTGTTGCATCATCTTATATGAATTTTCTCATCTTAATTGATTATTGGTGTTAGTTAAAATGTTAGTAGTAAAGTTTATTTGGGGAGTTAAGTTGTTAGTGGGAAATTATAGGGGCCTTGGTGAAAGTTAGACTTAAGGGGTTTAAATGTTGGAAATGGAATTTGAGTGATTTATATGAATAATTGAGTAAAATCTTTACATTTATCCCATCTCCCTCCCTCCCATGCGTTTCACATACACACACATTCACCACCTCTTTTCTAAATCATTTTCCCTGAGAAATTTCCATTGTTGGAGAAAGAAAGTGAAGGTAAGGTTTTTGTTCTTATTAATTTTCCTTCTTTTAATTTATTGCTCCATTTTCAAATCTAATTATATATAAATGATCAGGGTGTTGAATAGGCCATTTCTAACCGATCAAATAATATTTTCTCGATACTTTTCCAGAAAATAGGTAAGTTACTAATCCCCCTTTTAATGTTAAAATGGTCATAAGTATGCTTTATATGCTTTATATGTGATAAAACAATGTTTTGGTATGTTTTATTTATACTTGTAATTTTGGGACAGAGGGAGTAGTAAGAACTTGTTACATAGCTTGTTATTGTTGAGAATGCTATAGAAGTTGGTGTTAGTATTGTTCTTAGGCTGGGTTTTTAGCCTTTGTGTAAGTTGTAGATGTTAAGTGTTGCAAGTATTAGTAGTTTTGGGTCGTGAAACGAAAGGAGTGAACTTTGGTTAAGTTTTGGTCTGCCAGGTGATGTGGGCGGCCGCCCAAAAATGGGCGTGCGGCTGCACATCTATCTGAAGGGTTTTCTTCTTGGAACAGAGTATTTTGGGCGGCCGCACAGCCCTGTTTGGGCGACCGCCCAGTCATCTGAAAAGTTGAGAGTTTTTCAAACCAAGGGATTTAGAGGTCAATCTTGGTCTAGTTTTTGGGTAGTGTTTTAAAGTAGTTAGATGATTGTTGTGGATCACTAAAGTGGTAGAATTAGTTCATTTGTGAACACAAGTGTTGTGAAGTGTGAGTAATTGCTTAAGTGAGCATTGTTGAAAACTTTGTAATGTGTTGAATGGTTCATCTTCTTGATGTGTTTGGCATGGTTCCCTACATTGGAATCATTGTCCCTGGTTGTTGTTTAAGCAAGTATTTCTATATGGTGCTTGCGTGTAAAGTCCAGCTGGTACTTTTGTGTGTGTTTGGGCAGTGATAGGGATTATAATGGTCTCACGAGCCAAGTACATTATAAGGCTCCTATCATTGGTTTCCCACTTTTAACCCCTTCCTTAGGCCAAAGGTTGGGCACTTTGGGTTATGACTTTGTGTCATTTTCCCCGTTGTTGTTGTTGTTGTTGTTGTTTGGTTCTGGAACCCGTCTCAGCTCTTCGATGCTGCTCAGTTGATGCCTCTCAGATGGCTATTGTTTGGTTTGAGAACATTGGCTCAGTATCCACGTATGAGTGTTTATTTCCGCTTTATGTGTTGCATGATGAGTTGGTCGTTATTTCCAACCGGTATGGGACGGTTGGCGATAGGGAGCCTCTCATATTATGTGCTATGTGCTATATGATCAGTTGTGGCATTGTTCCTTTATGTGTATCATATTAGCATGTAATGTAGTTGCATTTTAGTAACTTACTGAGATTTATTCTCACCCTTTATTTGTTTACCGTTTTAGATAAGAAGGAGCCTAGGGGATAGTTCACACACACTGGGAGGACGTCGAGGAGATCTTTGGGTAAGACATTTTGGGAAAGTTTGTGTAAGTAAAGGATACATTATGTAAATGTAATACCTTTTGGGTAGTGTACCCGTGACTCAGTGGTGGTATCATCTCTTTTAGTAGATGTTCGTGTTTGTAATTAAGTAAGTAAAGTTAGTAGTTGTAGCCAAGTGGCTTAGTACTTGTTTGTGAATGGTTGTTTTGTGACTTGAAGTCATGTTTTAGTATCGAGTTGGTTGTGTAAACCTTTTTATAGAAAGTATATTTCGAAAAATTTTCCTAAAATGTTTTATGACGTCTTCCGTGCGTGTCCCGGACGTGGGGCCAAGTAGGACCACGGGTCGGGGCGCGACAAGTTTAGTCATTAAATTAATCTCTATTAATTTAAGCATGATATTATGTGTCATTAGTTTCTCTATAATTATGAGGATGAGACTATTCAAACTTTGGTCATCATCTCCAAATCAAGACAACAATACGTGCGGCCGAACTAAGCCATAAGGCAACCACAATTCCGCACTAATTCAAGAAACCAAGAAAGTAGTCCATGTGGCCGAAACTAAGCAATAGATGGTCTCGATGAACATAGGTCAATTGCATCCACAATTCCACATGGATCTCCAATCTTGAACCAAGAATCATTGTTTCTCAATTTTAGCAATTATGAACTCTTCATAATTCTAACTTCGTTTTATCTTTGAATCTTTGATAACGATCAAGTTTGGGAAACACAGTCTCGATGAACGTAGGATAGCCATCCAAACCTTGATCAAATCTCAAAATCACAAGATCAAAATAAATAGGAATGATTAAACCACAAATCCACACCACGACCAAACAAATCCCCGCTCCAGACCCAAGGGTCCGATCGGGTCCTTTGCTTGGTCCGGTCGGACCTTCTGGAAAATCAGTTCAGATTTTCGATTCTCCCCAAACCCCAGCCGCGCACCCGCTCCAGACCCGTAGGTCTGGCCGGGTCTTGTACTGGGTCCTGTCGGACCTTCTAGAAAATCTGATCAGTTTTTCAAGTTTCGAAAATTTGTCTCAAAATTGTTTTTTCCCGATTCAATTAGGATTTGGTGTTCTTTATGATCCAATCATCATGAACATCAGAACCTTGAATGAACAATTCATTCATGAATCTCTTAGATCATCAAACTTTGATCAAATCAAAAATTGATGATCCAAACAATTTCAAATCCAACATAATTTTATTGCGATTGAATAGTGCGATTAAAGTTTATAAAACAGTAAACCACATAAACGCATATAACACATAAACATCATAATCCAATATTCAAATCATGCTAGACACATAAACAATTTATACACATAGAACATGATTATGTATTGAAATAATCAACATGAACGGGGCTCTGATACCACTATTGGGTTTCGAGGCAACATGCGCAGCGGAATTAAGCATTTAAAATTTAATGAAACCCAAAGCCTATAGATCCATTCATATGATTATAGAAAATACATCTACAATGAATACTAGAATACTAACCCTTGAAGCATCTCCTTAGCAACCTTGAATTCGGTGGGGCTTTTCGAAACTCGATCACGAACACGATCACGAACAAGATCACGAACTCAAAGATGATAAGCGTCACCCTCTAACGGTATCTACACCACGAACGAATATCAAGAATCACTTGATCTTGGTTGCTAGACCACAAAACTATATGGAATAATATTTGTGTTCTTGTTCTTCACTATGGAGGTCTTAGAACAAGAATAAACTCTCTCAAACTCTTTTGAAGGCTTTCACAATTGCATTATACTGATTAGGGCTGTTAGAGCTCGTTTTTATACTCATTAGACATATTCCAAATAGGTAACAAGTGTCCAAACCCGTAAGAAAACGTATTGAGAAAACCAAGTCTGAACAGGACTTTTGGTCCGCCCGGGTATAGGACCTGGTCCGCTCGGGTTAAGACTTGGTCCGCCCAGGTCTTGACCAGGGTCCGCCCAGACCTCCCCAATTCCCTGTTTTCTCCTCTAACTTCCTAATATTCCTTAAAGGCCCTTCGACCCTTAATTCCATATAAGTCCTTTTATAAGATTCGTTCTAATGTGTGTGACCCTTTAGGATTATACTAAGTTGGCAATGGGTATCACCCCATAAGATATGATTAGGTTCTAGCAAACCGTCATACCTACCCAATTAGTATAACTTTATAAGTTCGTATCCTTTATAAAACATATTACAATCTTTTTGTTCTCGATGTCTATTGAACGTAAGCCATGGTCAATGGTCAACCTACTTTGTTCAATGCTTTCTCGATCCCAAATGTATTGATACATCAAATCATATTTGAGCACGGCCATGCATTTCATCAATACCATTCATCGAGTGGCCAAAGCTTGACATCTCTCTTGATGAGGAACAAATCCTTTCTTGGCTTATTACTCTTCCCTACATGATTCCGATTATGCCAATCATATTCTTTATAACTACCCGGTTAGGGGTAACATTTGAATATGTCAAACATAATGTTCATCAAGTGGAAGACTGTAATAACCTCAAGTCTAAAGATTTCAGTAATATAACTATATGAGACTTAATTATGACATTGTGACCATGACATAAATCTCATATGGGTCAGTCCAGTATTTGGTCTCCAACAAATACCCACAATTTTAATTGTATCCCATACACCATAATCATCATATGATTATCTATTAAACTTATACTAATAATTAATACATAATTATCAGGGACGGGGATTATTATACTAAACATGCAAAAGATATAATAATCAAACATTCAATATCTTTATTAAAACATAATCAATAAATAACATTAATCGTTCTCATAACGTGCCTAGAGAATACAACACCAACACCTCCGGCTATGCATTTTCTCTTGGTTCGGGAATGATTTCTTGGTTATCAAAGAAACAAAAGTCCGTGGCTCAATCATCTGCCGAAGCTGAATATGTTTCAGCTGCTATAGCTACATCTCAAGCTATATGGCTTCGAAGAATTTTGGAGGATGTTGGTGAGATTCAAAAGAAGGCTACTACAGTTTTTTGTGATAATAAATCTACAATTGCTATGGCTAAGAATCCAGTTTTTCATAGTCGTAGTCGTCATATTGCGATCAAACGTCATTTCATTCGTGAGGCTATTGAAGAAGGTGAGATTGAGCTCAACTATTGCAAGAGTGGGGAGCAAGTTGCAGACATATTTACAAAGGCACTTCCAAAAGAAAAGTTTCAACAATTGAGGGAGTATATTGGAGTTGTGGCAGCACATTAACGGGGAGTGTGTTGATTAATTTGCATGTGCAAAAAATATCAAAGGTCTTAGTGGTTATAGTTATTTGAATAGTCTAGTACATTTACTAGTTGGTTAATGAATAAAGTAGAACATGTATCTCTTTAATGATAAGTTAGAGATCATGTAAAGTCTCTCTAGAATTTTCATATGTGTAGTATAAATAGCCATGTAATGGTCGATGCAAAGTATGAGTTGAAGAAATATAAAATAGCCTTCTCATCTATACTTTTCAAAATATTCTAAAGAAGACTCTTTAGACATAGGCGTAATCACGCCTAAGTGAAACATACCTTCTGCCCATTTTATCTAAATTCCTCCATCACAAATATACTACCTTCCGATCCTAACAATTTCGCTGCTCACCTACTGTCAATTTGCTTGCCATTTCAATCTTGTTTTCTGGAAGGGTTAATGACAATTTAGACCCTGAAGTATGATACCACCCTTCCAATCGAGCCTTGCATGTTTTTTTCGCCAGATCAGACCCTGGGGTGATTCATTTTCGCCAGTTAGGGTCTTTTTGACGGAATTCGTTAAAAATTCAGTTAAAATGCATGTGCCGTGCACGTGACTAACGGAATTGGGTTGTTTGAAGTTGATATTTCCTTTAAGAGGGCTTAATGAAAATTTTAAAATTAGAAGGGCCGAAATCAAAATAAAACTTCACAAAAGAAATTCATTATCATATATTTTCATCTATATTTTTTTAGAAAAAATAATACTCCCTTCGTCCCACTCGAATTAGGACAAATTTCCATTTTGGGTGTCTCATTCGAATTATGACAACCCAAAAATGGAAGTGTTTTATTTAATGGGACCCACATTCACACTCACAACAACTTTCCACTCATTATTCTTTACCCCACGTTCACTCTCCTACTTCACTTTTCATACTCACAACACCTACTCCACTAACACTTTTTCCTTAATCCCCGTGCCCAACCTAAAAATCCTAATTCAGGTAGGACGGAGGGAGTAAATAGTTTTTCTAAGTCAACAATTTATGTTCAGGAATCAAAAAGGGTTGAAAAAAGTAAATTTCATTTACAAACAAGAAAATCTATTTTTTGTTCAAAAAGTAGTAAAAGATCTTAATTATTTCCTTAAAAAAAAAAAATACTAAGACGCTTACTGCTTTCTTTCCAGGTCGTCATCTTCCCCATTCTACTTCACCAAACCCGTCTCACGACCGCCTCACACCACCGCAGCCTACCACCATCGTGATACTCCCCCGTCATCAATATCCGTTGTAAATTTGATGGCGAGTAAGAAAGCTAGATAAAACCCATCAATAATTTCTGCACAAATCAACCACAAAACCCATTCCAATTGCAATGGATTTTCAAATCAACAAAAACAAAACCCATCAATAATTTCTCACTCTGTTTCACTCAAGACCGATTCAATTCATTTTGGATGCTTCGTCGTTGCCCGCGGTAATTGATTGTACGGAGCCGGTTTTGACAATCTTGAGAAGATTTACATTTGATTTTGATCTTTGCATGAGAAAACTCAGATCTAGCTTTTTTTTCTTTAGATTCCTCCCTCTAAAATCGAAAAGTGTAGATGGAAAAAAGAGGGGTGATTGTGGTGGCCGTTAAATGGTGTTGGCGATGACATGGTGGTGGCGGCATGGAAGGAGCGTGAACTTGAAAGAGATGATGATAAAGGGAATAAAAAAGTTATTCACCATTCCTCATGTTTAAACTATGTCATCTTAGCCCCTTAAAAGTTTTGAAAAATCAAACAACCCCATTCCGTTAGTCACGTGCACGGCACATGCCTTTTAACTGATTTTTTAACGAATTCCGTCAAAAAGGCCCTAACTGGCTAAAATGAATCACCCCAGGATCCGATCTGGCCAAAAAAAACATGCAAGGCTCGATTGGAAGAGTGGTATCATACTTCAGGGTCTAAATTGTCATTAACCCTTTCTGGAATGATCGTAGCCATACCTTATCTTCTTTTCTGGCATGTGGGAGTGTCAAAAGCAAATTAATGCTGAACCACATGCTTCATTATTGCGCAAAATGATAAAACAAGTATAGTAGCATAGCTAAAGAACTCCAACTTTGACCAGCACTTACTTTTTAAGGGTCATTCCTAGACTGGATCTTTCTATAGAAGAGAGAAAAAAGAATCGTACGACCCAAGTGCAAACTGTAGCTAGGGAGATGTAATTATCAGTGTTGCTAGCCCAATCAACATCCGGGTCATACTTTTCCAAAATACTCATCTCCGGTAGGGATGGCCAAAACCGGTCCCGGGCCCGGTTCCGGTTCGGCAAAAGGGTGACCCTGAACCGGCCCGTGCTTACCCCGGTTCCGGTTCCGGTTTAGCACAATCCGGTTCCAGTTCGGTCCGGTTCCGGTCCCCCCCTTTAAAATTATTGAAAAACAAGGGATTTTATGTCCGGTTCCGGTTCCGATCCGGTTCGGCATATATGTGACCCAGAACCGGCCCGGATGCCTTGCGGTTCCGGTTCGTCCGGTTCCGGTTTCCTCCCTGGTTTGCTCCGGTTCTGGGCTTTTCCGGTCCGATTTTCCAGTTCCGGTTCGGTTTGGCCATCCCTAATCTCCAGTCTATAAGATTTTGAGAGAGAGAGAGAGAGAGAATAACCGACGTAAGATTCTTGAGAAGAGCGTTATGTTCCGATTAATTACATATTAACCGGAAAAATAATTAAATCATGCAATGACTATACCTCATACTCCCTCCGTTCTGGGTAAGTTGCAACATGGGAGGGGAAACACAAAAATTAAGAAAGTAGAATAATGAGTGGTTGGGAGGAAAAGAGAGAATGAGTGGAGAATAATGAGTGGTTGGGAGGAAGAGAGAGAATGAGTGGAGGATTATAAAAGTAATAAAGAGTTTTCTTATTTGGCATTGTTGCAACTTAAGTGGAATGCCCAAAATGGCAAATTGTTGCAACTTACCCGGAACGGATGGAGCATTTCATAAAAGGTAATGTACTATTTAGTGACAGAATAATGGAATGTGCTTTTTAGTGATTTTTCAAATAATGCAACACGTTAAATTTTATTAACAAATTCATTAAAAATGAAACACCAATTGCTGATTTAACAAAACTCTTTATTCCTAATTAACGACCGTTAAACAAGAATACCCCTTTCATTTTCATCCCCATTTATGCTCTAACACAAAATTAAACCAAAAATGGAACAAAAAATCAAACTTAAATCGAATAAAGAATGAAACAAAATCCAACTCAAAATGAAATCAAAATCTAGTAATTTCAAATCATAAGCAAGATTGAATCGATTCCTAAGAAAATCGAATAAAACTTTATGTCAATTGCTTCCCAAATTCCCTGGTACGTTGGTACGTCAACCCCCCAACATCAAATTCAAAGGCACTCCTTTTGTAACAGGTAATTCGGAGTTCTCCATCACCATAATACCCAAAAAAAAATCGATCGGGTGTTTGGCAGTTAAGAGGCGCCGGATTTGAGATTTGGTGAACCCTAGAGGCTGATGCCAGATTTGAGAGTGAGAGTAAGAGGCGCAGGCGTGGCGGATCCAGTGGCGGTGGTGATGGTAGTGGCGGGGTTGTAAGAGTGGTAAAGAGAAGGGGTGAAGGGGAAGTTGGTACGGAGAGAGTGGGAGACATTTGAAGGGTTGTCAATGGTGGAGAAGGCGGAGAGGAAAGGAAGGCCGAAGATGGTGAGTCTGTGATCGGGATTTTGGCACTAGGTGGACTTTTTTTTTTTTTTTTTTGAAGGCAAAAGGATAATTCATTTCATTCACAATGAAAAAAGAGATGGCACACCACAAAGATTGGAGGCTCACTCAGAATTATAATTGTAGTTCTATTTCGTAACTTACAAGAATTATATTTGATATCTAAACCTTGAGACGTACGGATTCCTTTCCAAGCGAAACTTGGAGACTGCCTCAATCTGGCATTTACGAAATTCTCCCTTGGGTAAAATGTTGCGCTGAGCACGAGATATGCAGAATCCGGGTTGGCGAGAAAACGCCTACCAAGCATCTCAAAATTTCTGAACAATCCTTGTGTAGTTAGAACATCAGAACTCACTTCATTGTGAGAAAATGCTAGAATCGTCGCAATTTTGAAAAAAAATACAACAAACAAACAAATAAACAAACAAAACCAACATACGCTCTCACAAATGAGAGAATACAACGGCTCTCACTTAGGAGAGAATACAACGGCTCTCACTTAGGAGAGATTCTTATTATATAATATATAATGTACAATAGAAAACAACAACACAATTGTTTATAATTTCTACATTGAAATTACAAACAATTGTGTTATTGTAGATTAAAACCAGAAGAAGGAGATGAAGTTTTCTTTAAGGAATGGAAATTGAAGGAATAAGATGGAAAATCAGATGAAAATTTTAGAAGAAGAAGATGAGTTTTGGAGAAGATGGTGGTTGGGGCGGATGTTTTTGGAAACCGCCGCAGAGTTGATTATCCGCTAATTGGCACTAGGTGGACTTGGGTTAGTTTTTTTTTAACATGGGTTAGTTATTTTAACACATCTTTACAATTTTGTTATGTTTTTGACGTTGTTAGGTTGATTTAACGCATATTGCATTAAGACGTCACTAAATAATACATTGCATTAATTGCAAAAAAAAATATAGAAAAGTATGTTGCATATTTTGGTCTTAGGCCCTTATTCCAAGACTTAATATAAGAAAAAAATAATGATTCTAATAAAAATCTAGAAAATGTTATTTATTGTATTTTTAAGGGTGAATCAATAAGAATTTTAAGATTTTCATTAAAAATCACCAAATTTTCTATAAAGTTTTGGTCAAAGTGTAATTAAGTTGACAAATTTAGTCAAAATTGTTTGAGACAGAGGGAGTAACAAATAAGTTGAACAAAAATTATAAAAAGAACAAAAAAAACCGAACTTGTCAAATATAACAATCTTTGTGCACATAGATGGTAATTAATTCCAAAACATGATGGCCATTTGTTAATGAAACTTGTAAAATACAGAAAGCAACTAAGAAGTAGATGTGAAGTTGAAGTTAGCACATCTCGTTTTCTGGGAGAGAAGGGAGGAGCTAAAGCCAAGCACCGATTTTGCCACATTGAACTGCAGAAGAGTGTTCTCAAGCTGGTGGCCTCCGATTGTGATGGCAAGCCCGGGAAAAATCAACCCCTGCTTCACAAAACCAAGACAAATAACATCTTTGCTCACTTTCACCATTGAGTTTCCACCATGTATCCTCCAGTACACTTTTTCACTCTGCAAAACCAAATCAATATGGGGAACAGCAGGCCCCATACGGTTGCTTCTGATCTTCTTTGAGTCGTAACATACTTCAAATGGTGCAACTGGTGCAACCCGTGCGACATTGGACATTGCTTTGACAAAAGCCTTAACAAAAGCATCATAAATTGATGGTTCAAGTACCGTGTATGGATTCACAGTACTGATCTTGGTCCCACCTTCGCCATTTTGGTCAAAGGAAAGAAGTGTAGTGTTAATCGGAACAACATGTCCGTTTATCTTGATAGATTTGACCCCGATAAAGTATTCTGAAGAGGGCTTCTCTATCCACTTTCCTCGGTTTATTATAAGAGGGGTGTAAGTAAGATTGGAAGCCGCATTAACATTAGGATAAAACACATAAGGTCCATCACCAAGAAAGATTACACCTTTAGAAGAACTCAAGCATACCCCAAATATCTTACGGTAGTTGAAGTACCTCGCGAACTGAGAAGAAAGTGATATCTCAGACCTACCAAGACCAGCAACACCCGTGACACCATTAGCAAGATCCCTCAATATTACATGATCAGTTTTGTTATCAGTACAAAAGGAGAAAAACTCTGGCACTTTAACAAACCCGCGAGGGTTCTTCCCATCCGTTGATTGAATGGAAACAACATCAGCTGTAAGCTCCCCAGATACCCCGAGGGGGGCAACCATATTATAAACGGTGCCCGAGCATGAATCGTTGTGACAACCTGGTCGAGCATGGGAATCACACGTGTTACAAAATGTATTTTGCGCTGAATGTTGGCATTGAGAGGTGTGACAATCGTAGAATTTGTAGGTGGAGGAGACATAGCCCGTGGCATCACAGTCACTCCATAGGTATGGGCCGCCAATGTCTACGGTAAAGGATAAGGAAACAAGGGGAGATCTTTGCTTGATGTGGGTAATGTATTGTAGGGTTTTGGGGTCTTTGATGACTTGAAGAAGTAGGGCTTTGGGCTTGAAATTGGTTTGTGCGGAGAAGGTTGATGAAATGAAAAGAAGAAAGAAGAAGGCAATCGAATGAACTGAAGGTGCCATTGATCGAGGTGTAGTAATCTTTGAAGAATGGAGGATGCATCCTTTATAGCCTGGTGTAATGTTTTTAATCATGTATTTAATAACTTAACATGTGCAGAGTTATGTATGAAGTATGGGCCATTTCACTTGTTTTACACAGCTAGCTTTTATACAAAAAATGAGTATAATATTTGTCTGATTTAGTTATTTAAAGAAACGGACTACGTACAGGCCTGACCCTGATGTAAGAAATGTGAGGCGGCCGCCTAGGGCCACCGGAAATTCAGTCGATTTTAGGGCTCAAATTTTTAAGTTTAGTACATATAAAAAGGCCTCGAAATAATAACAACTTAGCTTGTTTCTCTAGTGGCAATTGTGGTTCCTGAAACTTGCTTCCACATGGTGTATCCTGGGTTTGAATCTAAGTTGTGGGATGATTTTTTCCTTTTTTTTCTCTCTCACCAGGTTGTGAAATATTTGGTCAAGTCTTTCGTAATTACCATTAAAATTTATTGTAATTTTTTTTTATTCTTAGCAATTATCTCAACTCAATTTAATTACAAACACAACCCGCTAAGTATAAATCCCAATTTTTTATCAATTGTTTAATTTTCGTTGATAGTCTACGGAAGAATGATAAGAGGCGGAAAATAGAGATTTGAGAACGTCACACAGTATCTTTGTTTGTACAAAGAATCAAAAGGGCCCCAAACGTATAATTAGCCTGGGGCCCCAAATTTGACAGGACCGGCCCTGACTACGCACCCGTAGGGACGGATATTAATGCAGGATTCAGGAGCGGCCGAGATTAAATCCGAATGCATGAGACATTAGATGAGATCAAAACTAACTGAGAGATCCGCCTGGAATATCTTTGGAGGAAAACCCGAATATCAAGCCTAGTAAATAATGAACGAAATGCAGTCAGTATACATATGCTACCTGAATCAAGGAAGATTGTTAATTACTTAAAATATGGTCACACTGCTTTGTTGATACCTAAGGATTCTAGGCAGCTGTGTATTTTTCAAAATATAACATATTTAAAGTCTTAGTACATCAAAATCAGAATACTGCGATTTTCGATGTGGACCACTGACAATAAGTCATGCCCTTATCTTCTTGTTTTTGGTACGTTGAGAGGGACATAGAATTAAGTATTTTAATGTACAGATCTGAGACAACTTGCTTACCGTTTCAATCTCGCCCGCTCATCTTGCCATCAATCTATGATAACTTTCTAAATCCAGCTTTTGATTACCCATTACTACTTCCCCCATTACTTCCTATAATCATGTTTATATTTCTTTGTGCAGTGTAGTTGTCTGAATTAGTGGGTATAATAATATCAAAAAAAGCAAATTAATGCTGAAGACCTGAAGTGCGTGTTTCATTATTAAAATGATTAAACAAGTATAGTAGCTTAGCTGTAGACCTCCAACTTTGACCAGCCCCTTTCTTTTTAAGCGTCATTCGAAGACAAAATCATTTTATAGAAGAGAGAAAGAAGAATTGCACGAGCCAAATGTTAGAAAATTGAGTTAGGGTAATTGATAATCATGGATATTCGATCGAATCGCGTATAAATCGCTTTCCGAATAAAGTATTTCGACCCTTATTGCCTGGGTATCACGAAATCCTTATTGGGATAAGACAATAAAAAACAATCTGAATCTAGGCAAAAGAAAACAGATCGAAACTTAGAGAATTATTAGGGTTTTTTCGTTAATGTAATCTGAAACCAAAGTCTGTATTTATACAGATGGTAGGAAGGAGCAGGATTGACTGGAAAATCACAATTGCAAGGGGCGCTGCCCCTTGACCCCGCAAGGGGGCGCAGCCTCCTTGACCCTTGCTTCTTTATCGTGGTCGAAAACATATTAACTCAAACGAGTGTGTACTCCATACTTTTCCTTACTCGTATCCGAGCCTAATATGAAATCGCATTGGTCTCTAGTAAATCACAATTACATAAAATATGATGACACTAAAATCACCGACACCAAACACAAAATGTAGGCAGAAGTGGAGATGTAATTACCAGTGTCCCCCATCAACAAAATGCTGTTTACAGGTAACGAGATCGGCCTTCAATTATTGAACCCTTGGTCCATTACCAACTGAAAATCTCTCCTTCAAATCATCCCACACCACCTTCGCATCTTCCACATAAGAGATAGTGGAATGAAGACAAGGTTCAATGGTGTTAAAAATCCAGGAGACCACCATTGAATTCACGGTCTGCCAAAGATCAAGATCGGATGCTTTGGTAGGCCGGTCAATTGTCCCATCAATAAAACCGATTTTCGTTTTAGCCCTCAATGAGCCCTTGAAAACCCTAGCCCACTCTTCATAAGTCGCCCCTTGTAATTGAAGATGAGTGAGAATCATGCCCGGGTGATCACTCGCCGCCAGAAAGTAGGGAGATCGGCGCTCTTCCATGGCCGGAACCTTCTCTCCACTGACCTCTTTGCCTGGCATCTTTTGCAAGCTCTGTATACCAAGTTAAGAAAAGAGAACGGAGGAAAACGTATTTGTTATTCCTTGATCAAAAGATGCCGAGTACAAACAATATATATACATAGACTTTTCCTTGGAAACTAAGTCTAATCCCTATAAATTAGCTAAGTAAATATATCCTACCTATTTACATTCTTATCAAATAGGTAACAAACTAATTAAGGATACACACAACTTGGAAAAGAGATATGCCGAGATTCTCAAGGATCTCGTCTATCTATCTCAACACCCCCCCTCAAGTTGGAGCGTGTAAATCACAAACGCCCAACTTGCCTAGAAGATGTAGAAACTGTTGACTGCCCAATGCTTTAGTAAGAATATCAGCTAGCTGTGAAGTCGTATGAACATAACCAGTTGTGATGACACCTGACTGTACAGCATCGCGAACAAGATGACAGTCAATTTCAATATGTTTAGTTCGTTCATGATGGACAGGATTTCGAGCTATATGCAATGCAGATTGGCTGTCACATAGAAGAGTCATTGGAGCTGAATGTGAAACCCCAAAAGAATAAAGTAAACTACGAAGCCATTTCAGTTCACACGTGGCACTTGCCATAGAACGATATTCTGCTTCGGCCGATGATCGCGAAATGGTAGTCTGCTTCTTGGTTTTTCAAGAGATCGGAGAGTGACCCAAGAAAACAAAGTAAGCGGTAAGTGAGCGACGAGTAAGAGGGAAACTCGCCCAATCAGAATCACAGTAAGCCCGAAGGCGGAGGTCCGAGCGTGCCTTCAATAAAATCCCTTGACCCGGATGAGTTTTGAGATAACGAACGACCCGTAAAGCAGCCTTCCAATGCTCCACTTTAGGGTTGGTCATAAATTGTGCAAGAGTATGCACACTATATGAGAGTTCGGGACGTGTGATTGTAAGATATATGAGACGACCAACCAGACGCCTGTAAGGCTCTGGATCATGTAAGGGAGCACTATCGGTCAGTGCCAAATACTGATTTTGCTCAATGGGAGTCAATGTCAGGTGAGCACCACCCAGCCCAACACCAGAAAGTATATCGAGAGTGTATTTTCTTTGGGAGAGAAAAATACCAGTTGGGTGTCGGGCAACTCGAGACCCAAGAAATACTTAAGTCGACCAAGATCCTTCATGTGGAAACATCGGCACAGATAATCTTTGAAACGAGAGATAGCATCCGAATTATTACCCCCAATAACCAAATCATCAACGTACACAAGTACATGAAGATCAGCAGCGGAAGTCTTGAGAGAGAAAAGGGAGTAATCGGAGGAAGACTGAATAAACCCATAGTTATTTAACGCCGTGGAAAGTTTAGCAAACCAACAATGAGGCGCCTGTCGCAGACCGTACAAGGATTTTTTGAGTTTGAAAACTTTATTGGAAGCGGCAGCCGGATGTCCCAATGGAATTTTCATATACACATCTTCGCTTAAATCATTGTGTAAAAAGGCATTATGAACATCCATCTGGTGAAGCTCCCAACCGCGAGCTGCAGCAATAGATAGAAAAACCCGTACAGTAACCATTTTAATGGTATGGGCAAAGGTCTCCTTGAAATCGACCCCTTCAACTTGTCTGTTTCCCAGAATAACCAGCCGTGCCTTGTGCCGTTCGACAGTCCCATCGGCATGGTACTTAATTTTATACACCCATTTGTTGCCAATAACCTTTTTCCCGATAGGAGCATCGAACAGCTCCCACGTACCATTTTGATCAAGTGCATTAAGTTCTTTTTTCATTGCCTCACGCCATAAAGGAGAAGATGTAGCTTCTCTAAAATTCTTAGGCTCCATCCCTGAATCCACAGTAGCAAAAAACCAATGGTGTGCTATAGAAAATTTAGTGTAATTGACAAAATGTGATAAAGAATCACGAGTGCCTGAAGAGTTGAGTTGGGAAAGTGAATGTGATGGGGGACTGACTTTAGTAGAGAGAATCTGAGAAGAAGGAAGCTCATAATCTGTCGAGGGGTACCTTGTAGAAGGAACCCTAGTTCTCTGTCCTCGGCCCAAAGGTTCAACTGCAATGGACGTAGTTTCGGGAAATTTCTTCAATAGTTGGGGAATCAGCACCCTGATCAACCTAGTGTTCAGTAACCTGCGCTGGTACATGTTCAGTCACTTGGTCAAACATAGGGGAGGAGTGTCCATAATCTATCATCGGAACAGCCTGTTGTTCAACCACTTGTTCAGGCAACTGATTGGGCAACTGTTCAGTCAACTGGTCAGGCAACTAAGTAGGTACAGGAGCAGTGACACAAATATTATCTTCCTCAGCCACATCAAAAGGGGAACACATAAAGATATCTGAATCTGTATAAACCTATGTTGCATCAGTTCGAAAAGTGGCAAAAGGAAATTCTTTTTCAACAAAAATAACGTCCCGGGAGACAAGGGTCTTGTGTTCATCAAGGTCATACACCAATCAACCTTTCATCCCATACGGATAACCAAGAAATACGCATTTTCTGCTACGACTTGAAAACTTATCATTGTCCTGTCTAGAATAATGAACATAGCACAAAGACCTAAAAATTCAAATATTCTCATACGATGGAGGAATCCTAAAAAGAATCTCAAAAGGAGTCTTGCCATGCAATAATTTCAAAGGCATACGATTTATTAAATACCCAGTAGCCAAGACACACTCACCCCAAAATTTTATAGGTAATTTAGCTTGAAACATCAAGGCACGAGACACATTTAAGAGGTGTCGGTGTTTGCGTTCAACCCTACCATTTTGTTGAGAAGTGCGAACACAAGTAGTTTGATGCTCAATGCCAATCTCCCAAAAATATTTTGTCAAGCACAAAAATTCCAGGCCATTGTCACTGCATACCTTCTTGACACGTTTATTAAATTGTCTTTCGACCATGGCAAAAAAAAAATCAAGATTTGAGAAACCTCACTTTTGGAACGAATAAGATAAACAAAAACTGCTCGAGAACAATCATCCACAATTGTTAAAAAATAAAAAAGCCCCACACAAAGATGGCTTACGATAGTCACCCCAAATGTCACAGTGAATTAAATCAAAAATACCAACTGAATTATTGTCACTGGAGGAAAACTTATCTCTACTCTATTTTGCTTGACAGCAAATACCATAAATATCTTTATTAATACTCCTACGATGAATAAAATGCAACAAACTAATGACTTTACTTGAAGGATGTCCCAGCCGTTGATGCCACAACTGATAATCCCCAGAATTCTTAACACTGTAAACATGCGGCCCATCTGATCTTCTCAGATAGTACAACCCCTCATTTTGTTCACCTGCTCCAATCAACATCTTCGAGTCCCATTCCTGTATAGCAAAACATTTGTCAGAAAATTGCACTAGAGCATTGGAATCTCGAAGCAACTAATAGACAGATAATAAATTGCAGTTGAAACCCGGGGCATATAACACATTTTTTAAAATTAGATTTGTTCCAATATCAACATCGCCTTCCTTGTTGGCGACCGTATAGTGACCATTTGGCAAGCCTAAATGATTGGCCTTAATAACACGAATATTTAGGAGCAGAGAGAGATTGATTGTTACATGTTGATTAGCACCGCTATCAACAAGCCAAGGTTCATTATTTATCTTACCAGTCGTGTGGTCAGTTGTGCGACCAGTTGTGTAGTCAGATAGCTGCACATGAGTCTGAACATAGTACTTGAACTGATTCCATTGCTCTGTTGTAAAACCCAACATTTCTGCCTGCTGGGCATCCGTTATCCTAGTCTGTCCTTCTGCACCAGTCTGCAATGAATTGGTTTTAGTGTTGAATCTGACCTGTTCTTTCCCTACGCCAGATGATTGGCCCCCTGCTTGCCATTTTGCATTCTTCACCCGCTGCTCAGACCACCATTCTGGGTATCCGACCAGCCGATAAATGTGGTCGCATCATGACTCTTCTTCTTACAGTGAGAGCAAACAACACTGCCCCCTTCCCTTCTTGCTGAGGAACCACCTGTTGGGCCACCAGACTGACCACCTGATATGGCACCTGTGCTGGCAACTGTCTTGACAGCAAAGCTGATAGGTTCCACATATTCACCATGCATGCTGCCACGGACACTTTCTTCCCTCACAACTATAGAATATGCCTTATTAACACTTGGTAAAGGCTTTGTGTTTAGTATAGAAGACTTCACGTTGTCAAACTTTGGGATTTCCAAACCCATAACGAACTGATGAACCTTCTCTTCTTCACGTCGCTGAACCAACTTCGTACCAATATTACACGTACATCCCGCACATGAATAGGCGAGAATTCCATCAAAATCGTTCAGTTCATCCTAGAGTTTCTTCATCCTCCCATAATAGCCCGCCAAGCTCTCACCCTTCTGCTGTTTACAGGTAATGAGATCGGCCTTCAATTATTGAACCCTTGGTCCATTACCAACTGAAAATCTCTCCTTCAAATCACCCTACACCACCTCCGCATCTTCCACATAAGAGACAGTGGAACGAAGACGAGGTTCAATGGTGTTAAAAATCCAGGAGACCACCATTGAATTCGCGGTCTGCCAAAGATCAAGATCGGATGCTTTGGTAGGCCGGTCAATTGTCCCATCAATAAAACCGATTTTCGTTTTAGCCCTCAATGAGCCCTTGAAAACCCTAGCCCACTCTTCATAATTCGCCCCTTGTAATTGAACATGGGTGAGAATCATGCCCGGGTGATCACTCGTCACCAGAAAGTAGGGAGATCGGTGCTCTTCCATGGCCGGAACCTTCTCTCCACTAACCTCTTCGCCTGGCATCTTTTGCAAGCTCTGTATACCAAGTTAAGAAAAGAGAACAGACACTACAAGAAAAATAACAATTAATGGCATCAAGATAGTGGCATTGTGTTAATAAGTGACACTATAGTGTGACATATAATGTCATTTGATTTATAGCGGCATTAGACAATACCCATTTAATGTCATTTGGGAAAAGAATGACACTGTATATCCATTTTTAGTGTCATTTACAAAAAATTGACACTACAAATCATATATTAGTGGCATTCAAGATAGTGACACAAAAATAAATGTAGCTAATTTAAATAATAGTGTCATTAGTTTATAATGTCACCCTAATAACCAATTTAGTGGCATGTGATATAAAATATAAAATGACCTATAATAAATAAAATATAAAATCTAATTCAAATAATAGCGTCACTCTCAGATAGTGCCACTGGTTGATATCTTTCCATATTATCTTTGATATAATTTGTGGCTACAATATGGATTTAAACATCCAGTAGCTAGTTTGTCCATAAGTATAAGGTAAAGGGCTCATTTGTTAATATCATAAAAATGGTATGTTCTGTTACAAAAAGTAAAAAATGTAGGTTGAAATTCAAAATTGAAAAAAACCCTAAATCTAATCTTACAAATTACAGCAGCCCGTCTCCTCCATCTTCCTAATTTTAATGTCGACCTCCCAAATCCCAATTATCTAACAATTTCGTCTTTCCAACCCCATTCACCATCGCTCCCGCCTTATGCCACCACCAAATACACAACCGTTAAGACGGCTGCTAGGAGGGGTGAGTATCTTCTCATCGACGCCTCCCTCACCTCGTTCTTCATCGAGGTCGACTACCTCTGTCATGGTAACAGTTCCACTTCCTTCTATGTTCCCTCAAAAAAAAATCTCTCCCTCTGTCCCTACCTCTCTATTTCTATTTCTTCATTCCAAAAGTTTTGTTCTTCTTCTCGTTCTTTAATTTTTCTTTCCGCTACGCTTGCCCCGTATCAAGTGGTATCTAGAGCCCAGTTATAAACAACCTTCTTAGCGTTGTTTAGTCCGTGGGTGTTTTTGTTTCAGTTTATATATCATTTTATCTGATCCTTATTCTTCATCTCCTATTTTCTTATAAAAAAAAATCAAAAAAAATATATTTTCCTTTCCCAATTCATCATTGATAGTCTTTTTTGGCCTTTTACTAGTACCATTACACCACAACCAAATGTTGATTGGTCTCTACCTCCGATCTTCGATGAGTATCATCAAGATATAATAGATTTGTCTTTTCATCATCTTCAAAATGGTTCACCTCCACGTTTCGACAAATGTGTGGGTTATTGTCAAATTTGTGGATCTATTTCATGTTCCTTGCCTTCGAAAATTTTAAATGTTTTTCGTAAAATTTCATTAAATCGAGCAACGGATACTTTTGAAAATATTAACCTTGATTACTTCTACCAAGATCCTTTTGATCTAGATTATTCAAGCATTTCCGTTTCTTGTTTCATCAACAAGTTAATTATTGATCATTTTCTCACAACTTGTTGGAGTGAATGGATGGATGTGGTCACAAAGGCGATAAAATTTAAAGTTCGCTGAATATACAAAAAGAGAATTCAAGATCTATCAATCCAAATGCTTGAAAGATATTCTACAGATTCTAGAGAGGTGTTGTCTAAAATTCGAGGACGAATTTTCTTTCAAGTGGGGGAGTATGACGCGGGAACCAAATGGTTGGTATTTGACAGTCTCGATAAAGTCAGTCCACTTCTACATAATGTATCTTCCAGTTCGTTCATCCAAACATTAAAATAAATATATCATCGGAAATCTCTAGGAGTCTAGATTCTAACGCACTTTTCGGATCAGCTTTTGGAGTTTCCTAGAGAAAGTTATGGCAGTTTTACCACAAGGCGGTCCTAGAGGCATATACATCCGAATTTTGACTTACTTCTAAAGTTTCATGAATCTTGGAATAAATAATCTATCTTATCTATAAGTCATTAATTGTAAGGTTTATCTCTTATGTATTTAGATGATTCCTAAGCTTGGAAGGATGTTCCAAGTTTAGTATAAATACCCTACAAATTGTATTGTAATGAGGTGTTGAATTTGAGTTTATAAAATATAAGATTGTGCTTTATGCCTTCTTTCTTGTTGTCATCTCTTTGATGGATTCCATTGAGCGTTGAACCACTTGTTACTCTGTATCTCTTTGGTGGATTCCGTTGAGTGGTGAGTACTTATGCCCTGTATTTTCAAGGTGGATTCCTTGAAGTGGTGAGCATACATATCCTTGCTATCTCTTTTCTTTAATTTTTCTTTCCGCTACGCTTGCCCCGTATCACAATTATTCTTGCAAGCATCCCATGTTTCGTAGCTAAATCCTATGTTTGAAGTTATCTTCTGAGCGTCGTAATAGGATTTTGGCAAAAACGCATTAGGAAATGCCTCACGCATTGCATTAAGCACTTCTGTGCATAGTTATTAAAGGCGCGCCTAGGCGCGTATAAGATGCCCGCGGGAAAAACGGAAGGGGATTCCCGGAGAATCAAACACGGAACCTTATCAATGTTTAACGGAGTCGCCACGTTAGTTTAACTTTAAACCCAAACTTAACGAAAAATGGTTAGAGTCAAATGATTCGGAGGTCAGGTTATGCTTTGGGAAGACCTCAACCGATTGTTCACCCAAAGCACCTCGGAAGAAACCGATTCTCCCTAAAGTTTGTTGAAAATTGTGCGAGTGTGTGTGTGTGTGTGTGTGTGTGTGTGTGTGTTTTGAAAGTGGGAGAAACTGACTTTTAACAGAATCAGATAAATATTTGATAGAAAGGGTTTACTCTGCAAACATTTTAACAGAGAGTGGCAAAACTGGACAAGTGCCCCCTTGGACAAACCAGCCGTACGGCTTTATGGGGCTGTCCAGGAGGTTTTGACAGATTCTCAAGAATCAGTCCAGTCTTAGGCAGAAAAATGGGATTCTGCTAAAACTGGAATGATTTGGGTCTGTTCAGCTTATTCATTAGTTACAAAACATGAATTGGATCATCCTTATTCCATTGATCACTTGTTAAACACCAAAAACAAATATTTTTGGGTGTGATCAAGGAAATCATTGGGGAAATATAGAGAAAGTTGATGAATCATAATTTTAAGCCAAGATCATCATTTGGAGGGTTAAAGATTGGAACTTTAACATCCAAATGAATGATTCATCCAGGGAGAACCATGGGGAAACAAGAAATCAACCTTTAGATGGATAGTGATTGAATCTTTACCATCAAAAGGGACATTATTATGAGTTGATCAAGACTTTGAATGGTAAAGATTGAGACTTTACCATCCAAAGTTAATCAAACTCAAATAAATCAACATAAATGTAAAGACTTGGAGGTAGATTGCATTAATTTAGAGACAATAAAAGTAAAGACTTGAATGTAAAGTGCACTAATATAAATGACAATGAAATAAAGATACATTAAACATAACAAGCCTTGATCATCATGGTTTGTAACCCACAAATCACACACTAGGCATGAAGGGCACCATTGATCACTCCAAGGCTTGGTTCCATTTCATAACATTATTATAATGACATAAGATAAGTAAATAGACAAAAATGGAAGAAAAGATAAAGAGAGGGTGGGGAGAAGGAGGCCTCACCAATATTGATTCTCACCTATCTTCCTCTCTCTTTTCACTCAAATGTGTTAATCACTTTATACTGCTAGAATTTCTGCAGAGCTTTTACTCTCTAAACAATTTTCTATCCCCTAAAATGATCAGTCAGGGGTCCAATTTATAAGGATTGAGGGTGCCCAAACCATCCATACGGATTGGCCCCTCCCACGTCCATACCATATGTACGGCTCAGCCTGGCGAGATTCTGGATTTTTCCAATTTTAATTCCAGAGTAGTCCTGGAATTTTAGGTTTATCCTAGTGAGGTCCCATCCTATCAGTTTATCCCTGAATGGTGCTGAAAGTTCCTCTAAAGTCGTTTAATTTCAGATTGGGGTACTTACAGAGCCCCTCGGCAATGTCGCTTTGGAAAAGCGGGGTTGTCGATAAAAATAAGCATCCCAATCTGATGGGAAGAGGTGAGAAACTTTAAGGCTACTCAAACCTAAGGGCTAGGTGGATATCTGTCATCCTCTCCTAGGGGGACGGGCATAACTCTCGGGGGTCAGAGGCTTTCCTGGGCTTATGTTGAGGACTGCCTAAGGAGACCACTGGGGGACAAATACTTTACGGGGCTTATGTCGAGGACTGCCTAAGGTGACCACTCTGGGGGACAAAGACTTTAAGGGGCTTATGTCGAGGACTGCCTAAGGTGACCACTCTGGGGGACAAATGCTTTATGGGGCGGGGCTTATGTCGAGGACTGCCTATGGTGACCACTCTGGGGGACAAATACTTTACGGGGCTTATGTCGAGGACTGCCTAAGGTGACCACTCTGGGGGACAAATACTTTATGGGGCTTATGTCAAGGAGTGCCTAAGGTGACCACTCTGAGGGACAAAGACTTTACGGGGCTTATGTCGAGGACTGCCTAATTTTTCTCTTAAGCAAAAACGGGCTTTCAATCTACTGGATATTTTTAGGCAAAAACGGGCTTACAAACTGCCGGGTATTTTTAGGCAAAAATGGCCTTACAAACTGCCGGGTCAATTTTCACATAAAGGCAATGGAAACAAATGGGCTTACGTCACATTGGGACCGCCGGAGCAATTTTCACATAAAGGCAATGGCAACAAATGGGCTTACGTCACATTGGGACCGCCGGGTCAATTTTCACATAAAGGCAATGGCAAAAAATGGGCTTACGTCACATTGGGACCGCCGGGCCAATTTTCACATAAAGGCAATGGCAACAAATGGGCTTACTTCACATTGGGACCACCGGGTCAATTTTCACATAGACGCAATGGGAACAAATGGGCTTACGTCACAATGGGACCGCCAGGTCAAGGGTCTCAACCTATAATGACCATTCTGGGTCAAGGTTTGACTTGGGTCAACTCCACCTTTGGGGATTTGACGGAAAAATTGGTCTTATGTCTCACTAAGGACAGCCGGGACAAGGGTCTCAACCTATAATGACCATTCTGGGTCAAGGTTTGACTTGGGTCAACTCCACCTTTGGGGAGTTTGACGAGAAAACTGGTCTTACGTCCGACTAAGGACGGCCGGGACAAAGGCTTCAACCTATAATGACCACTCTGGGTCAAGGTTTGACTTGGGTCAACTCCACCTTTGGGGAGTTTGACGGGAAAACTGGTCTTACGTCCCATTAAGGACGGTCGGGACAAGGGTCTCAACCTATAATGACCATTCTGGGTCAAGTTTTGACTTGGGTCAACTCCACCTTTGGGGAGTTTGATGGGAAAACTGGTCTTACGTCCCACTAAGGACGACCGGGACAAGGGTCTCAACCTATAATGACCATTCTGGGTCAAGGTTTGACTTGGGTCAACTCCACCTTTGGGGAGTTTGACAGGAAAACTGGTCTTATGTCCCACTAAAGGCCGCCGGGACAAGGGTCTCAACCTATAATGACCATTCTGGGTCAAGGTTTGACTTGGGTCAACTCCACCTTTGGGGAGTTTGACGGGAAAACTGGTCTTACGTCCCACTAAGGACGGCCGGGACAAGGGTCTCAACCTATAATGACCATTCTGGGTCAAGGTTTGACTCGGGTCAACTCCACCTTTGGGGAGTTTGACGGGAAAACTGGTCTTACGTCCCACTAAGGACGGTCGGGGACAAGGGTCTCAACCTATAATGATCATTCTGGGTCAAGGTTTGACTTGGGTCAACTCCACCTTTGGGGAGTTTGACGGGAAAACTGGTCTTACGTCCCACTAAGGACGGCCGGGACATTTTAACTTGACCCCTTTTGGTCAAAGTTTGGACTTTGGTCAAATCAACTCTACGGGATGATTGACACTCTTTCTTGACACCGGGGAGAGCCTAGGGGCGACCTTTAAGACACATTGTGGATGCAAAAGTCCAAGACTTTGGAAAAATCATTCTTTGATCAAAAGCATTTTGCTTGAAACATTGTTTTTGACAAACGACGCCAAATGGTCAAATTTGGAAATTCTTATTTCTTAAAGGTAAATCTTTTAACGAAGCATGTTAGTCAAATTTTTTATTTTAACTTAACCATGAGGTTTGGCATGCATAAAGTCCTTCGGAGCTTTGTCTATTTCTTGGGAGTGATCGGGAATAGAGAACCCTTTTGCCGTTGATGTTGGGGTAGCCCCATGTCCTTATTGTCATTGATATCGGGGTAGCCCCATGTCTTTATCGTCGTTGATGTCGGGGTAGTCCCATGTCTTTATCGTTGTCGGGGGAGCCCCATGTCCTTGTCATCGTTGATGTCGGGGTAGCCCCATGCCTTTGTCGGTGTCGATGGCGGGGTAGCCCCAATATCATCTTTTGTGCTTTGAAGTGAGGTTAGGAACCCATCCCTTTTTCATGACCTACCCTTTCTTTTGCCTAGGCCACCCTTTCGGGTTTTCAACCTAGCGGGCATCTCTTTTATGTCTTTTATGGCACACCCTGTTTTTTCTCCTAGGCCACCCTTGCGGGTTTTCGACCTACCGGGCTACTTTTTTGGTGCCTTTTTTTTTCTTTTTTTTTTTATGATTGATCCAGCCGACTCGATAGAATGGGTACTCAAAGTATTTTTCTTGGAGGAAACTTGCAAGGGCATTTTATTTGGGAGAGAGTCCCTTTACGTTGATAAGCTCTTTGAGCAATGTATCATGAAATGGGAGGAAGCCCTTGCTTGACAGAACATAAGTGTTTAGCTCTTTCCTAAGATGGAGAAAAGAAGACTTGTTGAGACATTTGAAATTTGCCTTAGTTAATATCATCAAATGATTGCTTGAATGGACCATGTTTGTCTTTAAGTCAAGATTATAGCAATCAATTAGCCTTAACATGTATAAATGTTGTGATCAATTGAGATTAAGATTCGATCAATGGCAAGATCGGGAGGAGAATGTGTTTAGAAGGTGGAATTGGTCATTGTCTGGGAAATTGGTCATTGAAGGGACTAAGGGACGAGAACTTGGTCATTTTGAGAGGACTACGGTTTGATGGTTTTGTTTCATGCTATGACCGGACCCGAAGGTTGCCTACGTTCCCCTCAGTTTGAGGAGCTCAAGTCGCCGTAGTTCGGCCTTTGCGCCGTCTTTTGCTGAAGTTGACTTTCTTTTGACGTTGTCTCGGAGGATGTTGTTGATCTTTTGATGTAGGTCACTTCGCCTTGTGGTGAACTCCTTAGGATGGACCTTTTGGGGTGAACCCTCTCTGGTGTGAAATCCTTTTGAAATGAATGGGCCCTTTTGAGGTGAGTCCCTTCTTGGTTGTCTTTTGAGATAGACTTCCTTTCTTGCGAACCCTTGGGGGCGGACTTTGCGGTGAGCTTTTGAGGCGAACTTCCTCTTCACATATATTCATTTCCTTTCCTTCTTTTCGCATATTCATTTCCTCTCCCTCTTCTCAATTTTTTTTTTTTTGAGGGAGAGGGAAACATTAGCCCCCAACTTGCTATCTTGGGCATTGGCTCATTTGTAACCTCTTGGTGGAATGTCTGTCACTTCTAGCTTTGACTTTGAATATCCGGGAAGTCCCTAGCTTGGTTGCGCACGCGCGATCACGGTTGATTCTTGGCGGTAGAGCAACAACATCCTTGACTTTTTATTGTCTTGGGATGCCTTTGATGTGCATCGAGAATTTGTATCGGAAAGGTGTATCGGGTTGTGTATCGGGGAATGTGTATCGGGGAAGGCTTGCCATTAACGGTTTTTTCATGCCAATTGATCACAACATTTATTCACATCAAGATTAATTGTTTGCACTTAGCATTTTTCATTTTTGTTAGGTCCATTCGTCCTTAATGAGTCGTCATTGACTAGTATGCTTAGAAGTCAATTCATCATCTTAGGGACGTAGCAATCAATTGATAATAACAAGCAAGGCAATTTCAAGAGTAAATGTATATTTCAAATAATGTCTCGAGTCTAGAGAGAAGAGAATGAAAATGACTCTTTTATTTAGATAAGTTTGCACATACATGTCCAAGTGCGGACCTTTGTAAATGAAAAGACACTGTCCGGGATGGACTTTGATAAAAGTCTAGATCCTACGAGGCTGGAAGACTCATTATTTTTATTTTATTTTTTTTAGGGATGGGCTCCCATGAGGCACGATGATCCATTTTCTTCCTCAATTGTTGGAGGGGTCGTCGGCGGTATATTCCATGTCTTCCACGGGGAACTCGGGTTCCATATCGTCGGGAAAGATGTCGCGAGGTCTCTACTTGGCTTGGTGTTGTAATTTCCGGATTCGTCTACTCACGAGTTGGGAGTTTGCATTGGCCATCTCCGTTTGGTGATTTCCTTTCAAGGTGCGTAGCCTTCATGCGTGGCACTCGACGAAGGTACAGATCTCCATTTTATGTAGCCGCTTTTGGGCTTCCGAAGCACAGGCCTGTTCTTTCGATCTTCTTGCTCATGTGGATGGTTGTCTCGGACGCCAATTCAGATGTGGGATCCTTGGTCGATGTCTCCAATGGACAGAACCGAGAAGGAATTTAGCATATTAAACCTCAAGGTGAAATTATAACCATGATTTGAGAAGAATGCTTCATTAGCGGATTAGCCTTTTTAGGAAAAACTTGATCTCCATTTTTTTTATTTGAGTAAAAGACTCACACATTTTTTCGTTTTCTCTTTTTTTTTTTAAATAAGGATTGACAGGGCCGAAGTTGCCTACATTCCCCTCACTACGAGAGAGGGGGTCCCACGCGATGAGAAGCTCAGGTCACCGTAGTTCGAATGGGTTTAGAATTCTAAGACAAACATGACCTCAGTCGACTCACTTCAAACAGACCTTTAGTCGAGATGACATGAGACAAAACATTACTAGTTTGAGACTAAATGGTACTCACACTAGTCCAAGTCACAAGGGCGATCGGGTCAATTGAAATGGTCACCACATGGCGGTACAAATCGAGGAAGTCAATGCTTGACCAAGGTATATTACCATGTGGCGCCATGACGCCTAGACCCGAAGGGGGAATGGTCACGTGACGATACTAACGGGAACGAGTTGCCTCGAGGGGCGCAAAATTGGTCACCACATGACGGCTCAAGGGGGAGGGAAAGAGTCACCCTAAGCAGTTTTATTTCCTTTCTTTCATATATTATTTTTTTGGAAACTTAATTTTAACGGGCACTTTGGAGGATAACGGGGATCCATCCAAGGACTTGACTGACTTTTTGGAGGATAACAGGGATTCGTCCGAAGACTTGACTGACTTATTGGAGGATAACGGGGATCCATCCAAAGACTTGACTGACTTCTTGGAGGATAACAGGGATCCATCCAAGGAATTGACTGACATTCCTAGGGGACTATTCCTAGGGATTTAATGGGAATCTCAACGGGGACCTAGGGGACTATGGCCTAGGGTTAAACAGAAATCTCAACGGGGACCTAGGGGACTATGACCTAGGGTTAAACGGAAGTCTTGGAGGATAACGGGGATCCATTCAAAGGCTTGACTGACTTCTTGGAGGATATCAGGGATCCGTCCAAGGAATTGACTGACATTCCTAGGGGACTATTCCTAAGGATTTAACGGGAATCTCAACGGGGACCTAGTGGACTATGGCTTAGGGTTAAACGGAAATCTCAACGGGGACCTAGGGGACTATGGCCTAGGGTTAAACGGAGATCTCAACGGGGACCTAAGGGACTATGGCCTCGGGTTAAACGGAAGTCTTGGAGGATAACGGGGATCCATCCAAAGACTTGAATGACTTCTTGGAGGATAACGGGGATCAATCCAAGGACTTACGGGTGCCTCGGAGATCTTCCAAGGATTTAACGGGTTCCTAGGGGACTACTCCTAAGGATTAAACGGAAGTTTTTTAGGATAACGGGGATCCATCCAAAGATTGACGGGATGACGCTTGTTAGCGAAAGAATGCAATGTGTTAAAGACGGGAAGCAAAAACGGAGCAAATTCATTCATCCAAGGTGCAATTAATTATCTGTTCAAGTTTACTTAAAATGCATTTTAATTCCAAAATGGTCGGAAAAGATTTCTCTTCTTTTTCGCAACTACTCTAAACCCTGGATCAGTGGAGGCCAATACTACGTCTATAAGCCCCTCGTTTTCCACCTGTATTGCATGCTCCCAAGGACGGACTATCCCGGACGAGGGTCCTATAGGGAACGTGGCTTCCACCGACTAAAAGAACCAAACCTAAGGTCTAGTGTGTCACAAAGTTCCAATGCGTGGGTCATTCTTATCATAATTATGCCCCGGTCAAGGTTAAGATTGACTTAACGCTTCAAGGAAATTCTGGCATGAGCTCATTTTAATGAGGGATCTCGGACCTTAACCTTGGGCTCAAGGATGATTAGGATGGGCCAAGAATGAGGGCTTAATGACACGATGTCATCCTATCGTTAATACATGACTTTGGTTAATTATAATTGACATTAACGCACAAGTCAAGGACCGGGTCAAAGATGACCTTGGTCACACTTGCTTTCACAAGGAGTCGTGACTCAGGCATTAACTTGGACATAATTAACTTTGGACACGTATTAGGGATGTGGTGGCGTGAGCTAGACCAAAAACCAACCAAAGTCACGGTATTTGTGTGTCACGGACAAGTGTGGTTGACTCGGCTCGAAAGGGGAGGTGGAATGGACCCGTGCGCGCGAGAAGGGCACAAGAGAACTGTAGATACCCCGGGAAACCACAACTTGGCTAGAGCGGTGAATTATCCTAGGATGTCTAACTTGTTTTAGATTGTTTAGAGTCGCCACCTATGTTTTTAAAGGAACATAAGAAAAACCTAGAAATAGCCTAATTTATGTACAAAACTAGAGATTCGGGAGAGAAGGGTTCGGGGGTTAGGTGACGGAGTGGGAAGTACTTAAACACCCACTCCGCCCCGCTTACGCGGGTCTTGCTACTATTGGTGTTCTAATATTTACATGTCCTTCAATTAATTAAATAGAAATGTGCTAACAATTGTGATGAGAAGAAAAGGAGAAATAAAGGGGAAATAAAATAGAATTGTTTTATTTATTTAATGATAAATATTACATGTAACAAGTAATGTTAAAGAATTACATTAAGAGATGAAGAGGAATTAACATGGTGAATTAAAGTTAAGATTAAAATGTAAGGAGATAACCTTAACTAACTTCAATATGTGAAGTAGTCATGTTGGTCATGTCCCATTAATGGGGATTGCATACATCAAGAAGAAGAAAACAAAGGAAGAAAATGGAGTTGTACCTTGAGAAAGAGGACTTGGAACCTTGACTTGAAAGTGTTGTTGTTGTAATGAAATTGTTGTAGAACAATTTGTTGTATAAAAACTCTTGTTGGAGAATTTGTGTATAGTGTAGGTGTAGTGAAAATGCGAGATTAAGGTCCAAAGAGTGTAAAAAGAGTCCAAAAAGAGTCCTTTTCTAAGGTAGAAGATGATGGTTTTTATAGGTAAAAAAGAGAGGGAAAGGTTGGAGGGAAATTGGTCAATCCATGTGAGATGGAATTGACCAATAGAAAATAAGATAAATGAATAAAAGAAAAATAAAAGAAATAAAAGAAATCAAATAATAAATGAAAGAAATATTAGTTTTTGGGAAAAGGCTTAGAATTTGGGATTGAGAGTTAAGGAGAAAAGGGGGGATGAATGTGGATGTAAAAAGGGTTGTTTGTGATCAAGAAAAAGGAGGGAAACTGCTGCAATCCGTAACTGCCATACTAGGAAGCGCGCGAGTCCCGCCTTTGATACGGGAGGCACGCGCGGCCCACAAGAAGTGCCGGAGGCGCGCGAGTCTAAAAGTGACAGAATGATAGAAATGACTCTAAAGTTAACCCTGTTATGCTGTTTAGTCCAAAACTAACGGAATCAGTTAGGAACTTAACCGAAGTAACAGAAATTAACAAAAATAAGTTAAATAAAAATACTTTGTATGCAATCGGGGTGAGAGGTCCAAGGCGGGGTGTCTACAGATCCCCTCGGCGATGTGGATTGAAAAGCAAAACGCGTCGACGAAAGTAAAAACACCCGCCGAGGACATCGACAAAGAAAAAGAAAGAAAAGAAAGCAAAGACTCGATGCAAGCAGTAATTTGAAATTGCTAGAGATAGGGGTGCGCTCCCTGTGTGAGCGTCTTTTGTTGATAGAGGGGGGTGGCATGATCCGTTGATAAACCTGCCGGCTGAATCTGTTGAGTGAGGCCGTTAGTGAACCTTTGAGGAGGCCGTTAGTGAACCTTGAGGCCGTTAGTGAACCTTTTGAAATGAGGCCCTTAGTGAACCTTTGAAGAGGCCGTTAGTGAACTTTAAAATGAGGCCATTAGTGAACCTTTGAGGAGGCCGTTAGTGAACCTTTGAATGACGAATCCGTTAGTGAAATCCGTGGATGAGGCCATTAGTGAACCTTTGAGGAGGACATTAGTGAACCTTTGAATGACGAATCCGTTAGTGAAATCTGTGGATGAGGCCGTTAGTGAACCTTTGAGGAGGCCGTTAGTGAACCTTTGGAGAGGCCGTTAGTGAACCTTTGAATGAGGCCGTTAGTGAACCTTTAAAATGAGGCCGTTAGTGAACCTTTGAATGACGAATCCGTTAGTGAAATCCGTGGATGAGGCCGTTAGTGAACCTTTGAGGAGGCCGTTAGTGAACCTTTGAATGAGGCCGTTAGTGAACCTTTGAGGAGGCCGTTAGTGAACCTTTGAATGAGGCCGTTAGTGAACCTTTGAAGAGGCCGTTAGTGAACCTTTGAAGAGGCCGTTAGTGAACCTTTGAGGAGGCCGTTAGTGAACCTTTTGACGGATCCGTTAGTGAAATCCGTGGATAGGCCGTTAGTGAACCTTCGAGGCCGTTAGTGAACCTTTGTTGTCGAATCCGTTAGTGAAATCCATTGATGAGGCCGTTAGTGAACCTTCAAGGCCGTTAGTGAACCTTTGTTGACGAATCCGTTAGTGAAATCCGTTGATGAGGCCGTTAGTGAACCTTCGAGGCCGTTAGTGAACCTTTGTTTTCGAATCCGTTAGTGAAATCCGTTGATGAGGCCGTTAGTGAACCTTCAAGGCCGTTAGTGAACCTTTGTTGACGAATCCGTTAGTGAAATCCGTTTATTAGGCCGTTAGTGAACCTTCGAGGCCGTTAGTGAACCTTTGTTGTCGAATCCGTTAGTGAAATCCGTTGATGAGGCCGTTAGTGAACCTTTGACGAATTGCTGCTTTGAAGCCGTGCGCTGTTTGGCGTTGCAGTTGACTTTTGCGGGGATGCGGGCATGGTTGACTGTGGACCATTTTCTGCTGGGGATGAAGTGCCTTGAGTTGCAGATGCTGTTTGACTTCGCGGTGGTACCTGTTATGTGCTTTGCAGGTATATGTGCTAGTGCAAGAAGATGCATGAAGTGTGAAATGAAGGGAGAAATTGTGCTCGTGGTGCAATGTGATTTGAAAGCAGTTTTGCATGAGAGAGAGATTTGTAAGAATGAAGAAATTGCTTTTGTGTGTTGTGTGATTTTGAGGAAAGTATTAATGAATGATGTTCATACCTTCACTTACCATGGCCGCTTGATTCGGGATGGAGATGTTGTGGCTTTGATGAAGATGATGAACTGCTGCTGCTTTCGATGGAATGTTGGTGAGATGACATTCTGAATGATGTGTTGGTCGTGCCAAAGGCTGCCTACGTATCCTTTGAAGGGAATCAGACCAGCGTAGTTCAAGGATGATGGAGAATGCTCGAGGAGAAGCCAGGAGCAAAGCAAAGTAAACCACATACTTTTGCACATAGAAGGAGAAAAAGAAAAAGATTTTTTTTTTTTTTTTTTTTTTTAGATTAGAAAGGAAAGAATATGCACACATGTGAGGAAAAGAATTTTTTTTTTTTAGTTCGTGGGTGAACCATTTTAACCATTGTGTGCTTGTGAAGCCAACCCAAGATCAAGTCATGTTCAGTCGAAGTCCGGATTGCCTCGCTTGAATTCTGTTGTCGCCGGTGTGCCCAACGAAGATCGATGTCTAGCCCCAAGAGATTTGTCGATTATGGGGCTTCAAAAGGCTTTTGATGCCGAGATTAGGGGTTGCTGATTGTAATTTGATGCCAAATTTTGAGGGACTTGCATAGCTCCAAGATAAATCAGCTCTTGGCCCATTCGAGTAAATCGCCCTTTGTTGTTGTAGTGAGCAAGCCCCAAGAGGAGATCGTTGATGCCAAGCTTCGAGAGATTGCAAAGCCCCAAGTGTCGTGGGCTTGTAGATGGCGGGATGTGAAGACCTTTCATTGTAAATCCCCAAATTATCTCGTGATTGGCTCGGCATTGAGAGCGGATGTACCGTTTGGTAGAATTCTTGATAGAGATCTCCTTCTTGCTCTTACAGGGGAGATGAATGGCCTCATTGTGGTCGATACCCAAATGGCTGAGGGCTTATATCAAAGGATGCAGTAATGTCTTGCGGTGCCGTCGAGGTCGCGGAGGATAAGGTCTTGGCGTGATAAAGTCTCAAATGAGTATGCTTGCTTGACTCTTCTTGAGTTGAACTAATGACGGATCTTCGGATGCAACTAGTGTTGTGGCCCAACTTTATCTGAGCTGCACCTTGTGCTTTTGATCTTGGAGAAGGGGGTGCTGAATTGCAGAAACATTGGGATTGGCCGTGGAATTTCCCGCTATAACCCTGTTTTGATTAGAGTTTAGCATATTGAATCTTTTTCCTTTTCTCTAAGACTTCCTTCAAAATCTTGCTGTGAGTTGTAACAAAAATCATCAACTTCATTCATAACATCGGAGTCTTCATTTAAAACCAAGAGGCCTTTGACTTGAAGTGTTGAGAGACCCTTGAATCTTGATTGTTCTCATGGAGCCATAAGACCACTCCACATTGCACTTGCTCGAGTATTGTTTCCCAAAAGACTGTCGGTCGCGAAGCCCTAATACTGCCCTTTGCTTGAATTACTGTAATGCTGTAGCCCAAAAGATTGTAGATTGCGAAGCCCGTTGAGACCTTTGGTGCCGAATTGAGGAAGCTTCCAATGTTGCACATGACTTGGCTGGGGATACTGCTGGGGAGTTAATTGCTCTTTGCCGAGGGAGCCTTTAAGACTTGACCGTAGCCCCTAGAGTGCCATCATTGATTGCGAGAAAGGTCCACCCTTGATTGGGGAAACGAGCACGGGCACACATGATAAGAGGGCTTTTTGACATCCCTTTTGAGGGACTTTGAGGATAGTCTCACACATCTTTCTTGAGCATAGCCCCTAGGGCGTATTGATTGCCAAATGAAGCAAAAGAATCCCTTGTTCTTGAGTCACATAGGCCCTAGGGCGTCACCATTTGTTGAGCAAAGCAAGAGTGACTCGTCCTCGTGCGAGGGAACTAACATGAGAGGATATGGCAAGAGCTACTCCATTTCTCGGGAGCCTTTCGGCGTACTTTAGAAGCACATATTTGAAGAAGCTTTGAAAACTGAGACACATGTTTTTGCTATTTGTTGCCCAAGCCAATTGACTAGCTAGGGATTATTTGTGCAACCTCGTGCCCTTTTATGATGGGCTCGTTCTCGGATGGGTTTTGGCTACCACGGGCCTTCTTTTCATGAACCCAAAAATGTACACTGCTGGAGAATGATGCCAATAACCCAAAACAACCTTTGATGGTGCCATATCTTGTCGAGCCTTTTGCAATCCCAAAGTTGACTCGGTGGGGAATTGACTTGCTGAGGAGATCCAATGTAGAGCTCGTGCAGTTGTCTTCTTTAGAGGCCGGAGATCTCCATTTCTCTTTCCCTTCTCTCTCTCACTCTCTCATTTTTTTTTATGACACCCTATTTTTTGCCTAGACCGCCCTTTCGGGTTTTCAATCTAGAGGGTATCTCTTTTGCGTCTTCATTTTGACTCGATTAATGAGGGAGTGTGCATTGACTCTAGCTGAGGAGATAAGACATGTGATTTTGCGGTGGAGACCTCTTGTCACTAAAAGTGAGTGACATTGACTTGATTAGGGAAGTGTCCCTAGTATTGACTTCATGTATTTGACCGTTTTTTGAATGACTCATGAAGGCAAGTAAGTCATTAAGAGAGAAGAGAAGGAAATCCCCAATTTGATTGCAAGAAATTGGGAGTATGCAGAAAGAATAGAAGTCCCTAGACTCGACAAGGAATGCGAAATGATTCCAAATCTAAGAAAGTTGTTCAATCTTTTTGGTGATTAATTCATTGACAAATGAATCGTACAAAGATGTCTTGACAAGTTCGAGATGAAGGCCAATCACCATAACGTGCTAGGGCTAAACATTTCTTCTTTCTTGCATGAGACCGGACCCGCAGGTTGCCTACGTTCCTCCAGTGTAGAGGCTCAGGTCACCGTAGTTCTTGGGAATTCTCCATTATTCGGGATGGAATTGTCGCTTCGTCGTGTAGCTTCGTCCTCCTTTGGTGGATGGAATGATGTTGATCTTGATGTGAACTTCTTTGATTGAGGGGGATTTTTTTTTTTTTTTTTGTGCTCTAACTTTTGCCTAGGTTGATTTGATGATTTCAACCTAGCGAGGTTCTTTTTTTTTTTTTTTTTTTTTAATCCTCTTTTGAAAACTTTGCTTCATGATCGTTGCTCCACCTTTCTTTGTCTTGATTTCGTCGTTGTGGATGTCTTCGTTGTTGATGCCGTCGTCAATGTTTAGCCCCTAGGCATTCAAGCGATGGCCTTCGTTCTAAAACGTGTTTAGACATCTTTTCATCATTTTGCCAAGAATTAAATTGAACAACTTGGAGGAGTGTATGAGGACAAGAACGAACTTTATTTGATGACTCAATGGACTCGAACATTTAACATAGGACGAGAGAAAACATTAATGCACACATTAGAGGACTTTTGACTCTTTTTTTTTTTAATCCTATTTCTAGGTAGAGAAAGAGAAACGGAGATTGTTGTCGTCATCCCCCATGTCGTTGTAGTCCTCATTGTCGTTGTAGTCTTCCATGTCGCTACATTCTTCCATGTCATTGCTTGGGAACCTTTTGTCGTTGAAGCTTGTGTCATAGGAGGACTCGGTCACTTTTCGGAGCAAATTGTCAATTCTAACCCCCGCATCATACATGCTTGAAAAATCGGAGTGAAAAGCCCCACTAAGATGAGTGCGGTAGTCCATTTTCAAACACTTTAAGAAGATGTCCATTTGTTCCTTCTTGGAAGGCCTATCAACCATATCGGCTAGCTTGTCATTCCAACGGCGATAGAAGTCCCCAAATGATTCATCACCCATTTGCACGGTGCTCTCCAATTCTTTCTTGGTGGGACGGAACATGGAGTTGCCTTGGTATTGTGACTTGAAGGCAAGCATAGCGGCATCCCAATTGAGGCGGGTGGAAATCGGAAGACCCATGTACCAATCTTTTGCGACCCCATCGAGAGTAAGAGGGAAGCATTGTGTCATTATTTGAGGAGACACTTTCTTCGGCAGCATGGCCCAAATGTAGGAGTCGACATGAGCGTCGGGGCAAGAGGTGCCTTTGAACTTGCCAATAACGGGCATCTTGAATTTTTCGGGAAGAGCCTCCATTGTGTTCATGAGGAGGGAAGCTTGATGGAGATCGGTGCTCGGGCCCTTGTGCAAATTTAGCCCACTAAGCCTTTGGTCAATGTAGGACATGAGAGTGTTGACCAAACTAGTATCAATGCTTTGGACCTTTCCTTCATTCGTGAGCCCCTTTAATCGGTTCTTGAGTTGAGCAACTTCTTTCTTGTGGACCGTTTTCACATGCTTGTAACGAGCTTGCCATAGATCATCCTTGCGGCGGACATTCTCGGCTAGTGTATCAACTTGCTCTTTCAAAGCTTCCACCATGCGGAATAACCCTTCGTTGGACACGGGAATGCCGTTGTCGTTGCCATTTGAAGCCATTGGACCTATAGAGAGAACACGGTTGATCTTAGGATGGCCCCACAAACACCTTTTGAGTAAAGTAACTTCACCCACAACAAAGGAAAAAGACTCAACCACATAAAGAAAAAGACTATTTTTTTATTTATTTACAAAGTCGGAAGGACGGAGTCCTTTTTGGGGTTTCTAGAAAAATAGTGGAATCGTCACACTAGTATATAGACCTTCTCGCGGTCCCATATACTCATCGGATTCCACCACGTTTGTGATACCTACATGTGACGGGATTAAACTAAATTAATGTAGTAAATCATACATGCGGGGACAGATTTTTATTTTCGTCCAAAATGACCACTTTTGGGGACGGAGTTTTATTTCGTCCATTGCAACAAGTTGGCATGTATGATTTGAAGACATTAGTTTAGGGAAATCTCGGCACATGAAAAAAACCGACTTGGTCACGGAGTGTTAGACCCTAGACTAGAATTGTGTGGCTTGTGCTCGGCTAAAGAGAGGCTTAAAGGTCACCCCCGGCATGTAGTCTTGAACTACGCCACGGGCTGAGGTTGACCGCTTCGAAAGAGTCAAGGTCGGGTGGAGCTTGAAACTTTCTAGGACGGGCCTCGACGGGTTTGGGGTTGGACTTGTGCGACTCGATAGTGAGCAATTGATAAGAATATGTGCATGTAGTGTGAGGTCTAACAAGTGACAAAATATTTTTTTTTTTTCAAAGTAAGAAAAAAAAAGGAAACAAATAAGCACGTATTTACAACTCCCGAATCACCCGTGTGACCGTTAAAAATAAACAGAAAGTAAAAGAAATTGTATGCAGGCTCGGTGCCCACACACTGTCATTCTGCTCTGTTCTGCTTTCTGTGCACTGTTCTGTTTCTGGAAAATTACCCAGAAGCGCGCGCCTTAGGGAAGTGATGTGGGAAGCGCGCGCATTTCGCAATGAATATGGGAGGCGCGCGCATCTGGGGTACCTGTCAGAATGTTAGAAGAAACTGCGGACTCAGGGGATTGCCCTGGTCCCAAATTATGTAACTTTCCCCTGCAAAAACTTGTTAGCACAGAAACATGGAATGGAAGGACAAGAAGGAAGACGGGCGATTCTGGTAATTGGGGTCGGACGCGCGCGCTTTAGGCTAAGGGGGCCAGAGGCGCGCGCTTCCCACCCTTTTTACCAGAATGCCCAGAAAGCAGTAATAAGAACACCAAAAGTTAAGAACGCAAGTTTAACCCTCTAATAATTCCCCAGCAGAGTCGCCACTGTAGATACCCCGGGAAACCACAACTTGGCTAGAGCGGTGAATTATCCTAGGATGTCTAACTTGTTTTAGATTGTTTAGAGTCGCCACCTATGTTTTTAAAGGAACATAAGAAAAACCTAGAAATAGCCTAATTTATGTACAAAACCAGAGATTCGGGAGAGAAGGGTTCGGGGGTTAGGTGACGGAGTGGGAAGTACTTAAACACCCACTCCGCCCCGCTTACGCGGGTCTTGCTACTATTGGTGTTCTAATATTTACATGTCCTTCAATTAATTAAATAGAAATGTGCTAACAATTGTGATGAGAAGAAAATGGGAAATAAAGGGGAAATAAAATAGAATTGTTTTATTTATTTAATGATAAAGATTACATGTAACAAGTAATGTTAAAGAATTACATTAAGAGATGAAGAGGAATTAACATGGTGAATTAAAGTTAAGATTAAAATGTAGGGAGATAACCTTAACTAACTTCAATATGTGAAGTAGTCATGTTGGTCATGTCCCATTAATGGGGATTCCATACATAAAGAAGAAGAAAACAAAGGAAGAAAATGGAGTTGTACCTTGAGAAAGAGGACTTGGAACCTTGACTTGAAAGTGTTGTTGTTGTAATGAAATTGTTGTAGAACAATTTGTTGTATAAAAACTCTTGTTGGAGAATTTGTGTAGAGAATTGTGTATAGTGTAGGTGTAGTGAAAATGTGAGATTAAGGACCAAAGAGTGTAAAAAGAGTCCAAAAAGAGTCCTTTTCTAAGGTAGAAGATGATGGTTTTTATAGGTAAAAAAGAGAGGGAAAGGTTGGAGGGAAATTGGTCAATCCATGTGAGATGGAATTGACCAATAGAAAATAAGATAAATGAATAAAAGAAAAATAAAAGAAATAAAAGAAATCAAATAATAAATGAAAGAAATATTAGTTTTTGGGAAAAGGCTTAGAATTTGGGATTGGGAGTTAATGAGAAAAGGGGGGATGAATGTGGATGTAAAAAGGGTTGTTTGTGATCAAGAAAAAGGAGGGAAACTGCTGCAATCCGTAACCGCCATAATAGGAAGCGCGCGAGTCCCGCCTTTGATACGGGAGGCACGCGCGGCCCACAAGAAGTGCCGGAGGCGCGCGAGTCCAAAAGTGACAGAATGACAGAAATGACTCTAAAGTTAACTCTGTTATGCTGTTTAGTCTAAAACTAACGGAATCAGTTAGGAACTTAACCGAAGTAACAGAAATTAACAAAAATAAGTTAAATAAAAATACTTTGTATGCAATCGGGGTGAGAGGTCCAAGGCGGGGTGTCTACAAGCACCAATCAAGCTGCATCGTGGTATCCATCCCGGGTTTTGAGGGTTTTTGGAACGTGCATAAGGTGAAGTGCGCGTTGTGTGAAACCTTCTATGTTCCCTTTTGAGTCAAAATAGAAATTTTCAATTTGTTTTAATATCATGAACAATGTATGAACAATATATGGATAAGTACGATGAACAAGTAAGATGGACAAGTATTTTGTACAAGCAAGTAAACAAACATATCAATAAGCAATAATCAAAATTTGTACATGAAAAGGTTGTGCACAACCAAAGGTTTTTTAAACCAAAATTTTACAATCAAGAACAACAATCCTTTGAAAATCATTTGTGCAAAAAGGTTGTGCACAACAAAAGAATTTGAGAAACCAAAATTTTTATGAAAGGGGTAATGCACAATAAGGCTTTGAAAATCCAATTTTATGTCCAAAAGATTTGTGCATTACCAAGCTTTGAAAATCCATTTTTGGCTAAGAAAAATGAGGGCAAGAGTGCACAAGTAGAGGCTGTAAATGGAACCTGGACAAGAAGAAACACAAAGGGGCCCATCAGAATGTTTCTGCCCTGCACAAAATTGTTTACTTGAAACATTCTGTAGGCCCGGTAAAACTAGCCGTACGGCCAGGACTGGGGTTCCATTTTTACTTTTTTTTTACAAATTTTCAGCTTCTGAATCATCAAGCCCCAGTTTATTGCATTTTCAGAACAGTTTCACTACCGAAAATCGAAACAGAAACATAAAATACACACAAATATGCACAAAGTCAACAAATGGGGACGGAAGTTTGACCCACACAAGAATGTCCCCGAATCTTCTAAAAAGAAGTCCGAAAACTCTCTATTCCCCAGCGGAGTCGCCACTGTAAGATGCCCACGGGAAAAACGGAAGGGGGTTCCCGGAGAATCAAACACGGAACCTTATCAATGTTCAACGGAGTCGCCACGTTAGTTTAACTTTATACCCAAACTTAACGAAAAATGGTTAGAGACAAAGGATTCGGAGGTCTGGTTACGCTTTGGGAAGAACTCAACCGGTAGTTCATCCAAAGTGCCTCGGAAGAAACCGAGTCTCCCTAACGTTTGTTGAAAATTGTGCGAGTGTGTGTGTGTGTGTGTGTGTGTGTGTGTTTTGAAAGTGGGAGAAACTGACTTCTAACAAAATCAGTTAAATATTTGACAGAAAGGGTTTACTCTGCAAACATTTTAACAGAGAGTGGAAAAACTGGAAAAGTGCCCCCTTGGACAAACCAGCCGTACGGCTTTATAGGGCTGTCCAGGAGGTTTTGACAGATTCTCAAGAATCAGTCCAGTCTCAGGCAGAAACAGGGGATTCTGCTAAAACTGGACTAATTTGGGTCTGTTCAGCTTATTCATTAGTTACAAAACATGAATTGGATCATCCCTATGCCATTGATCACTAGTTAAACACCAAAAACAAAGATTTTTGGGTGTGATCAAGGCAATCATTGGGGAAATATAGAGAAAGTTGATGAATTATAATTTTAAGCCAAGATCATCATTTGGATTGTTAAAGATTGGAACTTTAATATCCAAATGAATGATTCATCCAAGGAGAACCTTGGGGAAATAAGAAATCAACCTTTAGATGGATAAAGATTGAATCTTTACCATTAAAAGGGACATTATTATGAGTTGATCAAGACTTTGAATGGTAAAGATTAAGACTTTACCATCCAAAGTTAATCAAATTCAAATAAATCAACATAAATGTAAAGACTTGGAGGTAGATTGCATTAATTTAGAGACAATAAAAGTAAAGACTTGAATGTAAAGTGCATTAATATAAATGACAATGAAATAAAGATACATTAAACATAACAAGCCTTGATCATCATGGTTTGTAACCCACAAATCACACACTAGGCATGAAGGGCACCATTGATCACTCCAAGGCTTGGTTCCATTTCATAACATTATTATAATGACATAAGATAAGTAAATAGACAAAAATGGAAGAAGAGATAAATAGAGGGTGGGGGAGAAGGAGGCCTCACCAATATTGATTCTAACCTATCTTCCTCTCTCTTTTCTCTCAAATGTGTTGATCACTCTATACTGCTAGAATTTCTGCAGAGATTTTGCTCTCTAAACAATTTTCTCTCCCCTGAAATGATCTGCCAGGGGTCCAATTTATAGGGATTGAGGGTGCCCAAACCATCCGTACGGATTGGCCCTCCCGCATCCATACCATCCGTACGGCTCAACCTGGCGAGCTTCTGGATTTTTCCAATTTTAATTCCAGAGTAGTCCTGGAATTTTAGGTTTATCCTAGTGAGGTCCCAGCCTATCAGTTTATCCCTGAATGGTGCTGAGAGTTCCTCTAAAGTTGGTTAATTTCAGATTGGGGTACTTACAGCGCGCCTAAGCTCCAGGCACAGAGAGGCTCAGTTTTGGAGCCTGGGTGCGCCTAGCTCCAGGCACAACAATTGACCATCAATTAAATTGTAATTAAAACCTAATGCGTGACTTTTACTCTTCCTCTCCCATGACTCTCTCATGTACATGCACCATAACTTTGTATAAGAGTAGCAATCACCAGGAACTCCTTCAAACTAACAACTGCTTATCCTTTTATAGGATTTAGACTTGGAGTCCTTCTGTTTGAACTTCTTTTTATGCTTGTTTGAACATCTATTTATGTTTGTTTCTTTTATGACTTATAACGTATGTTTGATTTACTACTTGCATTTGATTTATTGCTTATCTTGATGTTGTATAATGTGTACTATACTTTTAGTATTTTAAGACATTTTTGCGGGCATCGTCACCTGGGCGCGCACCCGCCTTGCGCCTTGCGCCTAGGCTCCGGGCACACCTTTTGCGCCTTGGTGCGCCTAGGGCCTTTAATAACTATGCTTCTGTGACAGCCTTATTTGTCATTTTGCAAGTCACTTTCACATTCAAAAGTCTTACTAGAAATGATAGTGAAGTGAAATTATCACATCCCTCATATAAAGGTCGTTGTGCTTCTTCAATAAGCCTGTAAAACTTTTTTGTTTCTTCATCTGCACCATCCCAACGATCATTAGAGGGATTTTCATAATTATCTATTAAATTATCCATGTTTGTTACTCCAAATGCATCTCGCACCATACCAATAACATCATCAGCCACGTGTTGTTGGTTGCTAGTGTAGGGTTTTGAGCAAACATGCACAGCGGAATAAAACCCAAAAGCCTAGATCCGATCACGATGATTAAATTAATATGGAGATGAATTTAGAACACTAACCGTGATAGAGCTTTAAAATTCAGAGATCTTCAATCTTTGTTCTTCGCGCTTCTTCGAATCACGAACGTAGGAACGACCGCAAAACTTGGATCACGAACTTTGAAGGAGTTGATGCCAACGACCTCTACGTTTATCCACACGCGAACGAATTTCAAGAACGATTCTTGAACCGGATTGCTAGACCCAATAGAAACTCTTTCTACTTTTAAGGCTATATGGAAAATCAATGTTCTTGTTCTTGAGGAAAAAGAAGAACTTGTTTTTCTCTCTCTCGGAGGCTCTCTAATTGATATGGAATCTATCTCTACTGATTAGGTCGTTGTTAGGAGTTTATATACTTATTAGTCCTAAACCTTTTAGGAGAAATAGGTTAAAACCCGTCACAACACGAAATCAGTTATTGGGCCCGAACAGGGCCTGCTCGGCCGAGTCCTTTGAGGTGCTCGGCCGAGCACCTTGCTCCAAAATAATCTGACCTTCTGATGGACATGCTCGGCCGAGTCTTATAAAGTGCTCGGCCGAGCACCACCAGAATCCTGATTTTAGCCTTTTAAATAATTCGTTCTCTTGTGTGTGACCCCATAGGATTATATTAAGTTGGCAATGAGCCCAAACACATTTGTGCTCATAAATCATGAGCGGACTCTAGCAAGCCATCATGACTACCTAATTAATATAACTTGTATAAGTTCGTGAATCCTTTATAGAACATATTACAATCTCTTTGTTTCACGATGTCTATTGAACGTAAGCCATGGTCAATGGTCAACTTACAATGTTCAATGCTTTCTCGATCCAGAATGTATTGATAGTACAAATCTTATTTGAGCACGGCCATGCATTTCATCAACACCATTCTTCGAGTGGCCAAAGCTTGACATCTCTCTCTTACGAGGAACAAATCCCTTCTTAATTTATTACCTTTCCCTACATGAATCCGATTACGCCAATCACATTCTTTATAGCTACCCGATTAGGGGTAACGTTTGAATATGTCAAACGTAATGTTCATCAAGTGGAAGACTGTGATAATCTCAGGTCTAAAGATTCCAGTAATATAACTATATGAGACTTAATTATGACATTGTGACCATGACATAAATCTCATATGGGTCAGTCCAGTATTTGGTCTCCAACAAATACCCATAAGTTTAATTGTATCCCATACACCATAATCATCATATGATTATCCATTAAACTTATACTAATAATTAATCATAATTATCAGGGACGGGGATTATTATACTAAACATGCAAAGGATATAATAATCAAACATTCTATATCTTTAATATAAATAACATTAATCGTTTTACAAAATGTGCCTAGAGCATACAACACCAACAATCTCCCACTTGCACTAGGACTTATTAATGTATCGAATACCCATAGACTTAACATGACCATCATGCTTCGTTTGAGGAAGACCCTTTGTTAATGGGTCAGCAATGTTATCATCAGTTGGTACTCTGCATATATTCACGTCACCTCTGTTAATGATTTCTCGAATGACATGGTAACGCGTAAGTATGTGTTTGGACTTCTGATGGTTTCTTGGTTCCCTTGCTTGAGCAATAGCACCATTATTATCACAATAAAGGTCTATTGGATCAGTATTGCTAGGAACTACCTCTAGTTCAGTTATGAACTTCTTGATCCAAACAGCTTCTTTAGCAGCATCGGATGCAGCAATATACTCAGCTTCCGTTGTAGAATCAGTGACAGTACTTTGCGTAGAACTCTTCCAGCTAACAGCACCTCCATTAAGCACAAATACAAATCTAGATTGCGATCTAAAATCATCCTTGTCGGTTTGGAAGTTTGCATCTGTGTAACCACATACAACAAGATCACCTTCCACACCTCCAAACACCAAGAACGAATCTTTAGTCCTTCGCAAGTACTTAAGAATCGTCTTGACTGCAATCCAATGATTTTCACCAGGATTTGATTGGTATCTACTCGTCATGCTCAAAGCATACGAGACATCGGGTCTAGTACATATCATGGCATACATGATTGATCCAATTGCGGAAGCATATGGAATCCCAATCATTCTCTTATGCTCATCAGTTGTCTTAGGACACTGATTCTTGCTTAGAGTTATGCCATGTCCTACTGGCAAATTTCCTCTCTTAGAGTTTTCCATGCAGAATCTCTTAAGAACTTTGTCAATATATGTATCTTGACTTAAACCAATCAATTTCTTGGATCTATCACGATAGATCCTAATGCCAAGGATATAAGCGGCTTCTCCCATATCTTTCATAGAGAAACACTTTCCTAACCAAGTCTTTACAGACTGCAGTGCGGGAATGTCGTTTCCTATGATCAATATGTCATCAACATATAGTACCAGAAATAATACTACGCTCCCACTAATATTCTTGTAAACGCAAGGTTCATCTTCGTTCTTTATGAAGCCAAACTCTTTGACCGATTCATCAAATCGAAGATTCCAACTCCTAGAGGCTTGTTTCAATCCATAAATGGATCGTTGCAATTTGCATACTTTGTTAGAATTTTCTGGAATTACAAAACCTTCAGGTTGTGTCATGTAAACATCCTCAAGTAAGTTCCCGTTAAGGAACGCTGTTTTGACATCCATTTGCCATATCTCATAGTCAAAATATGCGGCTATGGCAAGTAAAATTCTTATAGACTTGATCATTGCTACGGGCGAAAAGGTTTCATCATAGTCGATTCCATGAATCTGCCTATAGCCTTTCGCTACAAGTCTAGCTTTATAAGTATGCACCTTTCCATCCATGTCAGTTTTCTTTTTGAAAACCCATTTGCATCCTATGGTTTTTACACCTTCGCGCATCAATCAAGTTCCAAACTTGATTATCATACATGGATTTAATTTCAGATTCCATGGCTCCAAGCCATTTATCTGAATCAGGAGCGGACATCGCTTCTTGGTAGGAAGTAGGTTCGTCATCAACTATGACTTCTACTTCATTGCTATTCGTCATGAGAAATCCATATCTCTCAGGTTCAGATCGCACCCTACCAGTTCTGTGAGGAACTTGAGTATTCTGAATAGGTTCCACAACTCTTTGTGAAACTTGTTCAGATCCAACATTTTGTTCCATGTAATTTTCGGGTTCTCGAATTTCTTCGAGATTAATTTTACTCCCACTAATTCCTTTGGAGAGAATCTCTTTCTCTAGAAAGGTACCATGACGGGCAACAAACACTTTGTTTTCCGCGCGGTTGTAAAAGTAATAACCCTTAGTTTCCTTAGGGTAACCAACGAAAATACATTTATCAGATTTAGGTGTGAGTTTGTCAGATATGAGCTTCTTAACAAATGCTTCACAACCCCAAATCTTCATGAAAGACAAACTAGGTTTTCTTCCAGTCCACATCTCATGTGGAGTCTTTGGAACAGATTTTGTTGGAACATTATTTAGTGTTAGTGCAGCAGTTTCTAGTGCATGTCCCCAAAAGGTTAAAGGAAGATCAACTTGACTCATCATGGAGCGGACCATATCCAATAAAGTCCTATTTCTTCGTTCGGACACACCATTCCATTGTGGTGTCCCAGGTGGAGTTAATTGTGAAACAATTCCACAATCTTTCAGATGATTGTCAAATTCTTGGCTTAAATATTCTCTACCACGATCTGATCGAAGTGCTTTAATAGTTTTGCCAAGTTGATTTTGTACTTCATTTTGAAATATTCTAAATATCTCAAAAGATTCACTTTTATGTTTCATTAAGTAGACATAGCCATATCTACTAAAATCATCAGTAAAAGTTATGAAGTATTGATATCCTCCCCTAGCATTGCAACTCATTGGTCCACACACATCAGTATGTATGAGGGCCAATAAGTCATTAGCCCTTTCACTACTCTTAGTAAAAGGTGCCTTAGTCATCTTTCCAAGTAAACATGACTCACAAGTTTCATATGATTAAAAATCATGTGAATCTAGAAGTCCGTCCCCATGGAGTTTTGAGATACGCTTCTCATTAATATGACCAAGACGGCAATGCCACAAATAAGTATGATTTACATCATTAGGTTTGGATTTCTTATTTACATTATAAACATTCTCATTATTCCCACTTTCAACATCAAGAACATAAAGGCCATTAAATGAACATGCAGTACAATAAAGCATATCATTTAAATAAATAGAAAACTTCTTATTTTTAATAAGAAACTTAAAACCTTCATTATCCAAACAAGAAATTGAAATAATATTTCTACTTAAATCCGGAACGTAATAACAATTGTTCAAAACAAGAATTAATCCGCTAGGTAAAATGACATCATATGTTCCTACGGCTAATGCAGCAACTCTTGCTCCATTCCCCACGCGTAGGTCCACTTTGCCATCTTTAAGTAGCCTTCTATTCCTTAGTCCCTGCACATTTAAACAAATGTGAGATCCACATCCAGTATCTAATACCCAGGATCTAGAAGTAGAAAGTAGAATATCTATAACATAGATACCTGAAGTAGATGCAGTCCCACTGCTCTTCTTCTTCTTTAACTCTTCCTTGTAAACCTTGCAATTGCGTTTCCAATGTCCAATCTCATTGCAGTGGAAACAAATTGCATCCTTTTGGGAAGCAGGTTTAGCCACATTAGCTTTGGCAACAATTGCCTTGCTAATCTTGGGTTTGACAACTTTTGCCTTACCCTTTCCTTTGCCTTTTGGGCCCTTTCCTTCCTTAGACACAATGAGTACAGGAGCGGTCTCTTTACCGATTTTCTTTTCTGCCTGCTTAAGCATCCCATGCAATTCAGACATGGTCTTATCCATCCCTTGCATATTAAAGTTCATGACGAACTGATTATAGCTTTTGGGCAATGAATTAAGAATAAAATCGGTAGCCAACTCAATCTCAATTGGATGGCCAAGCCTCTCTAGTTTCTCAAAGTAAGCCTTCATTTTCAAAACATGAGGGCTCACAGACTGTCCTTCGGTCATCTTGCATGAGACTAGGGCAGCTATGGTGTCGAACCTCTCTTGCCTTGCTTGTTCTTGGAACATATCTTTCAATGTAGCAGCAAGGTCAAATGCTTCCAAGTGTTCAAGAATCTTCTGAAGTTCTGAACACATGGACGCAAGCATAAGACAACCCACCTCACGAGAATCATTCACATGTTTCTTGTAGGCGTTTCTCTCATCCTTGGGTGCATTAGAAGCAGGTTCTTCTTCAGGAACGGGCTCATCAAGAATATAGAGCTTATCCTCATGCTTTAGAACAATTCTAAGGCTACGGATCCAATCCGTATAGTTAGCTCCATCTTCTTGAAGTTTCTCCTTCTCAAGGATAAATCGCAGTGATAAATTTGTATTCTGAGCCATTATCTACAATTATGCAAACATATAATTAAATATAAGTACCAACATAATTAAAGACATTAAATTAATAGTATTTTACAAATACTCCCACTAAATTATATAACCTTCATATACATCCAATATATAATATAATTTGAATGGGCTAAGATCCATATTTCACTTAACTTTGAGTCGGCAAGGGCACGACTGCTCAAAATAAGTTATTTAGGTAGACAACTCCTTGTCAATCATATCGTATATGACTCTTAGATCTTTTATGAGATTTTAGATATCGTATATCTAACATGTTTTAATCTCATCTGTGCCTTAGGCCCAAAACTGTTTTGATAGCCTAATTAAGTTAAACCATTTTAAACGTATAGGAATCACTGTTTCCTCATCTTGCTCATAAATGGATAGAATCAATGCACCTACGCTAGGGCGTAACCCACACAAAACTACCCATGTACTCACAAGTGTTTTAATCATGGATTGGCACGGAACTTAAATTTTAAAGAAGGTTCATGACATATAGCATGGTCAATGTTTATAGTCACATAATATAAACACATAAAGCAATGGTTAATAATTTAACTAATCTCATTAATTAAATTAAGATTTCATGTGATTGATTTATGGGGATAAATTTTTAACACATTATTGAGAGCACGATTGTACGGTCGAAACTAAGCCAGAAGGCATCCACAATCCAGTACCAAATTTAGAAACTAGAAGAAACAACTATGTAAGGTCGAAACTAAGCCAATAGGCATCCACAATCCCTTACATAAAGTAACTCGATTCTAAATTCTTTTGTCCCATCAATTCATTACTTTGACCTTGATATTTGTTTTCAGGAAACACGGTTTCTCAAACCAGCCATCTGACAAACAAATTCAATCCAAAGTGATTTTAAACAAGCCATTTAATTTCAGGAAACACGGTTTCTAAAACCAGCCATCTGAAAAACAAATTCTGTTCAAAATCAACCTGCTCGGCCGAGTCCTTTAAGGTGCTCGGCCGAGCGCCTCTGTGTTCCAGAAAACCCTTTGCTTCTGACGACTCTGCTCGGCCGAGTCTTATAGACTGCTCGGCCGAGCACCACGAACAGAACAGATTTGCTTGTCGAATTTTAATTCTAAGATTGCCTTCCCGATTCATTTAGGATTTGGTGTTCATAATGATCATATCATCATGTTCATCAAAACCTTGAATAAACGATTTATTCATGAATCAAAGATCATCAACAAATTAATCCAATTAATTTTTGATAATCTAAAGGAACATAATAATCAAATTATTATTGCAATCGTAGATCCCACATAACGTATTTAAACGGTGCGATTTTATGATTTCAATATATCTCATATACAAACATAAAACTCAGATCACATAAACATCTTGAATCCAAATTCTCATAGCATGCCAAAACATATAATCCAATTATATCATTAACATGTTATTATTAAAATAATCATTATGAACGGGGCTCTGATACCACTGTAGGGTTTTGAGCAAACATGCGCAGCGGAATAAAACCCAAAAGCCTAGATCCGATCACGATGATTAAATTAATATGGAGATGAATTTAGAACACTAACCGTGACAGAGCTTTAAAATTCTGAGATCTTCAATCTTGTTCTTCGCGCTTCTTCGAATCACGAACGTAGGAACGACCGCAAAACTTGGATCACGAACTTTGAAGGAGTTGATGCCAACGCCCTCTACGTTTATCCACACGCGAACGAATTTCAAGAACGATTCTTGAACCGGATTGCTAGACCCAATAGAAACTCTTTCTACTTTTAAGGCTATATGGAAAATCAATGTTCTTGTTCTTGAGGAAGAAGAAGAACTTGTTTTTCTCTCTCTCGGAGGCTCTCTAATTGATATGGAATCTATCTCTAATTGATATGGAATCTATCTCTACTGATTAGGTCGTTGTTAGGAGTTTATATACTTATTAGTCCTAAACCTTTTAGGAGAAATAGGTTAAAACCCGTCACAACACGAAATCAGTTATTGAGCCCGAACAGGGCCTGTTCGGCCGAGTCCTTTGAGGTGCTCGGCCGAGCACCTTGATCCAAAATAATCTGACCTTCTGATGGACATGCTCGGCCGAGTCTTATGAAGTGCTCGGCCGAGCACCACCAGAATCCTGATTTTAGCCTTTTAAATAATTCGTTCTCTTGTGTGTGACCCCATAGGATTATATTAAGTTGGCAATGAGCCCAAACACATTTGTGCTCATAAATCATGAGCGGACTCTAGCAAGCCATCATGACTACCCAATTAATATAACTTGTATAAGTTCGTGATTCCTTTATAGAACATATTACAATCTCTTTGTTTCACGATGTCTATTGAACGTAAGCCATGGTCAATGGTCAACTTACAATGTTCAATGCTTTCTCGATCCAGAATGTATTGATAGTACAAATCTTATTTGAGCACGGCCATGCATTTCATCAACACCATTCTTCGAGTGGCCAAAGCTTGACATCTCTCTCTTACGAGGAACAAATCCCTTCTTGATTTATTACCTTTCCCTACATGAATCCGATTACGCCAATCACATTCTTTATAGCTACCCGATTAGGGGTAACGTTTGAATATGTCAAACGTAATGTTCATCAAGTGGAAGACTGTGATAATCTCAGGTCTAAAGATTCCAGTAATATAACTATATGAGACTTAATTATGACATTGTGACCATGACATAAATCTCATATGGGTCAGTCCAGTATTTGGTCTCCAACAAATACCCATAAGTTTAATTGTATCCCATACACCATAATCATCATATGATTATCCATTAAACTTATACTAATAATTAATCATAATTATCAGGGACGGGGATTATTATACTAAACATGCAAAGGATATAATAATCAAACATTCAATATCTTTAATATAAATAACATTAATCGTTTTACAAAACGTGCCTAGAGCATACAACACCAACAGCTAGTACATTGAGTTCTTCACTATTAGAAACTTGAAAAGTCTCACCATGAACATGCCAACATGCGTAATCAGGCCAAAATCCATTCCAGATCAAGTGACCCCTCATCTTATCTTTCTCCAAAAAGAAGCGATTCTTGCATTTCTTGCATGGACATTTTTCTGTAGAATCACTCGTGAAAGCAAATTCTAAAAATTCCTCAACCCCATTAAAGTATTTTTCTGAAGCTCTATCTTTTATTTGAATCCAACTTTTATCCATATTTTTCACAAAGTAAAACCTAGAGATTAAAGAGAACAAATATTGAGAGAGTAATAAATATTTTCAAGGAGATCCAAAGATATTCAACAAAATATTAAAATAAATGTAAAATCTTTGTTGTAGAAAGATATTGAAATGAAAATATCATGCTATATGCATTAGAATCCTGCTGAATCAGATGTATTTTGAAACAAATCACTGTAGTGAGTCTCAACACCCCCCCCCCTCCTTGACAACATCAGCTGAAGTTTTAAATTAGCCAGCGTAAATGCATGAATGACTGTTTTTTTTTTCAAAACATTTGTCTTAAAATGAATGACTTTTGTGCAAATAACTATTTCCCTTACTGTTTGTTAACATTTTTTTTAACCATACATTACATACTTTCAAAATTAAAAGTTCAAAATGTAGATAGGAAAGATTTTCACACACCTTTGATTCCTAAATTTACAAAACAATAATTTTTTTTAATTCCTCCCAAATAAAAAACGGACATTCATTTGGGACAGAGTAAGTACTAAACTTTTAAACACACTTGTACAAACATCCATGTGAGAATATGAGTAAGAATAAGCAATAATGCATTCTCTGATTACTTGTACATTACACCTAAACAAAACAGCCATGAAAATAATTAATATATTATGTGGACTCGTACAGTACAGAAAAAAGAGCAGCCACATAAAAAAGTAACTAATACTCCCTCCGCCTCAGTAAAAGTGAGATATTTTATCAACTTGATTACACTTTGAAGAATAATTTAAATACAAATTGTTAGTGCAGAACTGAGGTGTTACCTCAGGTGTTGCTCTGACAGTCTAAGTGCTGTGACGAGATTCTTTGTAATTTGATATTTCTTTCTAATGTAATTTTTATACTAATGTCATAATATTATTTTCTAGATGTTGGTCCATATTTTCAGGTATAATAAAGTTGGTTTATGGAGCTTAAAATGTGGAAGAAAAATTAATGGAGATTTATTCATAATTGGCGAGTAAATGAAGGAGTCTCAAACATATTTAACATGTGTTAAATATGGAGAAAAACGTGGGAGACCATTTCAAAGTTGTTGTTGCTGATTAATTGAAGATGTACAAGGCTTTGGAAGCATGAGGTACAAGAAGGAGAAGCAAGGACTTGGGCTTCAAGAAAGCGGTTGAGAGAATCAAGGAAGGAAAACCAAGTCAAGCTTGTTTTGTGGAGATAAGGCTTGCACATGATCTCCACCCTCCTCACACGATCACAAACAGCCCAAGGCTGTTATTTGTGTAGCCTCCAAGTCTTGGTTGGCTATAAATAGATGCTTGGATGAAGATTGAAAAGAAGCCAATTTTATACACACATCCATAGCACAAAAAGACCAAAGTACTCTTGGCTCCTTTTGAGATTCTTTCTTCCATACACTCTTTTATCACTCAAATACTTCGGGTTTGAGTGAGTTTTGGTTAGGATAGAATCTTGTACTTTGTTCTTACTTTGGTTCCATAGAGAGTATATCATAGTTTGTATAGGGAACCATTTTAAACTTTGTAATTGGTTTTGATTATAAGGTTTTCGCCATCTAGGCATCTCAAGTTATATTTATATAACTTGAAAAAAATATTTCTCTTGTGCTATTTATTTTCCGCTGCAAAAACTCTACTATTTTTGTGTGTGTATTTTCTGTCCGTCTGGAGTGTTACCTGGGGTGTTGCTTAACACTTGAGGTAACATATGTTCTCAGAAAGTCATTGACAAACAATTTCAATTGGTATCAGAGCCCGGTCACATGACATACTAAGTGATTCGTTCCAGATTTGTCATGGCTTTCGATCCTGCTAATCCTAATCAGAAGCGTCTTCCTGTTTTAGATGGCTCGAATTATGCTTATTGGAAGATCCGCCTACGCTCGCATATCAAATCAATTGATCTTCGGGCATGGCGATCTATAACAAATGGTTACTCTCTCCCTATGTTACCTCCAGATGAAGATGGTGATGTTCAAGTCAAACCTGAATCGGAGTGGACTAATGAAGAGATTACTCTAGCTAATTATAATGAAAAAGCACTTAATGCTATTTTTGAATGGGTTGATATGCATATTTTTAAACTTATTCAAAATAGTTCCACTGCTCAAGAGGCATGGGACACTTTACAAAGATTTTGTGAAGGTGATAGTAGTGTGCGTGATAATAAGCTTAGAACTCTTACTGGCAAATTTGAAAGATTGAGGATGGGTGAAAATGAAACTATTTCATCCTATTTTGAAAAATTGTTTGATATTGCAAATGAGTGTCAACTTTTGGGTGAACCTTTTACCAACAAACAACTTGTTTCAAAAGCTATTCGAACTCTCCCCGAGAGGTTCAATATGAAAGTTTCATCTATTGAAGAAGCTCACAATCTTTCTACAATGAACATCAATTCTTTAATGAGTATTTTGAAAAATTTTGAGTCAAATCTCCTTGAACAAAGTGAGGCTTCTAAAGGAAACAATATTGCTTTAAATGTGCAATCCTCAGATTGTTCAAACGATAATGAAGATGAAAGTTTTGAAGAATTGGATGAAAGTGCCAGTGTTGCTTTACTTGCTAGAAAATATAATGCAATGGTTAAAAGTTTAACAATGAAAAAGTGCAGGTAAAAGCAAAGGAGAAACAGACCAAGGTGTATGATTCGATGCCAAGAAGGACGTTCCCATCTACTCAAAAGTCAGCCCCTATGCGTAGAGCATCCTCAGATCAATCAAGGTCTGATCCCAAATACATTGATTCAATTCAATGTCATGCTTGTTCGGGATGGGGTCATTACGCAAACGAGTGTGCCAACACACTACGGAAGAAGGGAAAGAACCTATGGGTATCCCTGAGTGACAATGAAGATGAGGGTTCAGTCCAGGAAGAAGAACCAGATCAAACAACCATGTATGTCACAGTCAGTGACTTGCAGACTGAACATGTTACCAGAGATGTTATGTCAACTGAGATAACATCCGAGACCACATCTGTCAGGTATAACAATTTCAGTACTGATAATAATGTTTGTTTCATGGTTTCCACTAATCTTGATACAGGAAGTTCGCAAGAGGATGAGATGAGCAAAGATGAGCTCATTGAAGACTTAAAAATCCTCTATAAGGATATGCTCAAGGAATGGAAGAAGGAGAACCAAATGGTTAAGACTTTAACCAAGAAGAACGATGGACTCAAGGCCTACTTGAACCGAATGGAAGCTCAAGCATCCCAGAAAGATGCCGAGCTAGAAAAAGTCAAGGCCAAGTTGACTCTAGCCGAAACCACCTTGAAGAAGCTCAACACCGGATCGTCCAAACTTGATGAGATCCTAAACTTGGGTAAGCCTTTGAGAGCAGGTATTGGTTTCCGAGAATCATTAGAAAGTATTACTTCTTCTTTGTCTTGTAATGAACATAACGTAAATTTTGTAAAAGGTCACGAGTTTGATCAAAATTCTTGTTCAAATGATGTTTCTGACAAAGGGAAAGTGTGTCAATACTGTCACACTACTGGACATCTTAAAAATAAATGTACAAAGCTTTCAAAGAAAGAGTCCAGTCCAGATGTGTTACCTGAAGTGTTACCCAGCACTCCAGATAACACACACTGTCAGAAAGTCAAAATATCAAAAAGAAGTCATGGAAACCAAAAGCCAATGTGAGATGTGATGTTGTATATACTGCCTTAAAAACAAATGTTGAAGGATCATGGTATTTTGATAGTGGGTGTTCACGCCATATGACGGGAACAAAAATGTTTTTAAAACACTATGAATCCGTTCAAGGGGTAGTGTAACTTATGGTGGTGGGAGCAAGAGTAATATAATAGGTAAAGGAACACTAAATGTGAATGGTTTTCCTGCTTTAAAAAACGTCTTGCATGTAGATGGCCTAGTAACTAATTTAATTAGTATTAGTCAACTTTGCGATGACAACATGGAAGTAAAATTTAACAAGGACACTTGTGTAGTTTTTGATGGTACTAACAATTGTGTTATGACAGGAACTAGATCAAGTGATAATTGTTATCGTGTGGAAGATAAATTCGTGTGCAACACCGCACAAATTGATGTCACAAACTTATGGCATCAAAAGTTGGGACATGTTCATTTGAGGAACATTGATAAGATTGTTAAGTTAGATGCTGTTAAAGGAATTCCTAAACTAGATCTTAAAAATCCTATCATTTGTGAAGATTGTCTTAAGGGGAACAAACCCGTGTTGCCCATAGTGCTGCCCAACATTCCGAGCAACACTCTGGAACAACACACTGTTTTCAACTCTTACATATGGATTTAATGGGTCCAGTTGAGGTAGAGAGTTTTGGAGGAAAGAGATATTCTTATGTCATTGTTGATGATTTTTCGAGATTCACTTGGGTTTATTTTCTAAAAGAAAAATCGGAAACTTTGAAAAATTTAAACTTTTACACTCCAAAATCAAAACATGTTTTGTGCCTCTATCTTTAGAATCAAATCTGATCATGGGAGAGAATTTGACAATGTTTTATTTTCTACTTTTTGTGAAAGAAAAGGAATACATCACGAGTTTTCAGCTCCTAAAATACCTCAACAAAATGGGGTGGCCGAAAGGAATAATCGTACTTTACTTGAAATGACTCGTGTGATGTTGTTTTCTAAAAAGATTTCTAAAAGATTTTGGGCCGAGTCACTTAACACGGCTTGTCACACAACTAATAGAGTTTTCTAAGACCCGGAACCACTATGACACCTTATGAATTTTGAATGGCAAGAAGCCAAATTTCACTATTTTCATGTCTTGGGTGTGTGTGTTACATTTTGAATGACCGGGATTACTTAGCAAAGTTTGACTCTAAAAGTGATAGGGCGATATTTCTTGGATATACGGCAAATAGTCGGGCATATAGGGTTTACAATCTTAGACCAAAAACCATCCAAGAATCTGTTAACATTGTTTTTGATGATCTCTCAAGTATTTCAGGTGAAAGTGCTCAAGAGTCTCCTCTGGTGTTGTTAGAAGATGTCATACAAACTGCAAATGACATCACAGATGTTAACACAGATGCTGAGCAGAATGTTATCATAGATGAGACAGCACCTCAGGCGGCACCTGAGTCCAGTGATCCATCCGAGTCTGATGCAGAAGTTCATGATGACGCAAGAAGGGATCCTCCACCCAGAATTCGTAGGAATCACCCTACAACTCAGGTAATTGGGGAAGTGAATGAAGGGGTCCGAACAAGAAACAAAGAACCCGTGAATTATCGGGAAATGGTAAGGTATGTGTGCATGTCAACCACATACACCAAGGTAAAACACTCTTGTTTTGTGTCATTCATAGAACCTAAAAATGTGATTGAAGCTTTAAAAGACAATTTTTGGATTCAAGCTATGCAAGACGAACTAGATCAATTTACCCGAAATAATGTATGGTTTTTAGTACCCCGTCCTATTAATACTAATGTTATTGGGACAAAATGGATTTTTAAAAACAAAACGGATGAAGAGGGTAATATTGTTCGAAATAAAGCTCGTCTTGTGGCTCAAGGCTATACACAAGTGTAAGGTATCGACTTTGACGAAACCTTCGCACCCGTGGCTAGAATTGAGTCTATAAGACTTCTCTTAGCCATAGCTTGTTATCTTCGAATCACTTTGTATCAAATGGATGTTAAAGCAGCATTTTTAAATGGATATTTAGATGAGGAAGTTTTTGTTGAACAACCTAAAGGTTTTGAAGATCCATCCCAACCAAACCATGTTTATAGACTTGATAAAGCCTTATACGGTCTAAAACAAGCTCCGCGCGCATGGTATGGTCGTTTAACTAGTTTTTTGCTTGAATATGGTTTTATTCGAGGAGAGGCGGATAGAACCTTATTCATTCTAAAACATGGAAAGGAACTTGTCATTGCTCAAATCTATGTTGATGACATAGTCTATGGCTCTACTTCAAAAATTTGTTTAAATGATTTTGTAGAGGCTATGACATCAACTTTCGAGATGAGCATGATGGGTGAACTAAACTTCTTTCTTGGCTTGCAGGTAAGACAACTACCCGATGGAATATTCGTCTCACAAAGCAAGTACGCAAAAAATCTAGTCAAGAAATTCGGCTTGGAGGGGTCAAAAAGTTCCTCGGTTCCTATGGCTACTACACTTAAACTCGGCAAGGATGAAGGGGGAGAAGCAGTCGATCCTACCCTTTACCGTTCCATGATTGGTAGCCTTCTTTACCTTACCTCTAGCCGACCCGACATTATGTTTTATGTGTGTGTCTGTGCACGATACCAATCCACCCCAAAGTCTCTCATCTTAATTCTGTGAAAAGATAATTAAATATGTTTCCGGAACAAGCGAATTAGGAATTTGGTATGCTAAAGATACAAATACAAATCTAGTAGGCTTTAGTGATTCGGATTGGGCGGGGGATATAGATGACAGAAAAAGTACTAGTGGAGGGTGTTTTTACTTGGGTAATAATCTAGTATCATGGTATAGTCGTAAACAAAATTGTGTGTCGCTCTCTACTGCTGAGTCTGAATACGTGGCAGCGGGGAGCTGTTGTACTCAATTAATATGGCTAAAACATATGTTAGATGACTATGGGCTTGAGAGTAAAAGTATGATCATGTACTGTGATAGTTTGAGTGCCATCAACATTTCCAAGAACCCAGTCCAACACTCCCGCACAAAACACATTGATATTCGTCATCATTTTTTAAGAGATATGGTTGAAAAAGGCTTAATAGCTATAGAGCATATTGATACCAAGTATCAATTAGCGGACATTTTTACAAAAGCCTTAGACCTTGAGAGATTTTCTTTCTTGAAGAACTCTCTTGGTCTTTGTAACTCTAAAAATCTCCTGTTTTCTGGTGTTACCTCAAGTGCTACCAGCATCTGAGATAACACTTGTATATTATTGTTTTGTTTCTGTTTTAATCTGTCAATGAGTAGTATTTTCTATTCATTGATGGTGGCACATACTGATCTTTTTGTTATGGTAGGATAACACTCTAGGTAACATTATTGATAACATTCCTTTTTAAACTCAAAAGTGACAAAGTCACTAATCTTTTTCAAAGGCAAAAAGGCTAAAAACACTTATAATATTTCCTTAGTACTCGGGGCACGGCGTTCGCTGCGACGATTCACTCTTGTCAAAGGGGGATATAATCTAGTGATCTTGTACTAAGTATTAGGAACATGGAGTTCGCCACTACAATGTTTCCTACTTGAACAGTACAAATCACTAAAACATGTTTACACTTTATAAGGACTCGGGGCACGGAGCTCACTACTACGATGCTTCCTTGTAGATAAAGATGTGTAATCATGTATGTTTTTAAGTGTTTTGAAGATGAAGAACAAGCTTTTAATATCTATATTACTAGATCTGTTTTGCCAAAAGTATTCCTTTTTGGCAAGCTTGTTTTACCTCAAAATGCTTATTCTAGAAGCATATTTCTGCCTCATGTATTCAAAAATGAGGTCCATCTCACCTTAATTGCCTTATATAAATTCAATAAGGAATGTTTATCACAATGTTATCTTAAGTGTTACCATCATTGCCATCAACACATTAGTGTGTGCTACATTCGTTTTTTTAATGTTAATTTATTTTCAGAATTGTTTTTTTAAATTTTCAAAGTTTGAAAGTCTTTTTATTTAAAGAAAAAGAGTTTTACAATTTTGAAAAGTCTAAAACAAATCTTTTACTTTAGGTAAAATATAGTTGTAACATTTCCCTAAAAATTTAGGAATCTATCTTCAAATTTTTGAGAGATCGTTACATCATTAATTTTACCATCTTTATTTTTTTTCCGTTTTATATATTTAAAAAAAAAAAAAAACGTGTTTTTTTAAATAAAACCGAATGTGCAGGGGAGTTGTTAGTTGTGTGCTTGTAAATAGGGTGATTTAATTTAGGTTAGTTTTAAATGTGAGGAAAAATATGGGTTTAGTTATTTAAATGATAAGAGTTAAGTTTGAATTAATTGTTTATCCCTTTTTCACATTTTTAACCTCCCTAAAATATCTCTTCCTAATTACTCTCCTTATTTTTCCTCACCAAACTCTTTTTAACTCTCCCTCTCCTCACCGCCTTCTTCAATCGGCGACAACCCAAAACCCGGCGACAACCTCAAAACCCTTCTAAAAAAATTCTCCTTTTCTACCTTTCAAAATTCAACAATGGCTTCACCTTCCCAAAACCCCTAACCAATCTGCACCTCAAGAGGAGTCACCGGGTGTTGTCTCGGGTGTTACTTCACCTATGGACATATCTCCCATGGTTTCCAATATCTCTCCATCTATGCCATGTCCATTGATGATCCTTCCATGGTTGCTACTTCAGTCCAACCTACCCCAACCGTGTGACTGCCTCTCAACCACCTGTTACCCCTCCAAGAACCTAAAAGAAAAGCCCTTCTTCCTCCCAATCGGTTGCTTAACCATCCAAAAGACACCATCGGCTTCATTAATTTTTTTCTTCCCAACCAGGGGAGATGGTGTGCTGGTACTAGTGCAAATACTAGTATTGCTACTGATGCTGTTGGTGATGCTGGTACAACTCGTGCTGCTGAAGATGTTACTGGGAGATGCTGGTACTAGTGGATGATGGATAAGAAGAAGAATAACCTTGTTTGAAGGTTGATGTTGCCACAAGTCTTGGGCAATGGTTTTTTCTTGATACTTTAAAATGGTTTCAAAACAATTTCTGTTTTTTGGTTGGTTTGATTTTTAAAACAATTTGTATTTTAGTTCTTAATTTAGAACTTAATACTTTGGTGGTTATGCTTTGATTTATGACTTGTGGTTTTGTGGATTTTAAAACTTTGATTTACTTTTT